>VXBX01009605.1:307593-349102 GCA_013400415.1 Scytalopus superciliaris | reverse complement strand
CCCCCCCCCCCCCCCCCAGTGTAAAATGTGTCATGTCATAGATTTCTGTCCCAGCTAAATAAATGAATCCAAACAACTACGTGAAGGGAACCTATCCTAGCAACATAGATCAAACTTTTCTCATATCTAAACTGTTATCTAGTACTTAAATCTTCATGTTGTAACTTCTAAGTAGATCGGATCTTTCCATTTTGAAATAATTCACTGTTTGTGTGAACAGTATTTGTTTAAAACCAGTCTTGTGGGAAAAAAAAAAAAAATCTGTTCTCCTCCTTTCTCTCTACCCCTTGCTTCATAGTTGTCTAGTTGCATATATGTAAGCTTTTCTTCAGAGCAGTAAAGGTCTTAAGCCTGCAGCCATCCTATTCTCCCTCAGCAAGACTTTGCAGCTTTCCATGTTTAGAAGTAGAGAGAATTGGCCACTGGCTCCTGCAATTCACACCAGTAAAGTTAACAGTGCTCCGGAGTTTGTGTGACATAGAATCAGCAATTGCAGCTGGTGGATGCAGTTAGGTTCTTGTCTGTCTCTGTCTTTTTCTGGTGTTGAGTAAGTATGTAAGAGATTTTATTTTGGGGAGGTTTGGTTGCTTGTTTTTAAACCAACTAAAACACAGAGCTCAGGATACCAGCAATGGTACACAATGGATGTAAATTAATGTTTTCCCTCCGTTGATTTTTGTAGGATTCTGTGTTTTGGAGCATATCACATAAATTTTTAGCCATGTAAATGAAGTATTATCCTAATCACAACTTAAATAAATTAAACTCTTATCCTATGCCTCAGTTTTACTCAGTTGGTGACTCTGTCTACATTCTCCTTTTAGCTGAGGGGAACACAGTAGCTGTGCCCTCCCACCTCCCTTCAGAGGACAAGACTTTTTAGTAGAATAGTGTTTCTAGTAGCTTTCTATTCACTTCCTATGAAAGGAGAAGAGCAGTGTACCTTGCATCACTTCTGGATGGCCTTTCTGCCTAGGGCTTCTGGCCATGGATCCCTGGAGCTACCAGTGTTGCTTATTCTCTGGACTACCTGATTAATGCCTCACTGTGTATAGCTGTGGTATGGCATACTGTGTTCAGCTAGTTCACATCAGTACTTGGAAACCTACTTATAATACATTAATTGCTTGATAGGCAGGATGTGACTTCTCACCCTGAAGCCTTTGTTCATTAGACAGCTGTTCTGTGCATGATTTTGTGTAGAAGAGAGATCTAGATTGTTTTGAAGGCTGGGATTTTTCTTTTAATTAATTCTGGATGTGCATGTGATTTCTGAACTTTTTATTAATTATGAGATTAATTCTACAAATAGAAGCAAATAATGCATAGGGCTGTCTGTAGGTCTCTTCCCCTCCCAGCTGAGAGAATACCCTCCCTGTAAACTGTTCCACTTCTGGCACAGTCACTCTCATAAGCTATGCAGTGGCTCAGATGTGAGAAAGTTTAGAGGATGCTTCTAAACAGATGGTTCTGCAGTTTGACATCTAGGATTGACTTGTTGTGGGAAAGGTCAGAACATGGCAGTTAGTTATTTAGTTAATTGACTGTAGCTGCTATGTAGCATCCTGAGCTCACAATGGCTTTAAGACAGTTGAGTTACATTTCCTGTTTTTCCCCAACCAGTGTGTTCTACATCCACGGGTCTTGCAGTTACCTGGGGCATTTAAGCAGATCTAAAAAAGTAACATTTATCCTAAAGCTAAAATAAAAGTAAACTGCATTCTCAGTAAGAAATATAGCCCTTCTGTGTGAGTTCACAAGTCCAGTCTAGTATTTTTTTGTCCAAAGAACAGATAGAGAAAATTCTAGGAATAAGGTAGGCACAGATGTCTTCCCTGGTATGCACTATTAGCCATGTGCAACCTAGATGTTTCTGATAAAGTGAATTTCCTGACCGTGTTGTACCGAAAGTAAGTAAAAGTACAAAACTTTGATACGCAATTGCATTGGCTGATCTCAAAATTCCGCCAAGGAACAAAGGCCACCAGAACATGTTTGTTCTAGAGCGTAAGGACTGAGTTACTCTGTGTCTAGGTAGGAACACGGCCTGAATTTTAGGTGTCACTTTGTTACTCTTTCTAAAAGCCAGGCGCTAATGTTTCTAGAGAGGCATTTTGTTACCTGTTTTGAGGGAGAATCAACTGATCGAACTAATGTAGTTGGCTAGTTAACTAAGCAAGAAACACATGATTGTCACAGAGACTGGATAATTTTTAACAAATTAATATATCCTCCATTTTATTCCCCCTAAGCTAAAAAAGAATAATAAAAAAGGTGGAAGGAGGGAAGCTACTCACTGTCTGAATTTATAGGAGTCTGCTTGTCAGTGTCGAGATGTGTACTGTTTCGAGCTTCCTATTTTTGGGGCAAACACAATGTCTGGCATCTGCCAAGGATTTTTACAGGGTAGGCATAGCAAGTCTCTTAATGAGGCACTTCACAGAAATCCTCAAAGTGCTCTAGTAACTTCTCAGCCACATATGAACAACAACCTGTAATCTCCTCCTGGTTTTCTATTCCCTTTCTTGCTTACAAGTGGCTAAAATAGTTTTGACCTCCTCTGCCACTGGTGGTAAAAGGTACAAACAAACAAAACTCTTGAATTGGAATAAATTGCATTTTAAAACAAATGACCACCTTTTTTGTGCTTGGCTTGTGTTATAAGCAATCACTTTATTCATGATGGTCCAATGGTATACTGCTGTGAGTGGGTAAGGTTTCTTTTATGTATACAATAGCTTTTCTGAAAATTACTGGGTGCCTACCAGTTTCACAGCTGTCTCAGGAAATAAAGTATACACATTTTTAGAACTAGGTTTAAAACCCCTGTGGTAATAGAAACAAGAGTTGGTGAAAAGGAAACATAGTCTGTTTGGTTTCTGGGAGTAAATATGAAACCAGTTAGTGTAAATAGTAGGGAAAGCCTGTTCAGACTAATTCTATGTGTCTGTTCTACATGTCTGTTGTGTTTTCATTTTCTTAGTGAGCAATAGGGAATACAGTTATCATATATTAATTTGAAAACAGTATTCCCTCTGCATTGTAGGGATTTTTTTGCTTTTACACATTTATTTTTATTTCTTCGTTTTTGTTCAAATAATCTATAAGGTTCTATTCTAGAGACTGTGCTCTGCATTAGCAATTTTCCATTGTTTTGTGTATAAAGAGTGTGCTCAACTTGATTATGAGAACTGGAAATGATACAGTGATGAGTCACATGTACCCAGGAAAGAAAGACTTGCTGTTCTCATAAGATACAAGTCCTGTGAAAGTGTCCAAAGCAACTATGGATGTCCTAATCAATTGCATGTACCCAGGAAAGAAAGAGTTGCTGTTCTCATAAGACAGAAGTCCTGTGAAAGTGTCCAAAGGAGCTATGTATGTCCTAATCAACCAAAGATTTGTAAACTTTTAGGAAGATAAGCATGCATGTGAACCAGGAACTGTTTTGACTCCCTTCTCTTCTCAAGTCCTTTGGATACAAATAAACAGTATCCAGTGTTTTTAAAAAGTCATTGGTTATTCTGACAGTTCTGCTTACAAGAAGCTGACTCTAAATTGGATTGGCTGGTATAATCTCTGTGAGTAGATGGGAGCTTATTGAGTAGTGGGAGATTGTTACTTTTATTAAATTTTTACCTTGAGAGAAAGAGCTTTATTTATGTCTGTAATAATACCTCTGGTCTGTTCCCACGCATCCCTTAAGTTAAGAAGTGGCTGTCAGTGGCTGTGATAGACCTGCAGCCTAATGTTACTTTGGGTTCTTTTGGCTTTTCTCTGCTTATCTAAGCACTATGCTGAATACTGCCACATGTGCCTGGCTGACGTATGTGAAGGATCTGTATCCTTGTAATCCTTTCAAATACCTTTAAGACTTCCTTATATTTAAAGAGTCCTAGCTCTTCTTGGGATATCAGCTTTGTTCATTACTAATGTCAGTGCTACTACAGGCCAAGTCTTTAGATAATCCATTCTGTCTCAGTGGACCACAATAACATGGCATAATGAAAGTGAGCATAAATGCTCATGAAAGAACCTGAGGTACTACAGTTTTCATACGGATGTTTGTCTGATCTCAGATTTGGGTGTGTAGCTTATTTTGAGGCTGTTTTACTCAAAAGTCTGACTGGATTAAACTCACATATTTGTTCATGTTTATAAGCCTACTTCTGCAATGCTGCTACATCTATCATTCTGATTAAACACTTTGGGTTATATAAATAAAGTACTGGTACCTCATTCTGTTAGAATCTGAATCAAGCCATGTGTGCTGTTGGGCAGTCCCCTTGCAGAAGACAAGTTCCAAAATGGGTTTAGATTTTCCAGTTTGAATTGGGGATGACATATCAGAGCGCCTCAGGGCACAGATGCTGCTGGTGCTTGCTTAGCATAAAGGGAGTTACTTCTGAAGTCCTTCATCAGCTGTGGCAGTGTTTTGCTAGAAGACAGTGTTGCCCCACTCTTATTGTGGAGAAGCAAACACTGTCTTTCTGTTGAAGCTTGGAAGTACGGTATGAAGTTATACATGAGAATTTACTTTCTCTCTATTTCCATCTTCTTGCCTACATGTGTGCACATATGTAGCAATTGCACTCCTACGTTACACATTGGCAGTACTGAGCTCTGCAGGGAATACAAGTACAGATTAGAAAAATTGAAAAGCAAACAATGTTTTGTGTTAGCAAGGGAACAGATTTACCATGAATGTGATTAAAAAGTTTTAAGTGATAAAGCCAGCATTGATTTTTTGATCTCTCTCTTCCTGCGAGATAAGGAACTTCATGTACTGATGAGCATAGTTTGACTTTGTCTCAGAAAACAGATGGCAGATGCAGCTGGGAAAATATCCTGACACAGTTCTGCCACAAAAAGAAAACTGTAAAATGCCTTAGTATCTTGCATGGTAACAATTAACATAGATTTACACCAGTGTTACAGGTAGCAAGGATGGAGTATCACAACACACACTAGAATATGTTGCCAAATGCAGTTAGGGAAATGTTTTCAATATTAGTATGCATAGTTAAAGTGGATCAAAGAGTGTGTGAGAGATTATGTGGGAATTGTGGAATACCTACAGAAGAATTTATTAAGGGCTGACTCTCATGCCATCCCATCTCTGCGTGGTATTTGTGTATAAGTAATGCAGATTCCAGTTGTTTGCATTGTTTCTCTCTCTTCCGTCAAACCATAATTACGTAGAGGTTGCTTTTGCAGTGGAAGCTGTTATAAAAATCGGCTGGTGTCTTTATGTCACAACTGTTACTTGGTGTTTTCATCATAGAATCTAGGCTGAAGCTCTTCTGCTTATACTGAAATTGAGCAGGACTGACACAAGTTATGCCTAAGGCGTAACCATCACCCTCTCATGATCTCATTGAATAGGATTTTGTCTGTCTTGTCCCCCTTCTTATTTTGCAGTGCTTTGACGGTGTACTTTGAGGGGTCAGAAACCTTTTAAAAGTTTGTGTGGAGCACAATAGAGTGAAGCCCTGATAGTGTGAGTTCTCAGGACTGCTGAAGTATCAGTGAGCAGTAACAATCTGAAAATAATGATAAAGCTTTTAAGTTCTTTGAACTTTCTATTTTACATCTCTAGCTTCTTTTTTTTCATTTACAAAGTGACACTTCCTACAACTTAGGGTCACATCTTTCTGAATATTATGCAGACTGCTCTGACAATATATGCCACTTGGCCTGTAGAGTTTGTTGCCAAACATGACATAAGTAAGGGTAAAAATTAGCAAGCTTTAAGGAAGGCAATGTGAAATACAAAGCAAAGTAAATTCTTGTGCCTTGTATGAAATCTCAAAAGTATATGGTTTTTAGGTCATCAATTTGATTTGTTATAATGTCATGCTGTCTTTTTTTCGTAATCTAGCTTTATGCATTTTATAGGTAACACAGATGCATGCAAGTATATTCATATCTGAGGCCTGTTCTTAAACATCTAAACCCTCAATTTTCTAGCCAATGTCAGTGCAAGTTTTGTGTGAGCTGCTTTCAGAGCTGTACAGTTCAAGTAAATATTGAGGCAGATCTGGATCCAGCGCAAGCTAGTTTTGACACTGTTTGACACTGTTTCACACAGCCTTCTCCTGGACAAGCAGGCAAGATACAGATCAGACAGGTGGCCTGTGAGATAGGTAGGAAACAGGCTAACAGAGCAGATCATCAATGGTTTTTACTCAGGCCTGTCACAAGTGGGGACTCCCAGCTCTCAATACTGGACCCTACACTGTGCAATGTCTCCATAAATGGTCTGGGTGATGGGATTGACAGCACTGTCATCATGTTTGCTGATGACACAAATCTAGGTGGTGAGATGGACAGTTCAGAAGGGTAAATCATCTTGGAGAGATCCAGATAGGCTGGAAGAGTGAGCTAGCGAGAACAGTATGGAGATTAACAATGACAAATGCAAAATCCTGCACCTGGGACAGAATAACCAAACCATGCGTGGCCAGTGAGCAGCTTTACAGAAAGGGACCTGGGGCTCCTGGCAAACAAGCAAGTAAGGTAAATCAGATCCTGGACTGCATCCACAGGGACATTACTAGCTGAAACAGAGATGCGATCATCCTGCTCTGCTCAGTGCTTGTCAGGCTGCACCTGGAGAGCCAATTTTGGCCTCCACAATGTGAACAGACTGGAGAGGATCCAAAACTGGGCCACAAAGATGATCAAAGGGCTGGAGGAACTACCCTGTGAGTGAGGACCAAAGGAGGTTCATCTCCCTGAAGAAGGGAATGCTCAGAAGGGAACCTCATCACAGGATTCTAGTACTTAAAGAGTGGCTGCAAAGAGGATGGAGCCTCTCTCTTCACAAGGAGTCACATAGAAGAAGCGAGGGGCAGTGGATACAAGTTGCACTATCAGACATTTAATCTCAATATAAGAAAGACATTTTTACAATGAGAACAATCATTCACTGGAGCAACTTCCCTAGAGATGGCGTAAGGTCCCCATCACCGGAAGTTTTAAAGGTGCAATTGAACAGAGTGCTCAGTAATCTTATCTAGGTTCCCTTGCCCATGTAAGGTTGGACCAGGTTATCTTTTGAGGTCCCTTCCAGCCTGGACTGTTCAGTGATTCTGAGATTGATTCTACAATTAAAAGTTGTGTGACCTTGCGTTCTAATGGCAGTCAATCTCACTCTTCCCCTCCTCTCTGCCCTTCTCCTTTCTAGGCAGGACTACCTCAATGTGGATCAGCATTACTGCAGTTTCTACCCATGAAGCCAGTGGCCAACATGTGGCCAACCCAGGAGTACTGCAGTCAGCTTATTGCTTTTTCTTGGTCAAAGTGGTCCTCCCAGCAAACTTTTGAATCAGTAGCCTAGCCCGACTGGTACTGACAGTGGGTCTGGGGCATTGCCCACTCATTTCACTTAATTTCTTAGCCATAACTTTTTTGAAATGACAAGGTTTTCATAAATGAAGCTGTAAAGAACAAAGTGAAGAAAAGTAGAAATAAAATTCAGAACACAATCCAGACTTCAACATCTACAAATTGATTTGGTTTGTTTTTCACTAGATCTGGAGATCAGTTTCAACTCTCCATTTTAATCACCAGTTTTTGTAGATCTGTTTAGAATACTGATACTAAGCTGTGAACTGTGGCAATGCTAGAAAACATTTTCGAAAGACTGCTCATTCTTCTAGAAGCCGTGTGGTCTGGTTCTGTTCCAAAAGAAGTCTTGTTACTTGTCCTGAGCCACACAGCTAGAAACATACATTTGTCTTGATTACTTGAAATATAGTTCACTAATTAGTTGACGTCAGATCTGGTTTGGCAATTTGGCAGTGAGAAATGGCTTTTTTGTATACATTCAGTTCATTCAGAGCATGAGTTGTTCGCTTCAGGTACAAAACCAGAGTTTATCTAGGCTTTGCTGATTGAGTGAAACCATCCATATGCTGAATCTTTTTATATGCAGTTAATTACTGCCATATGGAAAGAAATCTTACATCATTTCTCATAGGTACACTATCCAGTACTGCAGGCTGAGCAGACCCAGGAATTTATTTTAATTGTTAATGGTAGGTTTTATACCTCTTACAAACTGGAAATGCCAGGAAATAATTGGTATCTCAGTTCATGGGAGTGTTTATCATTTAGACGGCCCTCACACAAACTCTAAACAGTCTTAATATTAATGCTGGAAAGACCAATTTACATCAGTACTTAATTTTAGTCTATACTTAGCTCTTCCTTGCGTTTCCCATGAGGGCAATTTCACAGTGAGCAGCAGGAATGAGCACTGCTGATCACAAGACATTCGAAGTACTTTTTTAAAGTTTGAAAATAGAATACAATATTATTTGTAGAAACTCTTAAATGATGAAAACATCTAAAGCATTTTGGCTGTACTTAGACTCTTGTTGCTTGAGTATGTATAGTACTGAATTGGTGCTAGTGCTGCTATGAGGAAGTGCCTTAAAATATGATACTCTTCTACATTAGTTCATGAGATACTCCAAAAAGTCTAGCAATGGATGAGGGTGTTGTCATTACTAGTAGCTGGATTTGAAATAGTCCTTGTGGTCTGCTTCATTTCAAATAAAACCAGAGGCTAATCTTAATGTCTGATTATTGGTGAGATAAGATGCTTTGTGTTCTGCATCATGATCTAGACACTACAACATTGTTTGGCTGCTGTGATTAATTGATTATTTTATATTTTGGATAACAATTATGTACAGAAAGGTAATATAAACGTAGTAAATGTATCAGTTTACTTAGTGCAGGCTCAGGACATTAAATCATCTCACCTTCTAAGTTACTGCTTTTTACTTGTGTGGGAAATCATTAAGGGTTTGAGGAAAGTAATGCTTGTAACTGGCATTTATTTCACTTGCTCTGAAAGGACTTTTTACGTGTACTTCACTAAATCCGTTTCCTCTGAAATGTTTTGAAGCCCTGTGCTTGATACTCATGATGATAATGTGCAGTTGCAGAACTAAATGAATTTATAGTCTTATTGAAGGCACATGTTTCCTCTGTAGGAAACTGTATCTATCTATCTGGGAGAGAACTGGGACACCCCTCAGGTCTTCAATATAGGTCCTTTGTTACATTAATCTTATAATTTCTGCTGACTTTTAGATGTTGGATGTGCTTCTTGGCACTGCAGCTTGGTTTGATGAATCCTTCGGTAGGGAAGCTGCATGTTATAGGTTCACAGTAGTCTTCTCTATGTTTGGGATGTCATGAGAAGGCTGCAGTCTTAACTGTGAGCAGGTATGTTCTGCTTGGTCCAGCAGTCCCTGTGGCAACTAACATATTGGAACCAAGGAGGGATGTCTGAAATTTCCTTCCAGTAGAGGGAATGGGAGCTGGGAGGAATGGCTTAGAAGGCATATAGACAAAGACTCATACGAGTCTCTGGAAGGGCTTCCTTGGTAATTCTTTGCAGGCTGCCCCAGGATACAACCATGGAGAGAATGACACACTGTAGAGATGGAAATTAAATTGAGCTTGTTGTCCATGCTTGATTATGAATCACAGTAGCATATGTTTTTCACGACTAGGACTTTTCAGTTCTAAACATATACTACTGCAGCAAGACTTGTCATGTATTTTTAGAGAATTGCAGGATGGTTGAGGTTGTAGGGGACCTCTAGAGGTTTTGGAGGGGAGAATGTTAGGGTGGTAGGGATTGGATGTTCTCTTTCCTTCCTTTTTGAAGAAAGATGTGGTTAAAAGCTAATATCTTGCATTTCCAATTTGTAACTTGTCTGTGCTTACAGAAGTCAAGTTGTTTTGTTTTTTTTTTCTTTTTAATGAAACAGTGGCTCTGCATACAACAAAGTGAAATAACTAGATTCCTTGCCAAATTATTTGCCACAAAATTATTTTTAATAGTATGGATTGCTTGCTCACAGTGTCCTCTAATGAAATAGTAGCAGCACCTCACAGCTTTGTGCATAGCATATGGTTACAAGGGTTGAACACCAATGTCATCAAGGGTAGCTGTAAAACCAGGGCATCCTGAGATCACTCCTTGTTGACTGTCAGCTCTCAGTGCTGTCTTGTACTTCTTGATCCTAAAAGTGAGACTCTGATTCAACCTATTAAGTGAGAATTTAATTTGGGAATCACTGTCTTCAGTTTTACCATTTTTTCATTTGTTTCAGTGCATCTTGCAGTGTTCTTTCAGTCTTTAATTTTTTTCTCCCATTCTTGAAGCCATGACCTTTGTGGTATAACTGCTGTGAGTCACACAGCTAGAAAAGAAAACAAAAATGCTGTGGCATGTGCATGACCATGGGGGTCATGGCTTCAGGAATGGGAAATTTATATGCTCCAGAACTTGTTTACTGCAGGTTTGATGATCCACAATGATTTACAAAATAATGCTTTTTATAGTACTGCATATAGCAGCATCTGCATTCTTCTTTCTTGTAAGTAGCAGTGATGACTGGACTCTTCTCAGACAGCTCATGGGTCCCAACAGGCACTGTGTGAGAGCTGGGGACAGGTAGCATGCATTCAGGCTTTGGGCATTAGCCATCTATAGACTGTGACTGCTGTTATCAAAGAACTGGTCCAGTTTCATTGCTGCCATCTACTGAAACTTGAATTTTCCAGCTCAGCAGACTAGTGGAAAGCATAGTTCTGCAGTTGAGGTCTGAAATGCCACAGTATCACTAAAAATAACAAAAAAATGCCTTCCCCTGCCCAATGAGGACTTCCAAAATGTATGTATGTTTGTTTATTTTGTTACTTAAAGTTCAGCTTCCTGTGCAGCTTTAGTGGGCCTAACTAATATTCTTTCTAATTTCTAATTTCTTCCCTGCTGATGTGTTTGGAATATGTCTCTGATACAGCTCTTCCTGGTACCTCTTGTTTTCTGAGCAGTAATGCATGAATGTGCTTAGCTTTTTTGTATTGTCCTTAGCACAAAAACAGATGTTCTTTCTTTGTGATAATGGAAACTTCTATATATACTTCAGAAAAGCCCTATGATTTAATATTTGCAGGAGGCAAGAGTGGTCTTGTTTGCTAAATATAATTTCAAAAATGTTTATTACCAAAAAAAAGCCTTCTTTTCTAGTACTGGTTAAATGCTTTAGAAACTGCAGGGTTTGCTACATACTTGGTCAGAATGCAAAGCATATTTATTGCTGTAACTAATATAGCATATATTGATAATATAAAAGAACTCCACAATCTACTTTGATATGTTATATATAGGACTGATTAGGCACAAATGAAATACAAGAATTTGTACAGTGGCCTTAATGACGAATTCTTTTTATGCTTTTTCTTCTAAGGCTTGTATGATTTTACACGTGTTTAAAAAATGTCTTTTCCCCTTCCCCTCTTAAAGGTAGAGACCT
Organism: Scytalopus superciliaris; assembly: GCA_013400415.1. Taxonomy (NCBI): domain Eukaryota; kingdom Metazoa; phylum Chordata; class Aves; order Passeriformes; family Rhinocryptidae; genus Scytalopus; species Scytalopus superciliaris. Next base: position 337,757 of record VXBX01009605.1, on the reverse strand, counting down.
GTGGGTTCTTGTTCTGGGAAGGTTTCCAACCCATCATAAGATTGGCATTCCAGAGTTCAAGTATGTTGCTAATATGCATGGGGATGAGGTACGTTTCAATTTTTGCAATGTCATTTATGCCAAATACACTTACCAGAGGTTTAGAGCAAACTCCTCTCAGGCATGTGCTACTTATTATTGAGGTATGTCATAACTCAAAGAGGACATACTGTGTGTGTATTTCTTCAGGAATTTTAAGAATAAAGTTCCCTTGTTTTGGTGGAGAGGCTTTAGAAGACCTTGCATCATGGTGAAGAGTCCTACAATCCTGCACCCAGGACCTCTCGTAAACAGAGCGCTTTGTCTTCTCCAAGTGATTAACCCTAAAGGCCTTAATTTTCCTGGCAGTGAGTCCGATTCAGAAGTTTGCTTGTACATTATTATTGCCTAGGCATAAAATATGACTGATAGAACTCTACAAATACATCCTAAGATTAAATAATAATTGCTGTGAAGCATCAAATTATTTATTTTAGGCAGAAAATTTATCTTGGGAACCTTAAGCTAAGAACACCTAGATTCACCTGAGATAACATAGTGAATACAAACCAAAAAGCAATTCCAGAGCAATTAACTTGCTCTGGGAAGAATGCCCACTTATTATTAGTGATGAAGTAGAAAATGGTGGTTATAAGCCTTCCTGGGGCAGTACATGAATCTGGATCAGAAAGAATCAAAGCTTCATTCTCCTCTATAGTACTTCCTTGCTCTCTATTTCCCTTATTCTTTAGCTTTAGCTGCTTATATTGGTCATGTTCAGAATAAGTTTAAACTACTCAATATATTTCTGTGCAGTCTTCATGTGAAGAAGACTGCACATGAAGGCTAAATAGGCCAAATAATTTAACAAGAGTAGCAATATATGTGTGTGTGTATATATAAGTATCTGCTAGACTGTGAATTCCCAAAACCAAGAAAAATAGATGTAGTAGGAAGTGCATCCTGTGTAAAGGGTAACGTATCACAAGTTATTGCCATTAGCAATACTGTGTGGGAGCACTTGTGTGCCTACAGGCACTTAGGATGTTTTGTGCCAAGAATTTTCCCCAAGTTAAACTAGTTTCACCTTGTGTGACAGTGGCTATCCTCAAAGTGCTACTGGGAATTTGACTGCTTGGTAATTTAATTCGGTGTGGGAAGCAGCTGAATCATGGTTTCAAATGGGTGGGTACAAGTGTTACGGGATGCCTGAGACAGGCTCTGCAGCTCCTGAAACCTGGTGTGTGTCAACAGGGGAGTGCAGGGTGCCCAGGAACTGAGGGTCCATGTGACAGTCCCTGCAGACTGCTGAAGGGAATTGCAAACCTATGGCTACAGATCACCCAGCTTTGATGGGAAGGAGGTGGAGGGTAGGGTGTGATATCCACAATGGCATGGTTCTCAAATCCAATACTGCTGGACTGCAAAAGGCCACACACAACCGAAGCCTCCACAGTGAGGCACCTCTGCCATTATCACTGCCCAGCTGCACACATACAGGGAGTTTTGATCACAGAGACAGGCACCATTTGCATACCCACAGGGTCAGGAGCTGCTGCAGATTGGCAGCTCAGGTCAGTCTAGGATCTAAGTGTTTTTATTGTCTTTGTGAGGAAATGAGGCGAGATTTTAGTTTTAAAGTCAGACACAGTGCCAGACAGCCTGAGTAGAGTTGATCCTTGAGAAGCCTAGGTACCATACAGCACTAAGTGGCATGCTACATTCTAGCTTGTTCAGTAGACCAAGCATGCACCTAGGGAACATTCTGGAAATAGAGCTATTCCTCCTTTTCAGGCCTTCATGATCCTTGCCTTAAGGGTTTTTTTTGTGTACACATATAATGCACAGTTGGTGTTTATTTTTCTTATCTGATTGAAAATGTATTTCAGATGTCAGGAAATGAATTCCTCATACAGAAAGGCATTGGAGAATTTGAATATTTTTTCCCATAATCTAAGATTCTGCTGGATAGTCACTGGGGATTCAACTACCTCTTCAATATATTAAGCAGATAAGCTTCGCCTTAATTGTATGACAAGCTTCAATTTGTGTGCCAAAGACTTTCATAAATTCAAATTGTGGTATTATGGTTTCATTGATCCAGTCAGATCTTTTGTGCTTCAGTGACACTTTCCACAAATGATGCAAAATGAGAAAAGTTCTGTTCTCAAGCTTTGTTTGGTTATGCTGCCCTTCTAACCTGTCATGATCTCACAAATGACACTCAACTTTGAGTTAGCTGGCCAGCTGCTCCTAAAACATAAAAGTTGGGGAGGATCCTGAACTGCATGTGTGTGGGCTCTTCACACATGCTGCTGGAAGAAAATCTAGGTTATTTGGAGAGCTGCCCAATAGGGAAGTTCTAATAGAGTTATGTGAGTACACAATACTAGGAAAGAGTTGTTTTCTTCAGAACTGGTTAATTTTTTTCGTAATATTGTCACCTTTGGACCAGCTGCTATAAGGAAGTCTCAGCAGATATTCCTGTGTTCTTAGCACTGTGCAATATATTAGGGAAGTGGTGTGCAGGGAAACAATATGTGCTCTAGAAAAGAAAAAAATACTTCTTTTAAAAAAATATTGCATAGGGAATTCTTGTCCACCTGCCTTCAATATCAGCTGATGAAAGGTTAAGAGGCTCAGAAGCACCAGAGATTTCAAGACTCAAAGCAAACAGATTTCCATGCTAACAGCAGACTTTAAAAAAGCTGGGTGTTGCTGAGATCTGTTACAACATAGTTCAAAACTGCCTTGCCCCAGTTACCTTTTTCCTTATCTTTCCTCACACTTCTGAGTGGGAAAAGAGAAAGCTATCCATTTCTCAGCCAGGTGAAGCCTTGTGCTGAGGAGCATGTGGAATTTGTCCAGGTAGTAACAATTTATACCAGTTACTAGTTCAAAAGCAGGCTTTATGTTGCGATTTCCTTCAGTGATAAACCAAGGAACTGCACTTCCCTGTCATACATGTGGTAGTTCTCAGATTTCCATAGTGATTGCTGCTGTGGAAATAAAAGGATGTGTGCCAAACTATTTGCATAAACAGTCACTTTAACACTGGTGTGTTTTAGTAAAGAAGGACAAACACAGTGGGGTGCGTTGTAGCGGTGCATAATAATTAGCGCTGTACAAGTGTTAGAAATGACATCTTGTACGTGTGGCATTTAAGTGGGAAACCAAGATGGACTGCTGGTTGCTCTGCTCTAACTCCACTTCCTTAGGTGGGGTTGTGCCTGGATTGCTGAGCTAGACTGTGGAGCAGCTGGGGCTAGAGCAAGAAGACTGGCAAGACTCTGTTGCCCTGAAACAGGTCCTACCTGATTGTTTGGGTCTTTCTTTCGACATTGTACAATTTAAAAACCAGGCCCTGTTTAAGGAAAGAATTTTAATAATAAAAATGGGCAGAGTCTACCCACCCATAGTCCCCTGGTGTTCGGTCTCTATCATGTGGTAACAACAACGTTCTAAAACCAGGGATGCTGCAGTGAAGTGTTACAGTGCAGGTGCAATTGAAGCTAACCTTAATCTGCTAACTGGCTTGCTTCTTAGGGTTTTTTGAGTAAGCCCTATTGTAGCTGAGCAGGGTGCTGACACAGCCGTGCCAGAGGGGAGAGTCAGAAAGTTTAAGGGATGTTTGTACAGAAACAGCAGTCACACCCTTTTCTAAAGCGTTGATCCGTGCCCTGACACATGCACGCTTCTTCATTCAAGCCTTCCCCTGAGGATCACTGAAAGCCTGTCCTGCTGACTTTCTCCCTTTGGGGCACAGGAGGGAACTGACAGCTCAAAGTGCACAGAGAAACTTAATGTCTAATTGTATCCCTAGAGCTGGGAGAACGGGCCTTCCTTTGCTTTTCTGTCACCCTTCATGTCAACTACAGCAAAACAAAACACCTGGGCATCACCCTTGGGATACTGCAATTAAAACCAAATGTTCATCATGCCTTCTCAAAGCCCTGGAGTATATAAATGCTGTCTCCTGCTCTTCTCTCTATCTCTGTGAGACTTGAGGCAGGTTAAGGTGTCTGTCCTCGACTTTATTGTCAGCAACTTACTTTCAGTGTGTCTAGGTCCTTTATTTGAAGCTCTGAAGTAAAACGTAAGTGACTCATAACTCTTATCCACAGGTACAGCTGACCTTTGTAGTAACAGGGTAAAGGTGCTTTCCAAGGATTCATATAAAATAGAGTTGGTTTTAAAGTACTGTGCACATAACTAAGTCTGGGGCTAACTTTTAAGTGCAAAGAATGTCATCTGTGAAAAACTGGTCATCTTTCATTCTTTGTAAACATTGTCCTTTTCTATCACCTTTTCTTGTTACTTTTATTTATCTTGTTTTCCTCTTTCCATTCCTGCTTCTTTACCCTTTCATTTGGTCAGACACTGAGTGACAGAGTAGGAGACGAGTGCTTTCCCAGATTCTCCAGACAGCAGTGCAGTCTTGTCTGTAGTTTAGCTGTCTCTGCGGTAGGGCCATTCTTGCTGATTCTGAGTCTGTTAGATTTATCTTTCATGCCCAGGGCCATGATTTGGCTGATTTCTCTCTCTTCCTTTCTTGACCCACCCCTATATGCTTCCCAAGATGTCTATCACCCTGTTCAGGAGCTGCCTGTGCAAGACAGGTTCTGTTGCATCCCTTCATAAATCTCACAGAGTATATTTATCAAACCTGCAGAGCAGTCTGTTTTCACATAACTCAGGTGCTGTTTTGAAAGCCACAGGAAATGGAGGCAATTGGGTACCTTCCCCCCTTTTTCCAAGCCCATTTTCTGTAGTGTCTAGAAAAAGTACTGCTTAGGTGCTGGCACAGTATATGCATGTGTGTAATGCAGCTTCCCCTAGCAGATTACTGGATGGTGGCTTGCAGGAGACCAGCAGCAAGGGTAAAACTTAAGAACAAATCAGCTGGGTGGCAGGGTGGGAAGAGAAGGGCCCTCCTTTTTCACTGTTCACAATTCAGAGACCATGGCTGCCTTCAGGTATGATACTTAAAACAGTGTGATCCACAACTTGGCAGAGTCAAGTCTGGCTCTACATTGTTGGTTTGTTTGTTTGTTTCTTCTGCAATAAACAGCAATTGGCATCTAACTGGCAAGACATGGTTTGCTCCCAACCTGAACAGCAGTTACACCGAGTTCTCCTGTCCCCTCCTGTATCCAGGCAGAGGTCCTGCTGGATGGTGTCTGTGTTCTCATTTACCTTAACACCAAAAGCAGAATTTGCTGCTTAAAATGCACCAGTGTGAAAATTCAACAAGATATGAGTGCAGCAAATAGCTGTGGAGAAATATTGCTTTTGCCCTGCTTGATTCCACCTACCTTTTACTTGAGATTAGCTCGGTGGATTAGAGCATGGTGCTAACAACACCAAGGTCATAGGTTTGATCTCTGCCTGGGCCATTCACTTAAGAGTTGGACTCAATCCTTGTGGGGCCCTTCCAGCTCAGAATATTCTATGAAATATCTGTGAAAAACTTATTCACATAATCTGAAAGCAAGGAGATATGTATCATATCAACATCATATGTATGATATCAACATCAGGTTCATCAGGTAATACCACTCACTTTAAAAAAAAAAACAAACTATTTGCAGTATTTCCACTTTAGTGGTGCAAGACTCATTCTAAAAGATACTGAGATGCTGTAGCTCTGAAATAGAGCCTGCAGTGATTTACCAGACTTTGTTCTTGGAGATAAAGTAGAAATAGATTGTCTATAGAGCACATCTAGTTGCAAGTCTTGGCTTGTTCCCATTCTAGGCAGAGTTTAGGAACCCTGTGACCTTGATGCCTGGGTCACAGTGCTGTGGAAAGTGCCCTTGGAAAGTATGGTCCAGTGAACACTGGTAGTAGTGGTCTCTGGGATACAATTGGATTGATCATAACTCTGGATCTGGAACTTGCCGCTATTTTGCTGAGACCTTGTGAAGGAAGATGTCCTGTCAGCTTTCACAACTTGTACAAACTTATATGAACAAGAATATGTTTAGTTTTTTCTCTATCACTGCCTTTCCTTGATCCAAAGTCTGCATCCAAATGTCCTTCCATGTCTTTTTCTAAGGATTTATACACAGGTTTGGTTTCCCCAATGCATGTGTTCATGGCATTAAAATAAAACAGTGTAACAGGGAATGGAACTGAAGTATCCATGGGCGGTTTTGATCCCGTATTAAAGCTGACTTTCCATAAAAGGGGATCAACAAGGAAAAATCCTCCTCTGGAATCCTGGTAGGCTTCTCCTTCCTTTCTTCTGAACCGTCACTGCCAAGTGGAGAATCACAGCACTGATGCTCATGTGCAGAACCCAGGCTTCCTTGGGCATCAGTACAGAGGTGTGACTGCAGTAGGACTGAGAAAATGCAGTGGGGTGTTCCCAAGCCCCACGATCTTTATCAGACAGTTTTAGTTTTTGATAAGACTATGCCTTATGCATGCAAGATTGGAGTGGTCCAGCTGACAAAGTGAGTTTCTGATTATGCAAAAAGCTCTGGCTGATTTGGGTTTAAAACCCTTGTGAAAACCCTCCAGTGTTTCCTTTCATCTATGAAATTGCTTTAAATATATTTAGGGGAGAGCATAAAACAAATCAGTGTTGACTAGAATGCTCTTGTATGCCTTATATGTTTGTGTAATCCAGTAAGAAAAACCTGAAAGTGCAAGGTGGTGGGCCTTCTTTTATTATTATTCTTATTTTAATTTTTCTTTGTCTTCCATAGCAGACTTCAAATAAAATCTATGGTTTTTTATACAGACTGTTGGGAGAGAAATCCTGCTCCACTTGATAGACTTCCTGGTGACCAGCTATAGACGTGACCCAGTTATTACCCGGTTACTCAATAATACCCGGATTCATATCATGCCAACAATGAATCCTGATGGATTTGAAGCTACAAAAGTGCCTGACTGTTATTACACACAAGGAAGGTAAGGGTGGCTTATGAAGGTGGGAGAGGTAAAGGAAATGGGTGGGGAGTAATAAACACAGATAGCAAGAGACTGAATCATACTTGGTAGAGAGGATAGTCTAGAAGATGTGTTAGGGCTAATTTTTTCCAGTGTTGTTCTGAAGACACGCTGTTACAACATAGAGTTTTTAAAGACTGAGTCAGTCTGGTGTTTATGTGTGTTGCAGCCAGAGAAAATTGGTCAGAATGGTGTTATGACCTCACCTTTTAGGCAGGAGACCCAGATTGTGAATACAAACACAATTCCCTATTTGTAGCACCTTTAGGGTGCTACGAAAAAAGAAGGAACACTCCACCTACAGGGATCTATTTCAGTTAGAGAACTCTGTAACCCTTCTTAATGAGAAAAAGGTGTGTCTAAGCTTGTTGAATGGACTTCTAGCAATGTATTTAAAAATCATGTTGAACACAGATTTAGTAAGAGGGAGGAATTATGCAGTGAGAGCTGGCTCTAATAGGTACTGCACTAATAGATAGTAGTAGAGAAAAAACTAACACAGAAGAAAATGCAACAGCACCGTGTTCTGTACTACTATTGCAGAGACTAAAAAGGGGATGAAAAACTTAACAAGCTAGAAGAGGGAAAGAGAGAGGGAGAGAATGGAAAGAAATGCAAAAGGGATTAATGTGCAGAAAAAGCAAACTCATGAGCTAGAAGTTCTCTTAGATCATTCATCATAGCAACATCAGAGACAAGTGAAAAGGTAGTTTAGGTAGTTTAGTTCTTTAGGTGACCAGTGTAGGCCATCCTTTTTATTAGGAAAGAAGTTTATTCCTCAGTAAATAGATGGGACTTGTCTGGAGGAGGGGTTTTTTTATCCCCTCACTGTCAAATGGAGTTCAGTGAGTTTAAAAATTAACACCACTGATGGCAGATTTCCTCCTTACTCCTGCACTGACCTGTCTGAGTGAAAAAGCACAGGCTGGGCCCTCAGGTTCAGGGAGAAGAGAATGCATCCTGTGTTTGACTCAAATTTTTACTTTCTGTCCAGAGTTACAGCAGTACAAGGGACACAGTCATTCATTAGTTACCTTGGTCTTCTGTACAAGTGGGAAAAGTATGTACAGAAGGACAACATCCTCCTGATCTGGCTGTTTTTTCTAATTCACATACATGTAGCTGAGGGAATGCTATATGCATGTTAAATATTCACCGTTTCTACTTGAAATACAATAGAATTGTTATATTGTGTCCTATGAAAATTCCAGTGTTGCCAGAAAGCAAACTGAAATCCATCAACTTAATGCTTAAAAAACAAAAAAAATGGTCATCTTGTCTGTTTCCTGAAGACATTAGCATGCCACAGATCTGGAGTACTTGGGAGGCTGATGATGTGGAAGCTTCCACAGGCAAGACAGTAACATGAATGTCTTCTCTCTTTCTAAGGTACAACAAGAATGGAGAAGACCTGAACAGAAATTTTCCTGATGCCTTTGAAACTAACAACGCCAGCATTCAGCCAGAGACTCGAGCAGTAATGAACTGGATAAAAAATGAAACATTTGTTCTTTCAGCAAACTTGCATGGGGGTGCCCTGGTTGCCAGTTACACCTTTGATAATGGTAACTCAGGTAAGCAAGTAACAAATTCTCTTTTCCACAGCTGATTCAGTTAAGGAACATTAGCTGTACCAAAGTAAAATTTATGAGGATCCCTGCAAGGTTCTTCTAGCCTTTAAGCTGGGATAGGCAGAATTTGATAAATTCCATCAAAATTCACTGCTATTTGGGAGCTATCTGGGAGGTGTTTATCATGTATGTAAACCAGCACTGGATGTTTTATCAGTAATGAGAGTTACACAATTGCTGTCTTCATTCTGCAGCTACCGGCTCTTCAAAAGGCTATAGCAAATCTCCAGATGATGATGTCTTTATTCACCTGGCTAAAACCTATTCTTCTAACCATGCCAGCATGTACAAAGGGACTGGGTGTGACAACAGACAAAGCTTTCCAGAAGGTATTACCAATGGGTACTCTTGGTACCAGCTGGAAGGTAAGAATCTCAATGATATTTTATTCAGCTGCTTCTGATATGATGTTCTCACTTTCTCCTGCCACCTTTGATGATGAAAGGGCTGTGATTTTACACAGAGGAGGTGGCTGATGAGGGGAGTAAGATAACTCATTTCACACAGATTCTCTGAGCAGGACCTGGTGCTTGCAGACTCTCCCAGCCAGCAATTACACAAGTGAATGAGGCAGTCACTGCTGTTTGGCTGCTTCTGTGCCCTTGCTTAAGGCCTGCAATAGCTGTATAGATCACACATACATGCACACACTCCTTGGCACCAGGATCTTGTCCTTTCAGAAAGAAAAGCAATCTTCTGTTCGTATATCATCTTCTTTTTTTATTGTTTGATCACTGAAATAAATGTTTTCACTACTGTTTATGTGTAGCCAAATAGAATATGGATCCTGTCTAGTGTGGCATTTCGTGTTGCTTTCACCATCTGAATTCAAAGATGTAAAAGGCTCTTGGCAAACCTATGAATTTATCTGCCACAATTTAGTTAGAAATGCTGAATGAATTTAAGTCAAAGACTCACCCTTTCTCAACCACAATTGCCATCATTCCCAAAATGCTACTGTGCTTTTTAGAAAACAACTATGTGTAACTAGAGTAATTAAGTCTTCTTTTCCACAGGAGGCAGTAAATACAAGTGTGGCATTGAGGAATAATTTATCTGTTTTACTTTTCTTACTGGTGTGATGCAAGGACCAACATTTTAACTCTCCTATTTGTCTGTTGCTTTGAACTTAGTGCTTCTTTGCAGTTAAGCACTCTTATTTCACTTTCAAGGTGGAATGCAGGATTACAACTATGTCTGGGGACAGTGTTTTGAAATTACATTGGAGCTGTCATGCTGTAAATATCCTCCAGAAGACCAGCTGGAAAAGTTCTGGAGAGACAACAAAGTTGCTCTGATTGAATATATAAAACAAGTACACCTAGGTAGGTGTGTGAATGGGGATGGGAGCTGAAGCTGAGGGCAGGTTAGTGGGAACTCTTCAGCAGCCTGGGTCAGTGTCACAGCTCACAGGGGAGGAGCTCTGGCACGAACTTGGGCACATGAAGTGCTACAAGGCCAAGGATGGGTAAGGGAGGAAAACTGAGGTGTGTCAGGTGAGGGGCAGTGGGTGCTACTACAGGAGTGCAGGGGGCTTAAAATGTGCTGGGGCGGGAGCAAGGGGACCATACACCCCCTCAGGGAGTCTGCTTTCCTCAGCAGCCTTGGGGCAGCCATTTATTTTAGAGGTGTATGTGTGCCTGAGCACAAGCTGTGTGGGTCTTTTGCTGCTTGGATTTTGTATTTTTGAAAGGCTTTCCTAGGTGTGACCTGACTCCAAAGTTGTAAGAGAGCTTCTGCTTAGTGAAGCAGTGCTGCTTTACAATGAGCCAAAGGGTTTGAACAAATCTGCTACTTATCTTGCATTTTGTTGCCCAAAATGTCTGACTGCTGTTTTATCTCTGCTTAATGCTGGTGCTGCCTTCAAGATGGTGTGTGAGAATTAGGGGAAAATACTTCATAAAGCAGACATCAATAGTCTGCCTTTGGGAAGTCCTAGACAAGAGGCTGACTTATTTTAAACTACAAAAAAAGAAGGAGGGAGAGGGGGTGCAAAAAACCACAAAAGCAATACTGAAGATTGAAACCTTTCAGTAAAACACACACACAATAAGCATTGTATGATGCCTTCAGCAAATGAGATTTAGGAGATTACAATGCTTCTCTCTAACTTAACATGAGGATAAACTATTAACAACAACAAACAGGGATTTTCTGTTTAAATTCCTTTCAGTGAGACAGAAGTGACTAGAGATATTATTAGATGTGCTCTAAATCAGTGAAATAGTCTTTGAGTGCACCCAGCAACAGCACAGTCTGACTTTCTCTGAGAAGAAGGCTCACCACAGTTACAGGTCATGATCTCTCTCCTCTCTTTCACAGGTGTCAAGGGTCAAGTTACTGATAAGAATGGGAATCCTATTCCCAATGCCATTGTGGAAGCCAAAGGAAGGCCTCATATCTGCCCCTACAGAACAAATGAACAAGGGGAGTACTTTCTTCTCCTTTTGCCTGGGACATATGTGATCAATGTAAGTGTGCAGCCTTACTAAATCATTGTTTCTAATTGTGTCGAGTTCCTGAGCACAGTGAGAAGGCATCCTTGGAGATGGTGAGCTGAACTGCTCAAGTCACATATAGGAGCTGTAGACTCTTTAGAAGATTTAAAAGAAAATAGTATCTTTAAATGTGAGCCAGCAGAAAGGAAATTGTTTGATACAGTGACATGTCAAGTCCTCAATGTCCAGAGATAAGCACCCATCTGACCTTGATGGTGGAGCCAGCAGGGATGAGTGTCTAGAGCACAGCAAGCTGGGCTTGAGGTGTTCGAAATAAACCACAGAGCCCTTGCTGGGTGAGGAGGTGGAGCCTGGGGTCTGGGCAGCACTGGGCTGACACCACCACTGGTGACAGGGATTTCCTTGTGTCAAAATAGTTTCTTTGTGTAAAATGTTAAAGAACACCCACGCAGTGCAGGCTCTGCCTGCTGCCAGCCAGGGGCTTACGCTTAAGCATTACTGCAGGATTTCCTCTCGTAGTGTCAGTCTTGCTGCTATAACGTGAAAATTTTATTTATTGTCCCATGTTCCCAAATGTGTATATAGAACAATTTTTCATGTACATTCAAAGTGTAAACAAGCATATTAGACACTGGTTGTTTCACATCTGAACTCAATGTTTCAAACCAAGTGAGAACGCTTTTGTGTTTGCTCCTAGGCTACTGTACCAGGATTTAAATCGATGCTGAAGACAGTGGAAATACCTGACAACACTGGTAACTTCAGTGCTTTAAAACAGGACTTCTCTTTCTCAGAGGTCTCTACCTCTATCAGACCAAGAGTTTCTTCGTGCCCCAAAACTCCCCTCTACCAAGACCTCACACGGGCTTCAGCTGCAGTAAAACCAACCTTACATGTCTTGGTTTTAATGACTGCTATGCTTGTAATTTTCAAATAAAGTCAGGAATGACATGCCATGGCAAGGCAAAATCTTCCTGCATAAATGTGGCTTTTCAGACAAGGAATTGTGTATGAGAAAGAATGTCTGTTTTCATAAACCAAGTTCTCAGATTCACAATCATGTTCACTGTATTTTGTAAAATACTGGCTTGACAATTTAATGTTTTACTTTAATTATAACTATCATATTTTTAATTGTAATAGACTATCATATTTGGAAGCATTTTACTCTGAAGAAATTTTGTACAACCTGTGAAGATAACTGTAGAATTCTGATGCAGAAAGTACAAATACATCCTGAAGACCTTGCCTGAATTCAAAAAAATTGAGAATTGTATTGCAACTGTTTCGTGCAAGCTCAGGTTCCTCCCGCAACCAGGAGCTAAGATGCCACACTGTACGTGATCAGATCAGTCCTATTTTCTCATCATGCCATTGCTATAAATGAGGAATGGCATTTTAAAATATGCTCTTTCTTACCTGGACAGATGAGACTGCTTAAGGCTCAAATGAGGTAGACCAGTAACACAGACAGGTTTATAAGACAAGAAGATGGAAATGAAGTGTAAGTATGTTCCAAAGGGCCAAATTGGATGATAATCTGCACCATCAGGGAAAAAGAATTGTGTCTCTGAAAACAGTGTTCTCCTAGGGCAGAGCTGCTGAAAACAACGTGGAAACAGTCACTGACATCTTTATACCTTGTCCATTATTAACTGACACTTCAGATTCTTTGAATAGATTTATCAACGGCTTTATATTGCTTAAGTAGCTTCAAAGCCCGGCTACTACACTGTTGGGACTGTCTGCCACACATGCCAGGAGCTGGCAGGCACACTCAGCCAGGCACACTCACATCTGGTTACAGAGGCTGATTTTAGCGCCGTCCTGCCTGGGCTGGGCCGTACTGCAGGCAGGATTAGCAGATTCCTTTTGCCTGGCCAGTTGCAAGTCATCCCCAGGGCCCTTTGAAGCTGTCCAGTAAACACAAAATTTATCAAGAGAAGCTAGTTAGTACCATCTCCTGTGTTTATTTTAAAACTTTATCTGCCAGTAATTTTCTTAAGCAATTTCAAAAGTAAACCAGAAGAGCTTATCTTTGGAAACATCAATCTTTTCCTGTATACAGTAAATAAAAAATGCCGGAATGCAGTTAATCCTTTAATGCCTTTTAAAGTCTTTCCTGAGGCACTGCTGTCTGTCACACCAAGCCCCACCAGCTGGGCTGTGGAGCTTGGGCATGAGCCACTTGTCTGCAAGCCAGCTACATTCACTGTGTGAATACACTTCAGGATGTGAAACAGCAATGCTGCTTGGGAATGAGGGCTCTATGTGCAAGATACTGTTTTTAGAATATTTTCATCATACCCATTTGAATTTTCTACATTTTCTCACCCTGTGATCTGCTCTGGGTTGCTTACCAGTTAGAGAAGTAATTACCCACTAAATCCCACCACTTATAGTGAAAAGGACTAGAAATTCCTTGAGTGCAAAATCCCCCAAACCCAAGAAATCCGAGAAGTTAGCAGTCCAGCAGGTGAGTGAGGGCAGAAAGAGTCTGCATGCTGGCTTACAGGAACAAGAATCTTTATGAAAACTAAGTACCAGGACTTCTAACAATCAAGTCATTGACAGGAGCAAAAAAAAAAAAAAAGGGGCACCAAGCAGTATATAAAGAAATCTTTATTTAAAGCTTTTAAATAGAACACAGTATTCAGTTTCCTTAGAAAAGGAAAAACTGAAAACCAAAAGATAAATGCAACACATGAAAGTTTTCATAAATGGAGCTCTGCACTGTGCAATTGGAGTGTATACTTATATTTGAATGGTTACTGACTGTGGTTGTACGTGCACTAGGTTGCCAGAAGGTACACACTGTTACAAGCTCTTGAAAGCGTGTTCCTCAGGAAGAGTGGCAAAATTGCATAGTTATTTAAATTCACTGTGAACTACTCTGTTTAATAGTATTCCAGCTAGGTGTAGTCAGACAACAAAGGTTCTGGTTTTAGAAAATCTATTGGTATTTTAGGTGTTAAGTAATCATGTAGACAGCCAATAAGAAAATCAGGCTGTTATGCTAAAGCAACATTTACTCAAAAGGAGAGACAATACCTTTTTCAGTATCATTGACAAAGTTTACATGTAGACTAAAGCTGTCGACACACTAGAGGCATTCACTTGAAGCTTTCAGTGCATCTGTGCTAAATTTAAAAAAAAAAGAAAGCACACTTTAGTTAAAAGCAACAATTGTTTCATGTTCACTAAGTGCAGTTCATTGTTAAAAGATACCTTAAGCCTCAGTTTTGTTTTGCTTGTGCAACCTTTAAACAACAAGTAACTCAAGATAAGCCTTTGAGTGAGGTGCAGAGGGCCAGAGAAGCCCCCTTAGCTGGTCAGGTAACTCCCCCGAAGACACAGACCCTGCCAGGCCGAGGCTGATGCTCCACCAAAGCGCTGCCTCCGGGAGCTCACACCAGGAGGGGTGTGGGGCAGCACAAGGGTAGCTACGCCGAGGAATGGGCTTTACCAAGGACAGAGGTGACCCTGCCGCCCTTCCAAGCTGCACCCAATTGCTGGCCCTGCAAATGACCACGAGTGGCTGACAGCTCAGCACTGGGACAAACACTGCCTGTCCACGAGTCCAGTGCTCCTTCCCACAGGGAAGCACCGTGTCAGCACGTGCCCCTTTACAGGCCCAGTGTTGCACAACAAGGTGCTGTGTCTTCCTGGGATAAGGGAGACCTTGCCCCACCATACTCGTGGCAAGTTAACAGTCTGGATAAATTACCCGCTTTAAAATTATAAACTCTAAAGTTACACCCTAACACAAGAGCAATTTTAGATTAAGATGGCAAAGAAAAGTTCTTCACCCCTGTATTCATCCTATTTATTAATTTCTTTTTAATCAGTTTCATTATGCTTCTAATAATTTTCTAATCCCTCGTTTATAAGATTCATTTTCTGAAACAATTATTCTTGACACTTTCTGTAAGAATGAGAAATTGTTCTTCCCTCATATTAAAGGGAAAAAACCTGCCTGAAGCCTTGTATGTGGATTCATACCCACAAAGACAGACAGTACAGAGACAGCGACATCGAACAAATGCACAGCAAACAGAACTCAGCGACAGAAATCGTACCACACTGTTAGACCAGAGAGAACGCTTTTCTTCAATTAACATTTTGAAGCACTTTTATCCTTAAATGAGCCTGCTAACGGGAGTGGCCCAGTACGGCACGGCACACGTGGCAAACATTTCTGCTGGTGTGCTCCTCGGCAACACTGAAACAAGACCCAAGGGGTGCTGCTCAACAAAAAGCACCACCTTAGCAGTGTGGATGTTCCAGGCAGCTACTCAGGTTTCAGCTGTTTCTGCCTCAAGTACCTCACTTTGCACCTCACTTCCTTGGGTCAAGAGATGAATTTCAATACTAATAAATAGGTACATAGTTAGAGTTGTATTTAAACAGTAAGTAGGTTTATTGGACTTTACAAAAAAGAAAAAAATGAGAGTTCTTGCACCACTTGTATATAACTATTGTCTATCTGATGTGCAAGAAGAAAGAGACTAAGACAATGACTGAAAATTGTAGTCACATCTGTTAGCATCTGGCCGCCTCTGCAACCTTCCTGGTCACATGTCCAAAAGCAAAAGCCATTAGCACCCGTTGAAAATAATAACTTGAAACCTCTCATCACCATCCTGCATCTCCCAGACCATCAGCCCATGCATGTTACCAGCACCCAGAAGCAGCCAGGCAGCTCCAGCTCCTTGGCTGTACTTGGGGATGCAAAAGCCTTCCAAAGGAAAACACCACCAAAATATTCTGACCACGCTCATGTTTCACCAGCTCCATCTCTAACAAATGTTCAGGTGCAATGCAGAAATTGTTCTAAGGTAAGAAAAAAAGGAAGCAAAGCCACCAACCTCTCTGCCCTTCTTAATCTGAATATAATCTGAATATTTCTCTGTATTTTAATGCTACATTTCTTAAATATTTTTCTTGTGATTTACTAAGTAAGCATATTTATATGACTACACACATACTAGTAGACAAATTCAATAAATTAGAGCTCAAAACATCAACCGTGAGCACAAGAGTATTTACAAATGGCAATAAATTAAAGATTAAAATGTGTGCGATATTAAATAAGGATCTCAAATACAGAGTAAGAACAACCATCAACTTTTGTACCAGTATTTTACTGACTTTTGTGCCAGTGCCCAAGGCCAGAAATGTGTTTACAGGGCAGAACAGGGTGGTTACTGCTTGTGCCCATGCCCAGGTGACACGGTGGAGGTGGTACAAAGGCCCCAGGGTGGGGTCAGGGCCACAACACTGAGGTCCCCGTGCCATACACACCCCCTGCGCTCCCGGCACGAACTCATCTGCCCCTGCCCCTACCCGGAACCAAAACAGACAGCAACACGCATCACTCCCCGATTCGGAAGGCATGCTCCCAAACCAAGCACATTTTAGCTGTACTACAAATAATTAAGAACAACATTAAGCCAGAAACTCTAACTTGAAGCAAAACATTTGACACAGTGATTTGCAGAAATCAAAATTCCCCGTTTCCTCACCATTATACGGAGTGGAGGGTATTTCCAGGGCTATTCACAACAGAAGGCATGGGAGGGAAGTACAGTTTTAAACCATAAAAGGGAAAACTCATTATGCTGCAGGCTCTCAGTTTATCTTCTGTCAAAACAGAAAGTGCAACTGGGAAATTGGTATAGAAGAATAAATCCAAAGGTGAGTGATTGTGAGCAGAAGGATCACCACTCTGGCCATATGTGCCTTTCTGAGAGATGAAATATTTTTTTACATATGGAGATCACTTAAGGGGATTAATTGGAAGAGAGCAAGAGTGGGATGGTACAATTTTACCCATCAGGAACTGGGTAAGGGCAGCTGCTCTCCCAGCACAGCAGTTACACTGCCATGGTAGTGCCTGCAGAGAAGGCATCACACTGAGAAAGTGTAAGATATGGGAGACAATGTAACGGACAAAGCTTTTTATAGAGGAAGCTTTTTAAGTACAGTCCCCATATTATCGAGGCTTCTGCATACACACATCTACAGTTCTCATCTGCAGATCCCAGACTACAGCATGACCCTCTATTAGCACCTCTACTTGATAAAATTAAATATCTGCCCCCAGGCCTTCTCTATCTCAGCCCGAAGGATTATCAAATCCCATAAAACCCATAAAGGGTTTCTGATGGCCAAAAAACTTCCAGCTACCTGCTGTTGCTTTACAAATTGCAAGGGGCAAGAAACTTGCAAGTAAGAATCTGAAGAAACATGTACAACTGGAGGTTATATTTTGTTAAGTTAGAATTAATTGTGCTAGAACTTCAGATATACCAGTATCTTTTAGTGGTAGTTTTTTAAACAATAGCTCAAATGTACGAACAAAACATGACTGATCCCAGTACTTCAATCTTTACCTATGAAGGTATTTCTTTGGAAGCAAGTCACAACCAAGAATTTACAAAGTCTCTCTTGGACATCTTTTTCCTAGGTCCTTCCAGGCATTTGCAGCCCTGGAAGTAATGATAGCAGTAAAAGCCTTTGCACCAACATCAACAATTTATACTAGTGGTGTTAGGAAAGCTGTTGAACCTTGGCCTGCTGGCAATTTCTGTATTTAGGGTAAATGTCCATTCTTGGCACTCTCCTGACAGCTTATCTGCCATTCCCCATTGGGCAGGTATCAACAACTACCTGTAAAAATAAGAACAGCTAAAATTATACAACTTCTCTTGTAATCTAGTTTTCTAAAGGACTAAATATCACTCACTGGCACAGAAACTCTGCATCTGAAAAACAGCAGAGTGACCTTTACTGTATCCTACTGGAAGATACTGGAGCTCACATACTTACACCCCCCTACTCTGAACACCCCACAGAACTGAGTCAGTCAGCAAACTCCTTGAGAACAGAACTGGTAAGTTTCACAAAGTTTTTGACCAAGTACAGCAAGAACGAAAAGCATTAAAGCACAGGTCCAGTGAGACCAATTTCGAGTTCACCAAATGTCTTGCAACAGATTTTCAGAATTCTTGTGATAAAATACAAACAGTTTGACTTTGAAAGACTACTGAATTTAAAGAATGTCTATGTGAACTAGAACTGCACAGCTTATCTGTTTCTGCAGATGAAGATGGACTTTTTTCTTACTATTTGTATTGCAGTGAATGGTGTGCTGAAGTCAAATACAATCGCATCAGAAGAAAACAATTATCCCCTAATATAGCCTGCTGTGACAATACACAGTATCTCCTCCTTCATTTATCTTACCTGTTCAAATCTTCTCTCATGCTGCTAAATTAGTAATAACCAGGATAGTACAGACCTCCAAACTCACAAAGCATTTAAAATGTCAGTTTCTCAAGACATTTAAGAGAGAACTCTGTGACTGAACTTGGATCAATGACTTCTCCGGGGGGGACTCAGCCCTGAAGCTAACAATGCACACCATAAAAATAAGACATAAAATACCCTTTTCGGTTTCCAATGCCTTAAATTATTTTCCATCACATTCTTCCCCACTTCCTGGTATGATGTCTCCCATAATTTGGATACTTGGACAAATTTAAGACGAGATTCTGTTTATTTATTTTATTGACTTATTCAGAGGGGTCTGATTGAGTCTGGTGTCTTTGCCAGGCAACAAATACCGGAATCTTCTACCTTCTTAAGAGGAACTCACAGGAATGAACACTTCAACATGTCTCTCCTCTCGCAATCACTGAATTTAGGTTTTTAATGTGTGTATTTAATCCAGTAAAGCAAATGTTACTAACTCGCATGGAACATTAAACACTTGGAGAGGCAGGTGATTTACAGGACTTGGTTATTTCTCCTGAGAGGGATTGAAAATCTCCAAGTTGATTTATGACTATTGTGCTAACCTCTTAACAACTCCAGTGCATTTATGTCAGCAATTATGTTTCATACTGAATGTCAAGAAACCCAAAATACTAATTTTTCAGTAAGCATACAAAAATAATTTCTTTTGTGGCTTTCCAGTCACCATCCACCTAACTAAAATAAGTTAGTACAATCATTTGTATGGGCTGCCTGCACACCGGGCACGGTTTGTTCCTCTTCTTAAGCTTTTTTGCACACGTGAAACATGACATGAGGTGTCCTGTTTTGCCATGTACTATGCAGCCATTTTTAGGTCTGCTCTGGCATATGACACAGGGCTCTATGCTGGTAACAGGCAGACTGGACTCCAGGCTTTCCTCTTTGTCATGCATTTCTCTCTTCTCAGACTCCTTATAGTCCTCCTGACTGCTACAAAATATGCTGCTTGATGTCGATGGCTGGGAATAATCCTCACTTTCCTGGGACTCGGAAATCTGTACTGCTTTCTCCTCATTCTCATCCACAGCTGGTTCTTTATCTTCAGTGATTTTTGTTTTCTTGCAGTCAGGAACATCAAAACCTTCTTCAGACTGTGCAGGGAAGGAACCTTCTGATTTGCTCTTTTCCAGTTTCTCGCTCTTTTCATCCGGCAGCCAGTCCTCGCGCAGGGCCCAGCATCTGTGGCAATGTCGCGGAAGCGGAGGATTCATCGCGCTACAGTCGGGACACTTCCAGTAATCCTTTTGTGAATTAAAGGGTGGAACAGCTTAGCTACTGGGAACACTTACATCTGAAGCATTCAGAGATGGTAAACAATTTACTACTGTCAATAAAATAATTATGTTGAGCTATGGACATGTTCATAATTTTAAAATTACAGTGTTTGGCCTCATTTTAAAGTTCTAGATTAAAATAGTTTTTACTTTAAAACTACTCTAATTTTCTTTTTGCAGTAGGTTTGTGAATAGAACAATAACAATTTATTATTTCTCATGCAAAACTGCAGAGGCCAGACCACAAAAATCTGCAGAGAATCTCATGAAAAACTTCTGATAAAATGGTCACTATTCCCCTTCTTTTTGACAATGGACTTCTGAAATGGGAACTATTCAAGACGGAAGGGACCTTTCACCTGCAGGATGCTACGCAGCCGCGTGAGGGCACTCTGACACAGCGGTATGAGAGAAAACATCGGCCAANGGGGGAAGTCCTGCATCACCATCTCAGAGATTACTCCAGACACTACACTGAAAATAAGCCACTGTCTCGTTAAAAGTATACCTCATTTTTAAGGAGAAAGACCTTTCTTAGAAACAATGCAAGCCTAGGGAGAATCAAAACAAAAACAACCCAAAACTTATTTAGATGAGTCCTGAATAACATCAGTAACATCAAAAGCTCAGAAGACTTTGTAAACCCTAAAAATAATGTACAGGCCTCGTTTTCCATACATAAGCACTGCTATGTTTTCAGAAGGTGGCCAGCCCTGTCTTTCACAGGCAGAGTAACATCCCTCAGTCCAACAGACTATTGAGGGACTGACACTTCAGACAGTTCCAGACAACAGCTTTGTTTAAGGTTCAACTGTGAAAAGCAAACATAAATAAGGATTTTGCTTCTAGTGTGTGCTTTTTTCACATACATCTATACTTTGCATCAAGACTCTAAATTTTTTCCCACACTTCAAGAACGGTCTCTCAGAGTTTAGAAAAAGCCTCTCTCAATTTTACAGTACTGTTTTGAAAGAAAGGTTTGCCTTCACATCTGTGTGTTACAGATACCTTCATTCAGGCCAGACAATAAAACTAGATACTCTGATTAATAAGAAGAGTTTTTAAATGTACATGACTACGACTTTCTTTTTTTCAGTGTGTGCAGAGACAGATTTAGGCTTCAAATAGCCTCCTTCCATTAAGTCAATGAAACTGTAAGTTAGTGCAGGGTTGTTTTTTTTTAAATTAAAAAAAAAAATCCAGATTCCTTAATAATCACATATTCAATAATTAAAATGTTGTACTGGAACCTTCAAGCATAAAAGTCAATTTAATTATATAAAAAAAAAAATCACTGGTAGCAATAGAAATCATCTCTACTTCTTGATCTACTCTGTTAGTTCACCCAATTTATGATGCTTCACTTGGCAAGCTTTTACTCACAGCTAGAGAAATCTCTGGATCTTCCTCAAATGAGTCAGCATCACTATCTTCATCCTGGTAAATGGTCAGCTGATAAACCTGGTTTAAATGAAGGGGGGAAAAAAAAAATGTAACTTTTTTTGGCATTCAATTAAAACACCAAAATATTTGCAATCTGATAGTCTCCACTGATGGGCCACTAAGATTATTAACAAAAGGAGCCTGGAGAAGGCTCAGGGTGGGGGGATGTTTTATCAATGTGTATAAATATCTGAAAGGAGGGTATAAACAAGAGGGAGACAAGACTCTTTTCAGCAGTGTCCAGTGACAGGACAAAAGGCAACCGGCACAAATCAAAACACAGGAGGTTCCCTCTGAATGAAAGCAGACACTTCTTACTGTGTGGGTGACTGAGCACTGGCACAGTTGCCCCTGAGCATGTGAAAGCCTCCACCCTTGGAGATACTCAAAAGGCATCTGGACACGGACCTAGGCAATCAGCTCTGCCTGAGCCAGGGCAAGNTTATCAATGTGTATAAATATCTGAAAGGAGGGTATAAACAAGAGGGAGACAAGACTCTTTTCAGCAGTGTCCAGTGACAGGACAAAAGGCAACCGGCACAAATCAAAACACAGGAGGTTCCCTCTGAATGAAAGCAGACACTTCTTACTGTGTGGGTGACTGAGCACTGGCACAGTTGCCCCTGAGCATGTGAAAGCCTCCACCCTTGGAGATACTCAAAAGGCATCTGGACACGGACCTAGGCAATCAGCTCTGCCTGAGCCAGGGCAAGTGGATAAGATGCCCTCCAGAGGTCCCTTCTAACCTCAGTCATTCTGCAGTTCTCAGAACTACTGCTGGGAGCAGGGGTGTGCCATCCTGTCTTCCTCCAAATTACTGCGTTATCTCAGGGTGCAGCTTTGCAGCACTACACTACAACCTTGTGCACATCAGTAGAGTCAGTCCCCCATTCAGCCTCTCAAGTACCACAATCATGTAAGTCCCTGGTGAATTTTGCCTCTGGTACTTACCCAATCTTGCCATGAGCTGATTAACCTCTCTAAAGTAACAGAAAACTAACCCAGAAAAAAAAAATCCCACATAAATTCTCATCTCATTCCTGACATTCCAGATACCTAGATCTCTTGAAAATTATGGTATTCACAATTTTATTCTCTTCTTGCCTGCTAATGAAAATTTCTAAAACTGTGGTTCAGCATCTCTATGAAACATTTACATTCCCAGAGAGAAATTACTTGGAAGTATCCCTTTGCAAAGAGTTACTAGGTTAAGTTTTCATTCAGTATCTAGTGATGTGAAATCTCAACATATACTTCTATAATTAAAAATGCAGACAGACTCGAGTATGCATGCTGCTATTGACTCCCAACAGCCAGTGAGTGAAGTTAAATACACAGACTTTCCTACAAAGCCTATTTCAGAGCCTACAGAAAGCCTCAGCACCCTTTCAGTTACTGCCTGGTGGGGTATAATGGTGACGCAATTGCACTGTCACGTAATTTGATTTAATGAACAACTGGGTGCAGACTGTGACACAGCACATGCAGTTCTAAAATAAACCTAAAGAGTTCTTCTTGCTGGAATCTCAACATGAAGTATTCCTGCAAGTTTCCTTTTCCCTCTCACCACTCCCCCAAGGTCAAAAAAACTCCCAAGCAAAATAAATACATACCTCATCATCTTCATCTGTGAGCTCCTGCCCTTCTTCATTATGGCTATAATCTTCTGAATAAATAGACTCAACTTCAAACTCTACACTGAACTGGTCAGAAACAGAACTGTGGTCAAACCAATCAGAGTTTTCACTTAAGGAACTAGCATCAAGATCCTGGAAAAAAACGAGAAAGCACACATTCAGCCTCACCAGTCCATACAGATAAGAGCTGTTTTAGTAGTAGTGATTAAGATAAAACTGTACTACTCAGTTTAATTAGCTGTGGAAGAAATAACAGTGGCTGTTAAGACAGTATATCTTTTATGAGATAAACAAATTATAGGTAGGTAAAAATGAAGCTAGATCTGAAAGCCGTTTGTTGGCTCTGTAATAAGAGGCTGCAGGGAACCTCTAGCCAGCTTGAAGACTGCAGTTACTGTTTCTTTAAGGCTCTCCTAAAAAGTGAACAACATGCAAGAAGATGCCGTCTTTTGGGTGCATGTTGTTAAATTCTCTATTCTGGTCAACTCTGTAAATCTTTAACTGGAGATTGTGGCTAAACAATTATAAAACAGGAAGACTGAAGATATAGTATTAGTGCTGTCAATTCAGAACACAGTATGTGACTAGGAATACTGTTAGTTTAGCTCTACAAGACTTAACCTAACCACAGATAATTTGTTTTGGTGTTTGTTAAAAACAACAATATGAAACAGTAGAGGCTTGGAAAATTAATACAGTGTATCATCAGCATACATACTACTGGGTACAGTTACCAAGACTGTACTGGAACTAGCAACTAATTCTGACTTACAGAACTTCTGTGACTGTTTGCCTTCTCTTAGCACAGCATTCCAAGAAATACATTAAAACACAAAATATATAAGGACACTGTGCCAAGCAATAAGGAACTTGGTTTTTAAAGAATATTCAAGTTAGTATTTTTAAAATCACCTCAGCTTTGTCAGCACATCTATGAAAGAGCCTACCCCACCCACACACTGACTTTTCTTTCAGCCTCTTTTCTTTCCTCAGACACCACAGAAGGCACTGCTGCTTTTAGTTGTGATCATGATGTTTTCAGATGCATATTTGCACTCCTGGCATCTGCAAAATTCATACCACAAAGATATTTTATATTTATATTTTGACTTACAGGAATGGAAAGAGAATCTGTTGAATCACTGCTATTGCTTCTTTCACGGCACAGACCACTGACTACACACCATGAGAGACTTTCATCAAACGTCAACGAAATGCTGTCTGACTTGTGTCGCTTTCTTCTGTCACTATGCAGATCATCCGAAGAATTTTCTTCTGGGCATATTCAAGAATTTTTATTACTCCAAAAGCATCTACACAATGTGCAGTTTTGAATAGTCTTAACAGAAGCTTAAAATACGATTTATTTATAAAGAAATCTAATAAAATAATTCCATATTATTTTTGGGGGGGGGGAAAGTAAAGGCATCAAAACTTTTAAAAGACACAATAACACTGATAAACATGTAAAGTGTGAAACATTCCTGGGAACAGTATTTCAGGGGCTGGCTTTCTCCACTTGCCCCATCAGTACAGCTTGTGAATGGCAGTATTCACATGCAGGAAATAAAATAATGGCAAATTTGGAAGAACTCTTACTCCACACATCATACCTTATAACTCACCTAATTTTAAGAGATACAATTAGGATCTTAATTGTCCTTGCTCCCTCTACAGTCAGTAGACAGAAAGGCACTTTCAGAGAGCTTTTGAGTCCATCCCAGAATTTGTAGGGAGACAGTACAACTAGCTCCCAGGTCACATGCATACAAAAGACCTTGGCTAAGCAAGGTAAGTTCAGATTCAAGTTGCAGACACCTCGACAAATTTATCAGTAAATAGTTGCACTGTATGTATTTATTCAACAAGATTTTTGCAACAAACTGTTATAACTTTCACCACAAACTAGCAACAAAATCTTCAAGATGTACTATGTAAAAATTGAAATCTGAAAGCATTGCTTTAAGTTGTGCCTATTAAGTATGCTTGGTTTGAAGGCAAAAAGACAATGCTTCTTAAATACATCATGTTTTGAAACAACCACCAGCAGCAGCAGCATAAGGACTAGGAATTTTAGGGGTAGCTGAGTCAAAATTCAGCTCCACTGACTTTTAGAGTGTTTGGCAAGAAACAGTTTTACTAAAAAAGGTGTTGTAAAGTCAGTATGTAAGTGTAGTGGAGTGAAAATCCCCCAAGATGCCCAACAGCTTGGTTTAGCAGACCTTGGTATGAGCCCGCTGCCCCACCATAGGTGCCTTTTGCACCCACCCTCTACTGCCCAGCCTCTCCCTTGCCTTGCAAAATATATTGTGACAATCCATGAGTCTCCAAGTCTTGAATGTTTCATTGTAAAAGAAAAGAGAACAAAACACTTGTACATACTTTGAGACTTCTCTTACTTTCCCTTGGTGCTTCTTGGCTCAGCCCCTTTCTTTTCTTTTTTCCGCCCTGAGAGCCCCACCAAATTTGGAGCCCCCAGGCCCAAGGGTTGCTCCTGTCCATCGTTGTCCTCATTTAGTTGTCATGGCTCCATGCCGTACTGATACTGTATCACCACAAGGTTTCTATACACTATATAAGTGGCTCCAAAGGAGCCACTACCATGCCAATTTAACAAGAATAGTGGTTTAAAAGAAGGTTTCCTATAAATTAGAAAAAAAGTGTATATAAAAACACTATATTAAAAGAAGTTTTAAGGTTGTAACAAACTAATAAATGGATGCAAAGCCAAGAGTTAATAATCAAACCTACAATAAGTAAGCACAACACAGGACCTCATGTGCTCTGGGTCATGCCTAAATATTACAGGTTGTGATGTTTAACCGAGACTTTTCATCCTTTCACTAGTTTTAGTTACAACATTAAAACGTTCTTTTAATTTAGTGCAAAACCGCTCAGAAACGCAGCACAGTTTTTGGACTGACTCATGTAACAGTGGCCTACAAGGAACACAAAAAATACTACTCAAAAGCTGAGGAACTCAAAAATGTTCCCAAGCAACGGAAGAAAAGAAAGTTCTAAGCAGCAACAAAAGGTTATCACTGCCCAGATAATTACAACCACTAAGTCACGAGGCAAGAGAAGTTAAGTGATGGAATGAACTAATGTAAGACATTCCACAAGATAGTATTTAAGTACTGTAATTTAAGAATTGTAGAGAACACTTCCACTGAGAAACTTATTCAGGTTTATGCTGACCTCCCTGTTATTGCTAATTATCAAAAGAAACATTTTGTATTTTGAAAATGTATTTGCCAGTCATTATTGAATAACCCCAGCAAAGACGAAGAAGAGGAAAATACGATGCTTAAATCACCAGTTGTTTTAATAAGTGCTTAATGAACTGTCAGGTACTTCGACATATCCAAAATCATCCTGTGTTACTACCAGACCTTTGACACCTGCTGCCAATTGAAATTCAATGAAAACTGTTTTAGAGAACAAACAAAATGTAAAATTTTGTGCCTGTCAACAGAGGGAATTGAAATGAATTTGACTACATTACAAATAAAAGTGTTCTCATCATGAAGATAACACAACTGATGAAGTCCTGCTGATGTGAAAAAGTCTACCAGATCTGTGAGGTTACTCTACCATCTTACTAACAGTTCTAGAGATCCAAACTGTAACATGACACTGGAGCACTCCAAGGAATTGTGTTTTTCTTTTAGACTGAGCATTTTGTTTTAGATAAGCAGAGAAACATGAATAATGCTTGTCAGCATCTTTCAAGCCATCAAGGCAACAGAATGTACTTTTTCCCCTATGTGGCCATGCTACTGAAAGCTCTGCATCATAAATCTGCACATACCAGATTCACTGTGTGTCCTCCTAGAAGATGTAGTTGGTTGGGAAGTCACATTTGATGAAGTCTGCTTCTCTTCTAACTCTGGCACAGATTCCTGATTAACAGAAAAAGTGAGTAAGCCTGAGCATGAAGAGGAAGTAAAAGGGTAGAATTAACTAATTACATCTAAACTACTGACACTATCATGCAAAACTAAATAGAATTTACAATTTAGAACATTTATTAAAGTAAGATGAAAGTATCACCTTAAGAACACTTTCTTCTTCAAGCTGAGATGTGGCATCATCTTCAGGTGTGTCACCAAGCGCAGAGTCTGAAACCAAACCAAACCAAACCCCGTAATACAACACAGCAGAAAAAATTCATTTCAGGCTCAAAAAGTAAATTCTAAATAGAACTTAAAATCCAGACATTTTGGAACAATGAAAAAAAAAAAATCACACTGCTCCTTTCCTTTTCAGGTGTGTGCAGCACCTTCCCTGTAACATTACTAAAGTGGGAATGTAGGAAGAAAGAAGAAATTCAACTGCAAAGCAGCTAAGAATTTTATTAAAAATGGCTTCAAATGAAGGCTGTGCATGATTCTCCAGACACAAAACAATACAGGCAGGAATTGCAATATACTTCTTCCTCTACAAAGTGCTTTTTACTAGCTATCATCTTACAGGAAAACTGAAGTAAAAAGACATTAAATATAAGAAAAATTAGCTGTTGTTGATCATACATGCTTACTACCAGACAGACTCTGATTTAATAAAAAACTCTCAAACAAAAAACAACAAAAAAAGAGACATTTTAGTTTGTAAGCAGTAACAATAGGGATAATAAAGATAGAATGTTTCCCATCTTCAGCAGCTGAATTTGCCTTTCGGAAGAATCAGAAACAAAGGGTGTCTTAATATGGCTTTAGAACCTAATTTACAAAATGGCTTCCATTGTTTAACTTCTGATTCAAACCCTGTATTAGGCAAAAATCACAGCAATAGTGAGCATTTTTATACTGCAGGATAGATGACTGTATATAACAATTTTCCATTCAAGGAGTCGCTATCCACAGAATTACCACAAAGCTACTTTCCTAAAGTATACAGACCTTTTAAAACAGTGTAGCTGAGGATAACCAGTACTAAATGTACTCTACATTCAGTTTTGAAAATTAAAACAGAATTTTAACATTAAAAAAAAAGTAGAGCATTTGCCCTGACTTCATTACTAGCACAAGTTCAAGAAGCTAATTTTTCATATTAAAACTTTCTGTGTTGTTGAGAGCTTTATTTGTAACAAGTACAAGCAAATGATGAAGTTTTCAATTACATACTTGTTCAGCTCTGATTGTCTGTGTTCTGGTTCTAGTCAACAAAATTACCCAAATGCTGCTCAGAATTTTTTTTCTCTCCCTGATGAAACAGTGCTTGCTTTGATTTGCTATTTATGACTGCTTTGGACAGTAGCAGGTAAAGCCAAACAGCTAATGATGGAGAGATTGCAGTTATCTGATCACTACCTGCAAGATGCATTATACAAGTTACATTTTCCCTACTGCTGTTTCTCAAAACAAAACATCCTCCTAAACTAGCTTACCTTGCTGATTGATTGCTATCAGATTTCTGGAAATCATTGAATACAGTCTCCTTAAATAGGAATAAAGAAAGAGATGTTGCAAGTTAGCTACATGTAATCATAGAAGAGAGCTTACCATCTTTGAAGATGCAGAGAGTTTAAAAAGGCCATACGCATTATGTTCTTCATTATTTCCCAACCAGACTCTCAGAAAAGAATCCCATTTTACCTGTGTTCTTTTACTGAAAAGCTTGTTACTCCAAATAAATCCCCCAGGAGATCATTTGCACAGTGTACAATATGCTGCTGTTTTTCATCATATAATTGTTTAGACATAATATATTGTCCAAGATAGAATATTACCTGTAAAATAAATTAAATACATACATTAAATACCCAGGTTGTTGTTTCAAGTTTAAGAATGCACATTTGATATATTGAAATTTGCTCTTCAAACTTTGAACAGCTAAAACTCCCTCTGAGTTGACAGATTTTCATCTATCATTCCCCAAGAATGCTGCCATTCTATTGGTCACCAGAAATTTTGGTTTGGATTTTTGAGAAACTCCCTTAATACCCAGTTACAAGTCAGCAGGAGAATAAACACAGTACCTTATCTCAATAATTTCTAGATAACCTATGAACTATACTGCCACCCATTCACCCAAAACAAAACAATCTACCTGTACTCACTGTAGTCGACCCTTAGTGATCAAAAGTTCTCACCTCCTTCATAGTAAAAGTGTCCTTTTCTGCACCAGCTAACTTTAACAACTTCAACAATAGTGGCTTTGGTTTAACCTGTGTGGGGAAACGGAAAAATGGTATGCACTAATTATTCACAAAAGAAATGTAATTTATACAGGTTGACTTTCTCCTTCTATATTAATCTGATATGCAAACACAGAACTACATTAAAACCTATCCACATTCAAGCTTTTCACTTTGCAAAGTTAAAACTTAAAAGCAAATAACATGAGCAATGAACATGAACAAAATCATACTAAACTTCTCATACACTTACTGTACATCTTAGCTCAAACCCATCTTTCATTGTCTCCTACTTTCACCTGGGGTAGTTTGTAGCTGGTACAGTGCTGGTTTTTTATTTAGTAGAATAATGTTGATAACATTGATATTTTTGTTGTTGTGAAGTAGCTACACTAAATCAGGGATTTTTCAGTGTCCCGTGCTCTGCCAGTGAGAACATGCACAAGAAGCTGTGAGGGAGCATGGCCAGGACAGCTGACTGGAACGGGCCAAAGGGATATTCCATCCATACAGAATGTCATGCCCAGTGTATAAACTGGGGGAAGCTGGGAGGGGCCGACTGATGCTTGGGGACTGGCTGGCATTGGTCAGCAGGTGGTGAGCAATTCAAGTACAGGGATAGGTCCTGAGGAATTCAGCTTCACTCCTTTAACCATTACAACGACTCCCAAAGGGGAGGGAGAAAGGCAAAGGACCTTGTGATTGTCAGGTCCAGAGTGCGAGTCATAAAGCAAAACACTGGTCCCACCTCTTTCCAGTTTCTGCGGTTTTGGTTTTACACTTGCCAACTGGGCTGCTTTACCTCTGAAGACTTTTCTTAGCTGGGACAAGCACACCCTGTCCTTTTCATCATCCTTCACTCACTCCTACCTCTGCAATGACCTCCCACTCACCCACTGTGCCAGCAGTTTTATCTGTGACAATCCAAACTGTGACAATTTCTGAAGTACAGGAGATAAAAGTTAGACAAAACAAAAAAAAAATCCTGATCCCATTGACTGCACTGTTCCACACAGCTGTGCCATCGCCAGTGAAGCAGATGAGAGAGAACAACCTGCAGGGGCTGCCACAACTGCAAAGCAAGTGCCTGTGGAGACACTGATGGTTCCCAGTGCAATATATTCTAGTGCTGCCTCTTTAACAATGGCATAAACATTGAGGAACAGGCTGACATTTAACTATCCTGATACAGTCCATAAAACAGAATACACAAAACCAAACACCGAATGCAAAAAACACAAAAAAAAAATCCCCCCCCCCAAAAAAAAAACCAAAAAACCAAA
>VXBX01009605.1:257595-305937 GCA_013400415.1 Scytalopus superciliaris | reverse complement strand
ACCGGGCCTGCCCGCCGCCTCTACCGCGGGCCCGCCGCGCCCCGCGCAGCCCGCGCCGCCATGTTGGCCGCACAGCCCCTCAGAGCGCCCCCTGCCGCGGGCACCGGGAGCGGCACCCTGAGGGGCACCGTGAGGGACAGCGGGGGAGCGCGCCCTGCCCCGCCGGGGACACGCGTAGCTTTTCAATGTGGGCTGTTTGGAAGGATGCCCCTTTCGCAGGCACGCCCTACTTGCCACAGTTCAACCAGAACGGGGTTAGTTTTCAGTCTGCCTGCCTTTTTCTGATTCTCAGGTTTGTTTAGTTTTTTTTTTTTTCCTTTGTAGGCAGTGAAATTTTAAAATTATTCTTTGAACGGTGAAAAGATTTGTCAGAGGACGTAAGTGTTGCAGAGAGTGTTTAAAGACACACTAGAGCAGAGGCAGCCGATGCTAATTTTCCATGACAACTAACTTGCCCAAACAAGCAGTGGATAACTGCCTGGACTTGTCTGCTGGCCAGACAGAGGCGCAGCAACCCTGGAACCTTGTAAAAATTCCAGCAATCGTTTAAATCTAGATATTTGTGTGATGATGGATTTTCAAGATGACCTTGTTATCCCTCTAGAACATAAAGCTCAAGGTCTACCGAGGGGCAGCTGAGAAGCTGCCAGAATTTTGCAAAACACGCTCACCTCGTGTTAGTGCTGGGATTTCAAGGCAAACAGGAACCAGTTTCAAGTGGAATGTCCTGCAGCAGGCCAAGTCAGATGTCTTCTCATTTTCACCCAGCACCCCAGTTCCTGAGGTCCCTAGCTAGCTAACTTCATCGGTAGGAGAAAATTCTGCCTACCCACAAATACAGGAGGGAACCGAATGGCTCATTCAGGTGATGTGTATCACCGATGCTCAATCTTGTCCTCATGTGGCACGAAAACGATTTAATTCACATGCAAATTATATTTTACTGAACTGAAACAAAACAAAACCAGAGTGTTCATGTAGTTCTCCCCAAGCTATCACATTATTGATCCTTGTCTTTAGAACAGTGTCATTCTGCTAGGGCTGTGTGCAAGTTAAGGAGCTTTTTTAAATTAGCAATAAATTTTCTACAGTCCAAGACTTACCAAACTGCCATCTATGACTTTCTTTTTCCACTTCTCTAACAGTAGGCATCTTGTGACCAGTGACTCTGAGATTAAATTGGAATTATTTAAATAAGAACTTCCCTTACCGATTCATTAATTGCTAAGGATCAGAAAACCCAACGGTTTCTGTCTAGAATTTTTATCAGTATTCAAGAACAGTATTTCTTTTCTCCAATAGACTAATCTCAAGTAAGGTAAGGCTGCAAGTAGGCAAAATATGCTGTCTGAGCTTGCTTAGGAAGAGAGGGGAATGTTTTCTGACATTCAGGTCCAGAGAAGGGCAACAAGGCTGGTGAAGGGACTGGAGCACAAGTCCTATAAAGAGGGACTGAGGGAGCTGGGGTTGTTTAGTCTGGAGAAGAGGAGGCTCAGAGGTGACCTCATCACTCTCTGTAACTACCTGAAGGGAAGTTATAGCCAGGTGGGGGTTGGTCTCTTCTCCCAGGCAGTCAGCAATAGGACAAGAGGGCACGGGCTTAAGCTCTGCCAGGGGAAATTTAAGTTAGATATTAGAAAAAAATTCTTTACAGAGAGAGTAATCAGGCATTGGAGTGGCCTGCCCAGAGAGGTGGTGGATTCACCGTCCCTGGAGGTTTTTAAACTGAGATTGGACGAGGCACTGAGTGCCATGATCTAGTAAAGGACTGAAGTTGGACCAAGGGTTGGACTTGATGATCTTGGAGGTCTTTTCCAACCCCATCGATTCTATGATTCTATGCAGTGCTGCAACACTTCTGTTTGTGACTCATACAGCACATGCCATGTCATCAACATGCATAATTATTTTCTTGTGATTGATAATTCAGCACAAGTTTAATTAAAAAGTTTTACTTGAAGGGCAAGTAATGAGCTTGTACAGTTACGAGAGCTGACTTCCTCAATATTTCAAGTTGTAAAAAGAAAAGGAGAAATCACTACAGTAAGACTCCACCTGTGTATTTTACTTACAATGCCACAGAAAATATCTGGAGCAGATGTGGCCTAGCTGCCCTAGCTGGAGATACTCAGTTTACATTGTGGTTAACTAACATGACACCCATTTTAATGTAAATTCAGATTCTAACCGCTGACATTTCATTGTTTAATGCTCGCAAGCTAAATTATTTTCTGAGATTGATCTGGTCTACCTACAGGCACATATGCCAGGGGAAACACAGGTTGCTGTGCTGCAGGGGCACCCAGCTCAAGTGAATAGATGGACCATTAAATCCTTAAATTTCAAAATTTTGTTCCTCACTGTAATTCTTTTTCCCCCAACACATCCTACCTACCCTTTCCTGGCAGGTATCTATTCAGCATCCAACACATACATTAAATGGTCCTTGCCAGATGCTGATCAGAGGCATAGGTGGCCCATGTTTGTCAGGTCTCATCTCCAAGCAGTTTGCTGCTCCTTGGCTATCAGTTAGGTTAATCTCATGTGCTATGATCTGCTCCCAGACACAAAAGAAAAAACAAAAAAAAAAGCCTCTGGGGCCTTGCACTGTGTTGATGTATCCTTTCTGAAGCCTTAGGCTGCATCTTTATTAGTATGACATAAAGCTGTGATCAGTTGTGTGCTGCAGATTGCCAGGCACCTCAAGGTAAAAGGAGAGAGGAACAAGGATGCTGCAGAGCAACTGTGGCATGTATGGCTTAATGGGACTCTCTGCCAGACCTGCCTGCTGCAGCTGTGACCCCACGTGCCAGACAGGGAGTTAGTACAACTCTGTACAAAAACAGGAGAAAGAATTCATTTGTTTTCTTGACATTCCTGCTTTGTTGTAGGGAAAAGCACATTGATAAGAAATCCTCATGACATCAATCACAAATTTGATTCAGGGAACTTATATTTCATAAGCTAATATCTCTCCAGATGGAGAGGTTTGTAGGTACCAGAAACTTCTTAGCATAAATTACATCCAAATTCTACTAAATGAAAAGGGGATGCAGCCTTCCTGGGGGCAAATTTGAACAGAGAGTAATGACAGGCAGGAATCAAGAGCAGGGCTCATAGCAGCAGTGGAAACCCAAAGACCACATGCAATGCCATTGAACTGTTTAACAGGGAATACTAAGATCTACTTTCTGTTCAGCCTGTGTTTTTCTGGTGTGCAGGAGCCCTGTATTTGAGCTGCCCAAGGCTGCACTGCCCTTCCCAACAACCTCAGCTACTCTGCAGACTGGGTGGCACAGCAGGCATTCTGCAGCTTTACCTGCGTGCACACCCTGGGCTCAACTACCTGCAGTATTTAATCACAGAACCGCAGAATACTCTGAGTTGGAAGGAACCCAAAAGGATCATCAAAGTCCAGCTCCTGGGCCTGCACAGGACAGCCCCAACAATCATAACATATGCCATGTGGGCACTTTGAATATGAGATCAGCGGTTTCCTACATTTCCATAACTTCAGAAGCAACCTTGTTTATTTTGAAAAACGCAGAATTACTTCAAGTGGACTGAAAAAGAGGGTTTCAAGCGAAATGTTTTTCTAGTAGCTGTTCATGAGCTCTTACCTCCCTCCCAGAGGTACTCAGTTCAGGTGTGTCTGCTCTTGAGCATGTTAACTACAGCTGCTTCAGAACCACCTGGAACTGGAACAATCCCACATCAGAAGACAGCAGCTCTTCTGCATTTGTTTAGTTGGCATACTTATTCATTCATCCATCCATCTGGGAGATATTGGTAGTCTGTCTGCCCAAATCTGATTCCTATTTACTAGCAGCTCAGTCAGCCACGAGTACAATTAAACAAAACAATAGTGCTTGCCAAGGGAGGCCAACTAGCAAGAACATAAACCAATTATTTTGAACTTTTGCTCAATAGCTAACACAGAATGAAAGGTTTGTGTGGGTTTTTTTCCACCTCTAGTTTTCTGTTTAGTCCTCACTTCTGAAAGAAGCTTATGGAAAGATTCTGAAGAACTGAAAGGGAAAAATCTCAGGAGAAGACCCTTCTTAGTTTCAGTTTTTGTTAGGCACATCGCTGAGTGAAGAAACATGCTTTTCTTGCTAAGCAGGAGGCAAGTATGTGTCTAGATTGTGACCATTTCCTACTTTACTGAACGGTAGCTGTGAAAATTAAACAATCCAGTGATATCTCCTTCCCTAGAAGTACTTGATTGCATGTAATTAGATCAGAAAAAGCCTCAGTACAACCATGCTCATCTGCCTTATTTAATGAAACTAGGATGATGCTAGTTCAGTTCAGAATTGTTATTTTAATCCAGTGCTCATTTGTCATTCAAATGGCCTATTCAGTCCAGCACAAAACACTTTTCTGTTCAAGGGAGTGGCCCAGAAGGGCGTGTGGAGCGTGCACAGGCTAATAGGATTCATGTGGAAGCTGGAGGTATCTTTCAGTCTGAAACTGAAATGTATTCAGGGACAACCTAAATCTGGGAGAAGCTGAGAGCTAACAGCATGCAATTCAAATCCAGTCTGTTTGGGATGCCATGTATGGACAGAAGTGCAACTGATGATGAGGTCAGGCCTGAGGTACTATTCAAGTTAGGCTGCAGTCTGGGTTAGAGAAAGGGAAGACAAAAGATTGTTTTAACTGCCTGGCTGTTATTTGAACTGTTTGTTTCTAACAACAGAACCCTGCTTATTACACAAGCAGCTTCTTAACTCAGGCTCATTCTATGTACCTGATCATGTATGTCCCAGAATTGTCCCAGCCTTGCCAAACCATTTGCCCACATCTCCCCAGCAGGCTTCAATACTTGCTTTCTAGCTGCCTGTTATACAAGGAATATATGCTTTACTTTGGATCACAAAGTCTCTGTAACATCCTCCTTTACAGACCTTCTTGCCAGCTCCACAATTTAATGTTTGGTTGATGCAGCCTTGCTGACTGGTGCATGATTTTCCTTGACACAGAATGAACTATCCATTTCTGAGAAAGGCCTTAGCACTGTCCTTGTGCTAATACAATTGATATTACTGATGAATTACGAAGTCACCTTTCTGCTGACTCTCTGAGAGCATAGCTTTGTCAGTACAGCTTTTAGTGTACAACTTGCGGCACACGCAATTAGATAACAATGCTAGTAGCCAGACAAATAGTTTGGAGCATTTACTAGAGGCATTACTAGTGTCTGGGGTAGCCCGGACTTGAAACCATCAAGGTTAATTTGAGTAGTTTCCCTTCAGGAGTTCACTGCCATCACCTACAGGGCTAAGTAATCAACCCTAGATGTATATTCCAAAGCCCACTTGGGAAGTGGATTTGCTGATAAGAGTTTCCTTAAGATTAAATCTCCCCCAGATAAGGCATGGATCCATATACCTCCCGAAATAAACTGATACACCTTGCTAAATCATCCTGCTGAAGAACCACATTGCTCACCCAACCCTCTTTTTTCTTTTATCCATATAGCCTCCCTTGATTCAGGTGGAGCCTGATCGTGTCACCTCAGCACCCAACAGTTGACATGCAACTACTTGTTGCCAAGCAAGACAATTTTTTTACAGTGCCCAGTTGCCTGCCTGTTAATCAGTACTTGTTTAAACACAAACACCAAGAGTCATATAGGTAAGGAACACAGTAGTGACATTGAAACAAGAGTTCTCTCTGTGGAGTGACAGAATAGGAGCATCAGCACAACATACAGAAGGGAACTGGTGTAGAACTGAGTATTCTTAGGAGTTTTGTGACCCACAAAGATACAGCAGGCAGTTCTGCTGCAACATCTGTGATGGTTCATCTGCTTTGTGGCAAGCTGGGTGACAAGGCCCTGGAACATGACAGTCACAGAAATCCAGGGAAAATGTAATGTTTTCCCCCTGAATCAAGGAAAAAGCTCTCAAATACATTTTCCATTCTCATATATGCAGAAACACTAACAAAGTGGAATTTTGGCATCCTGCAGTTCAGATGCCAGACACTGTTTGGGATGACCAGTACTGTCTTGAGCTTCTTTTTCACATTCACCTCTGAATTTCTCCACTTTGCCCCCCACAGTGTTTTTCCCCAGTACTTGCATATTGCTTGTCTCCTCTCCTCCATGTAATTTCTGCTTTTCAGATTTTGTTAGTATTTCCACAATATACATATATACACTCTCTAGACATAAAAAGTAGTTTCACGCAAAGAGCTTGCAAACCATTCTGCTAATACTCTTGTGTGTCCTGATTTTTGGTAGTTACATGTGAAAACGCTTGTAGAACTGGATCAATAAAGAAGCAAGAGGGTTTGCTCCTTTTCTAAAGTGTTCTAATATTCATATATTTCACACTCTGCTTTTCTTTTTTAATTGCAGAGTTTTGGTTCTTCATAACTTCTACATGAAAGTGAGCTGGTAGCATGTTTTAGCCTGAAGAGGACTCTGATGGGGCCAGCTGAACTAGAGAGACTTAAACAAGTCCACGGCTTGGTTTTGTTACCACAATAATTTTTTTTTCCATTAAATACAAAACAGGAAAATTAAGGGAAATCCCCCACCCCAGCTGCCCTACAAATTGAAACCTCTTTCTAAGTACTGGTGGGTAATACAATACAGATAGGATAACATCCACAGTCTTTATCAGGATGGCACTGTTTGAAGAGAAGGAGAGGAAGTGTAAAGCCAAATGGTATGTGAATTTTGAAGGCTGTGTGTGCCACTAAGCTTGTTTTTCTGCCACCTGCCCCAAATCCATTAGCAGGTCTGACAGACATCACTGCAGTTTCCAAGCCTTGGGACTCAGAGTCCGCTGGCCTCAGCAGGTTTGTCCAGGGAGATTCAACTGGTGGCTGCACCATCTGGTGCAGAAAAGCAGTTTTTCCATCTACAGCACACAAAGAAAGGCTTTTGGAATGAATGCATAAAACTTACACAAACCCACTGATGCCACTGGAAAAGCAGGACACAAACTAAGCTCTGACTGCAGATGAGGATATATGAAAAATACTGTTCTATGCTTTGTTTGGTTCCATTGAAGTTATTAACAGCCAGTTATCTCTTGCCTCCAGAAAAAACAAGTGCATGGACTTTTTGGTGTTCCTTGACTCAGCTGGTTTTGCAGGATCCATGTTAACATCTTAGTTTGGATCACCCTTGTCATGTAAAAATAATTTTTTAGCTGTGGTAGCTTTGAGTCTGTGCATCTCTCTTGGCAATTTCTTCTGCATTTGTTTGCATACCTGCAGAGATATATAGGCACTGGGCTTTGACTTCTGACCCACCTTATTTATCTTAACAACAGGTTGTTCAGGTATGAGCCAAGGCCAGAGGGCACACAGCATGATAGAACACCTTGAGAGAAACACACCATGTAGTGCTACTCCCAGGAGAAAAATCCTGAATGTTGTAAGATATTGCTGCATCATGACTTGGCTGTTCAAGAGACAGGCTGCAGTTTCCTCACATAAGCAAAGTACCCTCACACAAACATACACCTTAGTGCACTGCAGTGAGACATTTGACAGCACAGATCTTCTGGCTTTACTTGACAAAATACAGTTTCAGAAAGATTCTCAAAACCACTTGTTCCTCCCTTTTTTACTGAAGAGGATCTGGGAGTATGCAGGCCATCCTTTTTGGCAGACAGTTGCCAATCCTGATCTTTAACTCATTCAGCGCAGGGGATGCCACAATATCTAATTTACTCTTTCTTAGCAGGTGGGATATAGGTAGAGTTGCAGAGAATCATTGACTTGGGCCTGTCTTACCCTCTCCCTGCTCCTTAATCAGCCACATTACCTGCTCTGCTCAAAGAAACCTTCCAGCTGTGGGGCTTACTCAGCTGCACAGCTACGCTAAAATGGATGTTTAACGGCAAGATAATGAAGACTCAGCATGCACTTCTTTGGTTGTTGGCATGTTACTTCAGAGAGATCTGAAGTAACATCCACCTCTTCCATCCTCTTGCTGCCCCTTCTGTTATACTGGCACAGGTATTTGTGCAGCTATGGTATAAAGGGGATAAAGTGTTCTGGCGCACCTGAGAAATAATGCATTTTTTTTCTGCAGATCGGTACCCTGAGGTGGTGCTGAGTTGCTACACAGCTGCTGGCCGAGGACATCTTTGGAATGGCAGCAGACAGGTAGGCAGGGAAAAGGTGGTATCTGCTTCATCTAGCTTAGGCAGCAGAATTACTGAAGGTGAAACTTACTTAAAGCTTGGCTGATTTCAGAGCACAACACTGCAAGAGAGGTACTCCATTCTCCTTGTCTCCTCACTCATGGCTGCAGGCTGATGGTGAGAATGTTTTTGGAGGAAGTATAGTGTGCGGTGAGAAGTGGATTGCCTCAGCCACCTAGCACCGTTTGGTCATGCAGCTTTGCTCATCAAATATCTCACCGAAAGAATGCCCTGAGCCCTGTTGAAACAATGGCCTTGCCAGGAGCTGTGCATTCCCGGCCAAGTATTTCTTTGAACTGGCTTTGGCTCCTTTGACCACAGATTTAACTGGTTCATCAGCGGGATACTTACTTGTATTTGCTGCTAGTATATCAGTTTGCTTTATCATGAACACGTGAGACATCACAAAAAAAGCAGCAGGAACACACAGCTGGAAGCAGAGAATTGGAGATGGCAATGGGGAAATAACTCCTGAAGCCAGAGAGCCATTCAGTGGTCTTTTCCTTATCACCTAACCACTCCTTGAATGTTACCTCTTGTATCAGTCACCTGAGTTGATAAGCCCCTGCAGTATCTCCTGTGACAGAATTGGGTCCAAATTCCCAAAAGTTTCGCTCAGGTCGTACTTAGGGGGAAGTAAAGAGTGCATGTTAGCACTGATAATTAGTTTAGCTAGCCCAACCCAGCTTTTCCTGTGTTGCAAGGGAGCTGAAAGGTTTGCAAGATGAGTTGTGTTGATTATACTGATGAAGACACTTCTGATGGTAATTTGCAGGCCGTTGTGTTTTATACCTCATTTGCTCCGTACTTCAAGCTGCTTCTGTGAAAGCTGATTTGGAAATGTACATCTTAAAATCTGTAGAAAGCATGTCTCAGCTGTGTATTTTGCATTCCACTTGTGCAGATATAAGCAGCTCTAGCAAGTTGCTCCAGCTCAAAACATAACTCCCTTTTGCTGATGATGGGACTTTCTTAGCAAAAGTTACTGTCTTTGCAACACAACTTAAGTTGGAGCGATCACTACCCACAGCGCAGTTCTCAGTCTGGCATGTTAGACTTTTACTCAAAGGATTGTATCCAAGGGAGACTGCAACACAGGCACACGTTGCTCTTTGCTGACACAGACAGGAAAGGACAATCCTCTCTGGAAAAGCAGAAGCCTCCAATAGCTGGGGAGCACTACTGTCACATCACTGGCAGTCTCTGCACACAGGCTGAGTCCTTTTGGACCGTGCAGCCATGCAATTATTCTATGCAAGACCAAAACGATGACTGCAGCAAAACTAAGGAACTTTATGGTTTTATCTGTGTTTTATGTATGCATATCAACTGTCCATTTTTACTCGGTTTTGGTTCTATTTTTCAATGCAAGTAATGCCTGTTTAGAGCCCAGTGTCTCTGGCTTCTACTAAAATCCAATCCTGCCAAGCCACTTTTGAAGCAAAGCCTTTACAGAGGTTGGTTTCGTTTTGATAATTCCTAGCCTGCAAATGTTAAATCTTGTTAGACAATAAGGACATAACATCATAAAATATTTTCCTTAGACATCTTTGTATGTGCTGATTTACATCCATAAAAAAAAAAAAAAAAGTAAACTCTGGAGATAGGAGGCCTTGTTTATCTTACTTTAACACTCAATAAAACCACTGAGAATATGTAACTACAAGATATTTAAATCCTGGTTTGCTTCGGGACTAGCTGATTAGAAAATTAGCCAGCATTTGAAAATAATATCCCAATGATCTGTGTGACATCCACTGAATTACCATTGGCTATCAAATGAGTAAAGCTTCTCCACAGAAGCAAAAACAGCTGATGCAGCACAGATTGGTTCAGAATAGAGGTTCATAA
The DNA here is from genome assembly GCA_013400415.1 of Scytalopus superciliaris. Lineage (NCBI taxonomy): Eukaryota > Metazoa > Chordata > Aves > Passeriformes > Rhinocryptidae > Scytalopus > Scytalopus superciliaris. Next base: position 295,915 of record VXBX01009605.1, on the reverse strand, counting down.
ATAGAGCACACTGAAAACTAGGACCAACATGCAGTATACCTTCCAAAGACCTTCCCTTTATGCAGGGTACAAAGGAAATAGAGAGTTGCCAGTCCACAGGAGGCTGCAGAGGCAGGAAACAAGCGGTTCAGAGCCAGCCAGTCTCCCAGAGAATTCAAGACCCCTTACAGGCACATAAATACGTTTGTGGAGTGCTTGAGCAGTAACTCTTTGAGGGCTTCTGTCCGAGCTGGTAGCTGTACATGAAAACAGGATTTTCTCACCATTTCGTGTGTGTGAAACCCTCTCCAAACCCTGCCTTGTGGGGCTGGGCGTGTGCCCGTGACATCCGGAGCGCGGCGAGAGGCGCCCCCGGCCGGCCCCGCTCCCCTGGCTCCTGCTCCCAGCCGGGCCGGGCACTGTGCTCCCTCCTGCCAGCCGGAAACCCTCCCGGCACACACAGGCAGGCAGCGGATGGCTCTACAGCCAGCCGTGGGTATTCTGCCTAGCAGAGCGCCAGTGAATGTCCCAGCTCAGACAGATGAGGAGACGGAAGCGAGTGCCCCAGCTGTGTTCGTGGGGAGGAGCAGGAATTGTGCCTCTAAGCAGGAACACGACATTCCAGTGACACTGCCGTTTCATATAATGCGTGCTAAGAGCATGTCTTTCACTAAATCTGCTAGTTTCCCAGAGTTTCTGAATTGTAATTCCTGTCTTCGGCATTCAAGAGGAGGTTTGAATGACACCCAAGTACAGCTGGTGCTGTAACCTTGCATTTAGTTCTACAAACCAGCTCGGTGTGGTTGCTCAGCAATCCCAGCTCAGTGCCAGCCTCCCCTGTGACCCTTCACACTGCTGGGTGAGCTGGACCTCAGTCTAGGCGTACAGAAGTAAGGTTTACATGTCCACCTCGGATGGAGGCAAAGGTAACCATGAATTGAAATAGCCTTTTTGGGAAACTTGCTTGGGCTTTGCTTGGGAAACAAATCTACTACGTCTCTATCCCTCTTCTACCTATACAAAAAAGTCTTAAGCAAACTGCATTGATACATTGTCAGTCCTTATCAGAAGAACCCCCTTACCACTTAGAAAAGTGAGGTCATGTGTTTTCAGAAATGTCTCATAATTGCCTGAAGGGGTGTATGACTGCCACTGTCAGTTTCTTCTCTCAACTGGGTTAACAAATAGGAAAACAGTTTTTGACTAACCACCACAAGAAACACATTTAACAAGTAAACCACTTTGGATACCAGAAGATCTTAACATTGCTTTCAACTCCTTGGAGAGAATTTCACAACAGTTCATGCTGTATAACAGGAGCTGGAGAGGCTTTTTTCATTCAGCTCAAAGTCAGAAACCTGAGTGGAATCAACATGCATACATGTAGATAAATTACAAGACTTTATTCAAAGTTATTAATATGCAACTTTGGTGTATTGTAACAAAAACCCCATTTGGTCACTCTAGTTAGTTATGTAACAGAAAATAAAGTGCGCAAATGTTTTCTTTTTCCCCAGAGATTAAGGAGGATTAAAAACATGCTGGGCAGAGTAAGGAAGCAGAACAAGGCCTCAGTTTCTTTGTTGAACAGCATACCTAATTTAGTTGAAGACAAGAGAAAAAAAGTCAAACTTGTCAACTATGAAGCTCATTTCTGGAAATGCTGAGCCAGTGCCATTCTCTATTAATATTATTGAAAGGGAAGAAGTTCACACTGACAAATCTGGCCCTGCTATTCAGCTGTCTAATCGTGGAGCTAAGCATCTAAACTTAACAGATCTAGGGAGGTTTTTAAATATAAGGTCTATGTGCTGTATATTCTCCTCAGTTGTTTCTTAATACACTGTCTCACTTTTTTTTTCTTTAATCACAACCACCTTTATTCTATAGTCCCAATATTTATGATTATTTCATGTGCTTCACCTGATCAGAACACATCTCCCTTAAACAAGTTTGCTTCGCAGCCTCTGCTTTGTAAGAAAGTAAAAAATGCAAGAGTTTTCTGTGCCAAGGTCATTAAAAATTACATTCTTATGCTGTACTTCAATTAGACATCTCCTCCCTGCACTTCCTGGATGAGACACAGCCGTCTATGGTTCTAAAATTACTCCTGCTCTTTTCTGACACACACTAGCCTGCATATGCATCCTGCATGTGCATCCTGCACGTGCTAGTTACCCACACAGCCATGCTGGACTTCTTGGAGCTCCTTAAACAGAACCAGGTGCCTTCAAATGAATGGCTTGTATTAATGTTCCAGTGAAGCCACGAACAGATGAGAAAATATCATCTTTGCAATGCTAATCCTTAAGCAACCTTTGGATCATTCCCACTACTTGCTTCTAAATACATAATTTACTTTCATTACATTATGTTTAATCTGCCCATGTCTCTTTGTGCCTTTCCATTATAAAGGCAGCATATCGTGCCTATTAGGTACTGAACTAGTGCAGCTGAAAAGGCAAATGCAACTCCTGAGACGGCAAATTACCTCTTAATTCACATTAACCTCATTCCTCCTGTATTTTAAACACTTTTTTTCTGGACTGGAAGGCAGGCAAGGGTCCCTTGGTAAAACCCAGCAACACTGGTTAGGTCAATATATTTATGTGAGCAGGGATACAATTTATGTCTCAGTTCTAGAATTCCCTAAAATATGTCATAACTGTAGAGGGCAGCCTGAAACAGGAAAGGGAGCCTTCTTATACATCTACTAAAGGGAAATGACAAAGACTAAAATTGGAAAGTACTAGAAACTGCCTTGCCACTAAAACAATGAAAAAGGATCGCATTTCCCCTTTCTTTAGTCCTTGTTGTACTGCAGATTATAACTATGACCCTTTGGGCTGGTCTGGGTCCTCTACAGCAGGGCTGACTGGACACCGCAGTTATATGAGACCATGGAGTACATTCTATTCCCCAGGGTCATAGAATAGAATCTTTAGGTCCATTAGAACTCTCAGGTCTTCTTACTCAAGACAGGAGCAGGATCCAAGTCAAGTCAGATGAGAGCAGAAACAGTAACTTCAGCCTGACAAGCTGCGTAGGGAGAGGTGATAGGTTTTCACTGGAGCAACTGATACAGCTGAAGAAAAGCAAACCAGCTTTCATGAACACAAGCCCTCCTTCACTAAGCCAAACATCACTGGGCCACAGGAGGAGGAACAATAGCTCCCTTCTCTCAGGAAGGTTAACCATAGCCGTGGGACAAGCCTGGCAAAGATTTTATATCATCTGAATCCAGATACTTCTTTTGCATGGCATTTATATTTTCAATTTTTCAGTATTAAAAACTAGTTTATAATAAATTTGTCAATTACTGCAGCACAGCAGGAATTCAAACAACTCAGCTCTTGCATTCTTTGCCATACCCTCCTGGAGACAAACCCACACCTGTCCCCGCTGCTTAGCACAGGTCTGTTTGGTAAGATGTCTCTGTGTTGTAGGACTTCTAATGCCTCAAGATTATATCAGCTCCTGCAGATAGGTTTTTCCCTTCATGTTCTTAACCCTCTGCAGCTGACATCTCAATCATCTTTGTAGCAACTGTGCTGTCAAATGGAAGTCTGAGACTGAGATCTGAGAGAGAGCACCCACAGGAAGGGAGTGAATTTGGATGGAGTTGAGATCTGCTGCTTCTTTGCATCTGCCTGATTGTAACAGAAGAACGAAGAGCTGCCTCTTTAAAGTTAGAAGAGTGAAATTCTTTTCCAAAACAAGACATATCTTCACTATATACACCACTGCCTTTCATTTATTAAAATTTCTTTTTTTGGTTTTCTCATTAAACAGGGAAGTTAGGTTTTGAAGGCTAAAATAAAATTCTGAGAGGAAAAAACACGAACACAAGCAAACACCTACAAATCTTTAATCCAAACTGCCTCTTTTAAAAATCAGTTAAGACAAACTATGTAATAGGGAGCAAAACAGACATGGAGAAAAATCTTAATACGAAAGGTGAGCTGAGGGACACTAAGGCCTGCTTTCTGCATTCCCTTACCCTGCAGCCTGTTTGTTATTAAAAACAGGAATATAAAACCCAGGAAGATAAAAAGCTCTCTCATCTATCAGGGTGACCTTTTCCCAAGTCCATTGGTGAATTTCAGGCCAGATGTTTCTAAGTCACTGCTAAATACCTTAACAGTGTGCCAATGTTCAGCAGCCCAACTGTATAAACATATACAGCTAGTCAGGAAAGCCATCATGATCTTTCCATAGATTTTGCAGAAGATTTGACAAACTAGACATGGGTTAGACATTGGCTGTACTCCAAAATGTTACAGAACTCTTCTGAAACTCTTATAAGACATTATAAAAATGAGACTTTTACCTTAATATTTAACCAGCATCGACTACCACTAATATTTTAAAAAGAATTTAATAAAAAACTATGGGTAGCCCAAACAAGGCTTTAATGTTGCTTTAGCCCCAGACCATTGCTGGGCATTCACTTCATGAAATGAGACAGAGAGAGGATACAGTCCTGCTGAATTGCAGTTCTGTCTTGAAGGTAGAATTCCTGCAAGACAAACCTCCTTTTCATACATGTAACAGCAGCAAACAACTTTCCTTCAACCTCAAGCCTGAGAGAGTAGCTGTTCACCCATCAACAGGAAAACTCCCCTGGCACAGTGCCCGGCACAGACACGGAGCCTGCAAGAATTTAGCAAGTTGTACAAAACCAGATGCAGTATCTGTCAAACAAGTGCTGAGTTACCAAAGTTAAAGGTAACACAAAGCTCTGAACTGAGCATCTTACAAGTGAAGTTCCTATTTCTTCGGGGAAAATGGAAAAAACATTGTGTATGTTGCTCTAAAGTGTTTTTGGGGACAAGGCTAGAAAACATAACTCATATTTGAATCAGAATCATCCGCATTTTTAAATGCCACCTTGATATCTACACTAGCATTTACACTGGAATGACATCACTGGTAGTTTTTTTAAGGATAATAATATAAGCAGCAAAGCACTGGATGGCAGAGAAGGACCAAGGCTCATCCTGGTACCACAGTTTAGTCATATGTAGAGTATGAAGTAAAATGAAAAGCAGAAAGCAAACACCACGGCTTGTATGGTATGGCTCCAATTACAACATCATACACAGGGTGATGTCTACATATTGCTAAAGATGACAAGTCTCTGATTTTCAGGAAAGTCAAAAGTGATTGGAATACACATAATTAACAGGAAAACATATTCAACTGATGTAGTAAAAACTAGAATAAGCAAGTTTCCCATCATGTAAGCATTAGTAATTTTTATGACTCCAGTTTTACCTCAGGATTTAAAATTTCCCTAATTTGTGCCACAAGTAGAAAACATTCAAACTCCATGAAATAATCAAATAGGCAGAAATCCACGTGGCACCATTTTGTCTTATAGGCCGCTAGACTCCCAAAGTGTATGCAATTCAAACAGAAGATGAAAGAAGACAAGAACAACTCCTCTCCCCTGCAATAAGCAGGTATCAGTAAAATGATCAAAATTTATTCCCACCCTACACATGGTATCCAAAGAAACAATACATACAAAGATCTATTTATCCCACGATTACACAAGCCTCCTGGATTTAATATTTTGAACCATATGACAAAGTTCAAGATACTTTATTTATTAGATACAACAGATAAATCTCAAAGGAGAGTTCTTGAATGTATGAAAAGAAATCACGTCACTTAAGTGACACCCCCCCACACACACACATTCCAGCAACAGATTCTATTTATAATGTACTTGTTTGATGATGCTGTTAACTTTCTCTTGCAGATCTGCTCCTCTCCTTAAGGAGTCTTGTATTTCCAGGCATGGTTGTTTTGTTCGTTCTAACACTTTACATCAGTCTCATCTCAAATACTCTTGTTATACAGGCATCTAATTCAGGTGTTTTCTAACTGTGTCTTGGTGGTCTATCTACATCTCAGAAGAACTTGTGCACAGCACAAATTAATGCAAATGGCTTTCTCAGTGTACATACTGAAACATATGCATCCAGAGCTTGACCATCTGAACACATCTTTCAGTAGTCCAGGCTGTATTTTTAAACTAATAATATAAATCTATAAAAATGCATAAAAAAATTATCCTTGGACCAGTACAATGTCCAAGAAACAGTTGGTAAAGACGTAAAATTATTCAGGTATTTCTAACTCTGAAATGATAATAGAGTATTATGGTGTAAACTTAGGTTACACAGAGAAATAATTTTGTCTTAAATTGAGAACTCTGTAACAGAATAAATAATTTACAAGCTTGAGAAAAGCTGAATTGTTTCCTACATAAAGAGTTCTTACCTCTATTGTATAAAACTTAGAGGAACTAAATATTATTTCTGCCGGTGGCTGCAAAACTTAAATACTTGGTTTTGTTCACATAATTCCCCTCTTTAAATCTGATAGAGGTAGATGAAGATAAAACAAACCCCAACATGTAAGGATTAAGATACTGCAATTAAATTCTAACCCTGCAAATCTAGCAAACATATGTTCTCACCAGATTTACTGAAAGCAGTTATTTTTTCTTTCCTTTTTTTAACTAGAACAGCACTCAACTTCTCCCATCCACATTGTCAAAATCAGTGCCTGATACTGTCATAAAATAATTTTCAAAGCATTTCTGAATTAGAGCAGAAGTAGGTCCCACCGTGCACTCTTCAGTCACTGTGATACATTTCCCAGGAGACTCTGCTGAGGAAATGCTGTCTTAACCAGCACTGCCCAGACAGCACCCCGGGCCTCTCCCCTAAAACAATGACCAGAGACAAACCTTCAGATCCCCCCCAAGGTAACTCTTGGGGAAAGGTGTGGGAGCGAGGGAGGTGGGGCTGAAGGCAAGAGAGAGAACTGGGCAATCTTCATGCCCATGAAAGACCTTTCCGAAGATTACTCCAAAATATTTTTTAGCATGAGCATCTGTGTGCAAGGGCTGCAAAATATTTGGTTATTACCACAAAAACAGAGATTTTATTAGGCTCACAAGTATTTACAAGATTTCATGTAAAGTCTTGGTTTTGGCACAGAGAAAAATTATAAAGCAGTAACAAAATTTTCCAAAATGTTCATTACTTCACAAATGTTCTGACAGACTAAACCGAAAAATTAAGATGAACTGTTTAGATCTGATTTCCTAAAGCTTGGCCTATGGCTTCAGATTTTCCGTTCTCACCTCTAGTCTCTCTCCCCCTGTAATTTTTCTACTTTCTTAAGCCAAAAATCTATCCCTCTGTTGAAGCCAAACATAGATAAGAAAGCACAGAAGAAATAGGAATGAGTCTGGCAGCCTTTTTTAAACCAACTGGACAAAGTATGTTTTCCTCCTCATTGTTTACCAGACAAAAAGGAGGACTCATTACTACATACCAAAACATCTGCATGAAAGTGCCTCCAAGTTTTTCTTCACGACAGCAACACTGGCATGATCACAGAGACCGGATTCCTTTTCTGTCTCTCTTTCTGCATTATAACTGTGGCCATCATGATCTCATTTGGTATGCAAAAATTATAATTACTTCGGTACAATTTCCACAGCAATTTGAAGTGTGCCTTTTTGTCTTTTAAGTTAGTGTTTTAATTGAATGAAGATGATAGGACGGACTGAGATGGCAAACCCCCAGCATTTTACATAATTCAGTTTGTTTGTTTAGTTACAGAATAACGATCCTGGTGGTTAAACTAAAACCATAGATCTAAATGAATGAGGCAATTTCGTGCATTCTAGAATCAATGCATATTTAAATACTTGTTTTCCTTCACAACAGTATTCAGAAACTCCTGCTTTATGGACGCTGGACTAATTTACTCTTACTGTTTTCCTGCTCACTAAGTTTGAAGTGTGTGTAGGCTAAAATGCCGAACAACGTGCACAGAATTCCAAGGCCTTGGTTAACAGACAGTGGATCCTTAAATAAGAGGCACCCTCCCAGGAGGGTGATGCAGAACTTGAAATGTCCAAACATGTTATACCTAGACATCTGTTAAGGATAATAGCAAATACCAGTATTATTTTTTGTAAAAAGAAACACTTGGAAATTTCATTAGTTACACCCAAAGCATGCAATGGTATGGCCATGATGACTCCAACTCATGCAACTCTCTTGCATGTCTGCAGGTATTAACCTCCAACTAAAGCCTTTCACCCATCATACACTACAAACTGACTGGCACGACAACACTTCCTCAAGGTAGCCAAAGCATGGCTTAATATTCTTTGCAGGTATGAAGGTCAGTGAGGGAACCACCATTACCTCTACAAATCCTGAACAAAGAAACAAAATACACTAAAACATGAACATGCTTTTTCAGCTTCATCATTTAAGATAAAGCAGGCAGGTTACCAAACAATTTTGCCTCAGTAAATCAGGCCAAATGAATTCCAACATAATTCATCCCGAAACAGGAGAATCGACCAGTGTTCCAAAGGATACGTGACAGGTGATGTATTTCCAATGATCCAGTAAATGGACAAGTTTACCATAAAGGCTATTATTCCAGACAGCAGTACCATTATCTGTGGATTAATGGACACAGTCAGTCATCTGACATGCTTTTGTAGATACATTCCAGGTTATTTATTTAGTTTCATTTACTTTCAAATGCAAAGTATCAGGCAAGAAAAATATATGGAGAATAAAAATAGAAATAGCTTCAAATCAGTACAGACACTGGTGATGTGTATAAGCAGCTCAGGGTATGATGTCCATAAATACACACTGAGAGACCCACAAGCCCTTTCCTCTTTTACCCTTGGTGAACATTTAAGAGTCATTTGGAAAATCTGACTGCTTGTACACAGAGAGGTTGCATTCTTTACCTTTGAGATAAAGTCTTACTTACGGTCACAACAAAAACTATTTTAGCAAAATATCTGATTTTATTATTGTGAATACTTGCTATCTCATTCATAAGCTGCAGTGCTACAAAAAACGACCCACCACTGAGGAGTATGATCAGCATTGTTAAGAATATGCCACTACCTTTTTCAGACAGAAGGATACAGAGAGAAATGATAGTCTTCTTGCTGAAAATAAACTACTAATTCTAGAGAACAAACAATACTGGCACCCTTCCACAGAAGAGGAGTTGAGTGTCAAAAGTGAACATGCTTATCTCTTTCTCTGAGTGGATAGTGAGAGCTGGGACTAGAGAACTTACATATTTTTAATTTAATACATTATGGGAAGCTGCTAGATTTTGACAGGTTTTCCTGTTGTTCAGATGCCCTCTAAACAGGAACAAGAATAAGAAGGTAAGTCAATTGACAGACTCACTCCTCTTGGAGGAAGTGGGGCAGACTCAGTAAGGGGCTTTTTTCGCCCCTCTCATCTCACATAGACAATGGCTGTACAAAAACCTGTTTCATAAAGAAATATATCTTACTATCAATTTTAACTACATCAGTGATAATTATTTAAATAAAGTAAATAAAAGCCTTACCACAGCAGAAAGTGTCCAGGGCCCAAATATTCCCCCTTCTCCAAAGACTGGCTCGAAGAAGGGTATGATGAACAACAACATAGCTGAGGACATTGGTGCCTGATAGTACAGCAACTGCATAGAGTTTACCTGCAACTCATGCTGCTTAGCACCTACCCACTAAAACCAAAAGAGAAAGCTGTTAAACATGAGAAAATAAACCCATAAATTGAAAACCTGAGCAAAAGCAAAGTGACTACTAACACAGCAGGGAATCTCAGTGGACAATACTACAGACAGTTGAGCATCACCTTTGCCTAACTGGAGGCCCCACGTGTTTGTCTCTTGCAAGTCCAAAAGCCATCAGAGAAGAAAATCATATGCAGGTACAATGAAAAAATCATAAACTTTCCTTTTGCCACAGCTTGGGGTGAAGTACTGCACTTGAGGAAGAAGAAAAAAGTAGAAGTAGGAAGAAAATGCCAGCTCCCTTTTATACTTAGCACAAATTCCAGATCCTGTCTGTGATGGAGCTGAGTATCTTTGCCAAGGCAGAGATCTGCTTCTGCATGCACCTTTCTTTTCATTTTCTTCCGCATACAAGCTAACAAAACCAGTAAACGTTTGTCTTTCCTCTGCCAGTTTAATGGATTTCATTTCAGTATTGATTATATTGACTTTAACTTCAATTTTTAAGGTGGCATGCTTTAAGAAATATTAGTTACCTATGGCTATGAAGATAGAAGTTACTGTCAAAAAGATGCAACCTATATTATACTTAAGAATGATGTTTAATGCTTCATGAATCACATTAACTGGTAGCATGGATTCTAGCATATAAATTTGCTAAGGTTGGGGGTTTTTTAACATTACAGAATAATTTCGCCCATATACTATCATTTCTCCAGTACACACACCATCACTTGAAGTTATTATATAGCATTTCTCTCCTCCTCCTGCCCCAAAACAGGACAAGAGACCATTCCTTATCATCTTACACACTACAGGTCAGAGAGCCTCACTTCTTTTGGAAGCACAGTACACTTGTTGCAAATAAGCTCACATTTAAGTGGATGACTATCACATCAGCATGACAAGAGGATTCTGATTTCGGAGGCTTTTAGAATTTTGGCCAGCAATGAACCAGTTCAGCTATTAGTACACTGTTACAGCAGAGAGGGCTAAGGCAATCCTCGGACATACCTATTTTTTCAGCCATAATCGTTCAGACAGGTTGCATTTTATTTATATTGTGCATATGTATTAATGTACCCTCTACAAAAACATCTCAGGATGTGTATAGTCAAAATTGAAAAAGGATGCTGATAAAACATAAATAGCTCAAGGATAAATCACGGGATTAAGTGAAGGACTGGAAAACGTCCTTTCCAGGGAAAGGCTCAAATGCAAGACACTTGCCTCAGCAAGAACATCTGTCCTCTCTAGAAAAAACGGAGTTTCACCGCTAAAACAATGTTTGCCCCTTGGCAATACACGCTGACGCCCCAATTTTTATCAGCAAGGGCGATGGGTTCCCCAGTTTGCCGGTGCGGTTTTAAAACCAAAGAGGGCAGCGCGGGGGGTGTCCCGGCGGGCCGAGGGGCAGCGCCCGAGACCGACCCCCGCAGCGCCCCATTACCCACCACTTGGTACAGCGAGGTCACCAGCACGCCCAGCGTGGCGAACGCCATCCCCAGCACGCTGAACTTCACGTCGTAGTAGGAGTTGAGGAAGACGCCGAGCGTGATGGGGACCTGCGGAGGGGGAGAGGGAGGGGGCGTTAGGCGGGCCGTGCCCCCGGGGCCGCCCCGGCCCGCTCCCCTCAGCCCCGCCGCCTCACCAGGGTCAGCTTGATCCGCAGCGGGAAGGTCTTGCCGTAAGCCACGCTCTGGATGACCACGATGACCGGCGTGGTCATGGCCTTGGCCAGCTGGTAGGTGCCGATGGTGTTGCTCTGCAGGGAGAGGTTGGTGAAGACGACGAACCCGCAGAAGCTGAGGGCCAGCGGCAGCACCTGCGCGGGCTGCAGGCTCTTGGGGGAGAAGGCGCCCAGCGCCTGGCACAGGTAGAGGCCGAGCCAGGTGATGGCGAAGTGCACGAGCGTGAGGCTGAGGTTGGGGAAGCCCAGCCGCNTGTCTGTCTGTGTCTCTGTCTGTCCCTCCGCTCCCACCCCGCCTCTGCCCGGCAGCCCAGCCACACGCAGAAATGCACCGCCCTCTCCACAGCTGGGCTGGCTGTTTCCATAAACGCACGCGAAGGTGCAGGTACAGACCCAGCACAAACGGCGCTCTCTGCCAGGTGTCAGACGGCACCGACTGGGTGAAGGAGACAAAGCCCTCGCCCCTAACTACGCCACGGCCGTGTCCTCTGCACTCTCTAGTTAAGGGAAAGGCAGCTAAACGTCTGGAAACAGGGGCAGAACAAGCTTTTTAAACAAACCACAACATCTCAAACATGGGAATTTCAACATATGATCATCCTCTGGTTCAGGATTTCATCAGCATTTCAGCAATTCCACAATGTACACGACAACAGCACAAGCACCTGAGGCAAGGCTGCCTTGTCTTCTGAAGGGCTGGATGTAGCCCCTCACTTTTGCTTTTTGGTGTTCCTTTCCTCCAGCCCCACGAGTTTGCTTTCTTCTCCCCTGCCTTCCACATACACCTTCCTGCACTCTCACCTTTCTCCCCACTGTACCCATGCACATTTTTTTCCTGCCAAGTAATGTTTTCATTCTACTAGCAGGTCTTCTGGCATGTAGCAAAGAGATGAAGGAGGTTCATATAATCATCATATTTATGCAATGATATTTTAGATTAGAAAAAACAAACATTTTCTCTTTTTGAAGCACTTTTATTAGGAAAAAAATTATGAAAAAGGTTGTATAACAAATAACATCTCTGAAGTTGGTCAGAATTTTTCAAGTTTAAATTGAAATCTGAGGGGGGGGGTTTCCCCCTCAAAAATCAGGCAAGTTTGTCCCAGTAATGGTTGTGTTGTTTTGGGGTTTTTTATGTAACCAGAATGTCCATGCTCAAAAGTCTTTGCAAGTATCTACACAAAAACCTATGATTGAATTTCATATCCCAAAGGATCAAGATCCTGGTCCAGAAGTATCAGAGAAGATTCCCTCAGCTTCTGTAGAAGCTTTCTGAGTTCTTCTTTTGAAAACACCTAAGAGTAAATAAAACCAAACATAATAAAGTTGTATTTATTTTCAGTGAATAGCACTGATATTAAAGTAAATGGTGGTTAATTTACTATTTTTTTTCCTATTATTTCTTTCTATTTAAGATAGCGTGAACATCAGGCATTTCAGAATGACATTTAATAAGGCACAGGAAGCTAGTAGCAGCATCCAAAACCTGCAGGTAGGCTCAAGATAGCTGTGTCTCATTTTGAGGTTGTTTTTCAGGCTTTTGGAGGCAAAGAAGGTTAGGGGTAAACCAAGTGTTCCAAAACAAAACCTGCTTATACAATGTTCTGAAATGAAAGGTAACTGTAAAATCAATTCAAATTCTACATTTCAACTTAGAATCACAGCATTGTTTAGTTTAATGGAGACCTTTAAGATCATGGAGTCCCACCTTTAAACTTATTTCAATTCAACAGCTCCCATAAAAAACATTAGTAACTGCAGTATTCAGAAGAACTGCTTGTCAAAACACTGGCCCTCATCCTCAGTGTTTCAAAGTTAACTCTTTGATTCCTTGAGTCAGAATACAAGCAGACCCTTTACTACTGCTGTGCATGGGGAGCGATAAAGAAACTTATGATGTTAAGGAACATATGGCATCTTCCTCTCTATATAGAAGCTTCTTCCACAGCCAACCCACGAAGCTTTTAAATGGAAGCTGAGCTGCCTGCCGCCCTCCCTAACTCACCGTGTAGAGCTTGTGTCGCTCGGAAGCGACCATGTCGGCGAGGCGCAGGCACTCCTGGTACTGCCCTGTGCTGTGCAGCACCGTGTGCAGCAGGAAGCACATCATCGGCAGGCACAGCTTGCGCAGCAAAACCATCTGGTGTGTTCGCTCAGGGTCGTCCTCAGCATCCTGACCAGAGCAAAGTAACACTGGGGTGAAAATCTGCTTTGAAAGGGCAACTCAGAATAACCACATCATTAGTAGCATCAGAGGCAGAAAACTGGACTGACCGGCCTAGACTGGACTGTGAGATAAGACTTGTATGGTGACTGAAAGGGAAGCAAGCTGTAACTGGTCACAGAAAGGCCGCAGCAAATTAAACAGGAACACATCAAACTAAAGGTGACAAGGGTATGACTGGGTACAATCTGTGCTTTGTGGTCTGTATCATGATAAAAAACCTCATTTTACCTCTCTAACATCGACCATCCATCCTCCATCAACAAATAGCAACACGTTGTACATTTTCTCCTTAACATCAGCTGTAAGAGCATCCAAGAGGCCTTTCCAAATGCCATAATCCATCTGGCAAAGAAACAAAAAATAAACTACTGCAGAACAGGATAATTTCCAAGGCTATTTTAAAACAGATTCTTCACCAGCATGCAACAGTCAGTGCAGCTCCAGTTCAAATTAGAAACTTCAGCCAGTGGCTAAAACTTAAAATCTGCTGCTAACAGCTATTTCCATCCTTGTTTAATTTAATTCCCTGTCCAGAATCAGACAGGTTGTTCAGAAGCAAAGCCACTCGAGGAACATAATTTGAAACAACTTATTCTGCCACGCTTATAAAGCAAATGTTTGTATTAACTGAATACAGTATATTCATACTGGCCAGACGTGCAAAAAGAACCTTTGGCAAAACAAAACTTCAGCATCTTTGAGAAAACAAAAGGTGTAAATACAAGAATAAAGAGTTAATAGCAAAATCAAGTGCTCAGATTTATTAATAACACTGACAATCAACACATTATAATGAATATTTACAACTACATTGCATTATTTTACGTAAAGCTGAGTCACATTAAAAAAACAACTTATTGTGCAGTGGCATTATTATTCTATTGTCTCATACTCCCTTTAATCTAAAAATAGAATCACTTATAATAGAGTTCTTAACTAATATGAAATAACAGTCCTGTACTCTGTTTCATTGAACTAAGACTGCCTCCTAAGCAAAACATAAAAGTTTTCAGTAAATAATTTGGACTTTTCCTTACCTCATACTTCTTTTCTTTATGTTCATGGGCCACTTTTTCAGTGAAACTTGCTTGTGGTAACAAAGAAGGCTTTTGTGGAGCTGAGTTCATGTGTTTAAACCATTCGTTAAAGGTTTCATGGGCTTCCTGGATTGCATTGGAAACAGTGTTTAGACGTTTTTGACTCATATAATAACAAGAATGTCATTACATGCACAGCTGTAATGCATCCAAGAATCAGAAGTTAAATGGACAAAGCTAAACTTTCACCACCAAGGCAAACCCCCCATTATTTCTAAGCAATAACCTGGAATACTGCGTATTTGAAACTCACCAAATATGCACGAATACATAAATGTTCCCGTATAGCATTGTCATCTTCAGCTGGAAGTGGTGTATCCATTCCCTGTTCTTCCCACTGGTTATATATTTCTGCTATAGAGTCTTGGGGAATCTTCACAAACACATCTTTTGCAGCTTCATGTTTCTTGGATGCTATGAGAATGTGAACTGGGTATCAACAACTTTGCAATTTCTGTATCTTATTTTCATAAGCTGGCAAAGCCATGCTTTTAACAGAATAGATTCAAAGTTGTATCAAATGTAGCACCAATAGCCAATGAGAACAAAACCAACATGTAAAAAAGGTCTACAATATTTGTGAAGCTTAGTACCCAAGAACTTCCTCATGATTGCATTGCTTTGCTTAAGTGCTTCTGCCCTCTGTGCAGGATCAAATACGAGCCAGTCAATCACACCTATTTTCAGCTGATCCGCCTGTAAAAACCAACAAAGAAATTCACTACCATTTCAAACACAGAGCTGATGTTACACATATTAAATCTGGTCCATGAAATACACAAGTTTGGAAAATATTATGACATAGTAACAAGGACTGCTTTATTCAAAGGCTTAGAAAACAATCTCTGCAAAATGGAATAATAAAAAAAAAAAAAATTTCTAAGTGTTCCCAAGATATTGAGCGTTATCTCTTAAAATTTTTTATGGATTATGATGCATTTTCCTCAAACTTTAATATGACTACACTGTACAAACATAGTTTATGGAGCCCTTGCTACAATCTTCAGAGATGCCATCAGCCTGCAACCACAGTTTTCCACCTCCTGTGTTAGATAATCTACTTTTTCGTCTCAGAGAGCATAAACTTTGCACTGAACAGCAAAAAAATTGCTGAAAATTTGCAAACAACCTGTTGCTTTCTACACAGGACTTTGAATACAGGCTATTAACAGTACCTCACTGTCCCTAAAGTACTGAGTTGCATCCAGCTTATGTTCAATAGCAGTAACAAGGAAACTGTCAGTAAAGGCAGTGTCTATTGCAGCTAGAAATGTCACTTGAGCATGTTAAAAGGAACATCTGGGATCCAAAGTATTAATCCTCATAATTTGTAGAAGCTACAATAACATCCTACTCTCAACTATGATGTAGTTTGCTGTAGTCATTCCATGGGCTTTATCTTAATGTTTGCACACAGACATGGCTGCTGAGCAACATACACATGAAGCTCAAGGAGAAGTCAAAACAGAAGTTATGCAATAAGTTAAGCAGAAGATTTATGCAATATCCTCATTTGGTCACATGGAAAGCGCATTTCCCTCACAGGCTTTTTCAAGACAATTTCCACCATTGTTGAAAGAAAAATGTGGATAATATATGGTCAAAGACTCCGTAATTGATTGCAAGCTGGGCTATCTGCTCTGTGATGTGTACTCACCTCTGTTGTGCCTGTATCCAGCATTTGGTCATGGTGGCTGAATTCACCAGCATCCTTCTTGCGGATGTTTTCAACAACAGTTTTTGTTATGGTTGCAACATCCAGACCTGGGTTAAGAGAGATCTATGTAAGAACTACCATGAATTCAAACTTGACACAAAATGAATTTCAGGCTCCAATTGCTGATCTTATGCCTTACTACTAGTAATTCTTATCAGTCTGTTCACACACACATTGGTGGAATAAATTTTATGCTTTTGAGCTATGTAATTTATTGCAGATATTTTACAAGAATGATATTTGATATGAGAGAATATAAAATATGAGAAAAAGAATGAGACAACTAACAAGTTCCTCAGCACTATTTGCTAAGACCACTGAATCCTACAGTTCTGACAGCGAGATTATGATTTGACAGGAATGTACCAGGAAAAGCTCAGAATAGTTCTTTTACAGATGCTTAAGCAGGAAGTTTTATTTTTGAACCCATAGCCCAGTTTAAAAAAAAATGACTGAAAGATGATTGAAGAGAAGTTAAGACACAGAAATTTGCAGTAAATCTATTTCTTTGTGAATTCTGAGTGGCACAGAGGCATTGTCAAAAAATGGATGCTTCATGGTAGTCCCTTTTAATGGGATGTATAGGCCTGAAAGGAAGCTTACCATTAATGCAAGCAACCCACCATGGCTAAGAAAAAGCACTATAAAGAGGACAAAAACATTGACATACTCATAGGTTCCTGAATCCACAAGCAGGTACATATTTTTATAATTAGTTCTCTGAAGTAATATGATCATGTCAAGCTTCAGAATATGTATTTAAGACAGGTAGCTGGCATTTAGTTCTTGGTGTGTTTGGACATAACCCAGCAGCCAGTGACATTTAGTTTTATTCAGAAAAAGAACTTCAATTCCAGGTTAGTTAAAACACACGTATACACCTACTTGAAAAAGTGATCAGCAAATTAATTTTATTTAATTGAAAAACAGAGAGACACAGGAAGGAAAAAGTAGCATGTTCGTAGCTAGGTCTTGGAACAAAAACCACTGAAAGACAAAATAACCCAGGATATAAAATGATAATTGGAATTTCAGGATCTCTCACCTGCATCTTTTGCTAATTCAAGGCAGTGGTGGCGTTGGTCGCTTTCAGTAACATCTTCAAGAAATAAAGCATACTGAGCAACAGCGAGCTCTGGGGGCAAGTGGCTCACATAAAATGCTATTAGATCTGTGTGCTTCTCGGATACCATCCGCTGCAGCATAAAAAGAAAATATATGGAGGGAGAAGCAAATATATAAGAAGTAAATATACAGAAGATACCCATTACTATATAAATATATAATATATAAACATACTATATTCCTCTGTGTAAACCCAGAAGCATGTTTACATTTCAGTAAAAACATGTATGAGGCAGAAACATAAATGTGTAACAAATTTCTGATTATTTTATTTTGCTGTAGGAAGATTCCACTCAGCTTCTAAACAAGGATCAATAAAACTGTCTCTTATTTAAGAACTGCTGACAGAAACTCGGCATATTAGGCAAGCTTCCAGGTATCTCTTGAGAACAGAGCATTAGCTGCACCATAGTCTTTTCATTCTGTAACCTTAAGTCTCCTTTTCTTCCTCCTTTATGTCTAAATTACATTAGAGAAAGCAAACTATATTTCTGAAAGCTTACCTGAATGTAGGTCTTCAGGACTTCAACAGAAACTTCCTCCTTATTACAAACAAATATAAATTCAATTTTAAATTAGATAACATGGAAAATAAAAGATAATTCACAGGCTATCACTATTAAAACAGACAAAAGGTTACTTCCTTATTCCTGCTTCAGTAACCTACACAAACAGGCTCAACTGGAAGAACTGTTTCTCTTGGAGTGTGATTAAAAAAATATGTCTTCTGATCCAAAGATCTGGTGTTCCAAGGATTTTCTTTTTCAGCAACTGGATAATATAGTCTTTAGTCCAACTGCAATGCTACCTTTTTTGTTACTGTTTTTTTATTTCTTTTCATTTTATCTTATTTTTTTAATTAATAAACAAAATGTCAGGCACATAGATTGCTATTGCAGTGTACCACATGCACTGTTTTATTACAGAAAATTCTAAACAGGGCATAAATATCACCTTGCTCATCTATAATAGCCTATACTAAACAATCAGAGTATAGTCCAAGCACCTTAAATGGCTTTAGCCAAGACTCAAGTGTTTGTTACTATCAAGAATTACCATTTTAGTTTTATATGTGTAAATTAAAGACCTTCATCAAAGCAAATTGTATACAAACAACAAACACTAAATATCATAAGAGCCTGTACATCTGCCTCCTCTCCCTGAAATCTACTGAGCGCTGATCGAGGAATCGTCCAGTAAATTCACCTACTCCAAAACTGTAGGGGCAGCATCAACAGCTACTCCCAATCCCATAAGGGAATTCATGTAGGAAATTGCACCTTTTTTGTCCTCTCTGTTAAACATATGCTAATGGCTAGTTCTACTACACTTTAGCTTAAAGACATACTCTATAAGATTTTGAGTCTGGCTAAAAAGTTAGTATGTATACATACATACATACACACACACGTTCCTCTCATTTAGCTAAATGTTAACTGACTTCACAACAGATTTCTAAAAGGGAATGAAGCAATGATTAGAGGCATCAATAAACATAATAACTCAGAGCTGTATTTAAATCATCTAATGAAAAAACGTATTTGTCTCTTGCCAAAAGATGTTATATTCAGAAACTTATTGATACATCAGGGCCTCTAAATTTTAAAATAGTAGAAAAGGAGAGGTTCTAATTACCTGTGATTTCCTCAGAAAAGAGTAATTAAAGCTATGTAACCCATGTGCATATTTAGCACAAATACGCTAGGTAGTTAGTAGCCTATACTTAGTTCATATTTTGGGGTAATATGAATAAGTTCTAGCTAATACTAAATACTTCAAGCAAAAACATTTATGAGCTTACAGAAGCAATACATAATAAAAAAAAAAATGCCTATAAGAACATGTTCTATTCAAAACATCCTGGCTGCTATGAATACACCCAACACTGAAGTCTCAGTCGGGACCTTCTCAATAAAGGGCTTATGAGTGAAATCCACCATCCTCAAAAACAATTTTTAAGATGAACTGGAGGAGAGGAGGATGCTTTTTTCTCATTTTGGCTGTTGTATTTAGGCTCTAAGATCAACGAATACATTATTTAAGCATGCAGCTCCTCATTAGCCTGGTAGGAATTTATCATCACTCTGGTGGTTTATGTACTTGCACACAAGCATTTCTAGCTTAAAGACTGGCTAGTGCTGTGACAACAAATCAAATACAAGTGAACATACCTTAGTCTGCATACCCAAAGTGCGGAAAAACAGAATAAGATGTGTCATGAAACGAAGGAGGTGTCCTGGGAGCACACTTCTGTCTCTGGAAAGCCACCTACTGAATTCTTCCATCAAACCTACAGCCACCAAAGAAATGTCTGTATTAGCTGGATCATGGGGAAAAGAACACTTAACTATTTCAAAATTACGCATTTATTCAACAAATGTAATTTAGCCTCCAAAGTCCAACAAAACAGAACAGTAACAATTTTTGAAAGATGTAGCTGTTCGGCTCAAATATCTACTGTATGTATTTTATCATTCCTCAGGAAAAGTCTTGCATATATCCTGACATGTTTACATGATTTCATGACTTCTTTGAAACTATCTTATATGTTAAACCGCACAAAGTCCCTACTGTTTCAGAGCTTTAAGGTGGAGTTTGCCTGCTGCATGGTTCTAAAAATCCATTCACATGTAAGTTTCTGGAAAGGTTACTCAAAATAACATAGTCAGTTGACAATTAAAAATCACTTAGAGAAAAGCTCACCATCCACATCTCCTAGTATAATGAATTTCTGAATCACATGATAGTGTTCTTGATTCTCCTCTATAACTCTCTGGAAAGAGAAAAGAAAGTTCAAACTTTGAATAAAATCTTGTAGCCTAATGCATGAAGAAAACAAACTTATAAATAAAGCAAAAGTTCCTCAGGGAAAAAAAAGCTATCCTATTTCAAAGGTATTCTTCATAAAGAGCAAGAGAAAAGGCACTTGCTATCTCCATGTCAAATTACAAGAATATTGACAAACTGAAAGAACTGGAATATTGATCTGCCCAGTTAATACTTTCATTGGAAGAGATCCAAGGCTAAGGGCTTTTTGCTCTGAAGAGGAGAATGAACAATGATGTTACAGATAACAGATTCTACAAAGTCACAGAACAAGCAGCAATATGTAAAAATCCTTAAATAAAAGACCTGTGAAAGTTACTTGAGGACAAAGAGGTGTTTTCCCCCCTAGAGAAATTACTGCGTTAATGCAAGAAATGCAATCCAGACGCACCTGTCAATTTTCTATATGGTGAGAATTTCACTATGTTGCAATGGCAAATGCAGCTGGGTGTATCTGTAGCTGACTGCACGTGTTTGTCTTAGCAATATGATAAATGCCACGTGACCATGCCATCAAATAAAAGCAAGTGTAGTTTCAATTTAATCACTGCAAAAGCAAACACGTTTTTAAATTTTGAAAGGCCTGTTTTGAAATACGCACACAAACCTCCTATAAAGAAAATGCAATGTAATCAATCTTTGAACATTTTATCAAAGTGTTAAATAGTTGATTTACTCTGTCTGCTTTGTATGTCTAAAAACACTTGACAGTCAGCTGTTTCTTTAGCACACCCAGCTGGTTCGTCATGTACAGGGCAAAACAAAACCTGTATAATTTTCATCGTTAAATGATGGCAGTATATAGAAAAATCTATTTGAATTGAGAAATGGCACATTATAGAGGTAGAAAATATAAAATGAATCAGTCATTGTGCATATTTGAGCATTTCATTAAATAGTGTAGTAAAAACAGAATCAAGGGAATAGTTAAAAATGTTAAACAGTGAGGAGAAACACTGCAGTTATTACATACTTTTTTGTCTGTTGCCTGAAGTTCTTCAAAAACCTTTTCTGAAGTCCAGCTTCAAAACAGGAGAGACAAGACAAAAAATGTTACTTTGAATATTCCAAACAGGTCATACAGGATGCTTTGTTGAGTGTAGGAACATACTTTTATTTGAAACTTACTTTGTTTCTAAATAATCTCTAGGGAGCTCTTCCATCTCCTCTGTAGTTATTACGGAGGTTCGTATTTCCTGCTCAACGAGAGTGTCTACCATGACTCTGAAATATGCCCAAACAGTATCTTCCCAGGTATCACAAACTGGAAGAAGCTACAGATTAAAAAACCAGCAAAATTATCAAGAGATGGAGAACTATTAAAATCCAAACAGAGCAACTATAATTTAGAATCAGATTTTCGGGCACCAAAGCAGATTAGTAACCAACTTGAACAGAAGCCTTTCCTTCATCAAAGCAGGATGACTTTAAAGTCAGCAGGAATAATATTAAGAAAAGACTATCATATATTTAGTCAAAACATGTCAGTCCTACAAGGAGCAGCAATGTTTGCCATTGTTCTGTTTACTACATCTTTAAATAACCAGTAATTGCAATATTTCTGATGATATCACTGTCACATACGAGAAAGAAAATGCACAACTACCAAACATTGCTTATCTAGGAGGCTTAACATACCTGTTTGAGGTTTCCACTCAGGGCTGCATAGATTGCTCTTTCATATCTATTAAACTGCTCCTAAAATAAACAGTAAAAACACCCAAATAGTTAATTACACAGCACTTAAGTTTTCTAGTCACTTTACATTTTATTAGAGATTAATTCATTGCAAAACGTTCCATCTAACAAGTGAAAAACCACAGGACACACAAGGAACCAAAACAAGAAGTGCAATACTAGCATCCCCTTGTAACTTACCTGAAAGATTTATATTGACCTGGAAAGAAAGCAGTATTTTTCCTTTTCCATTCAGCTAAGTCAAGATGAAAGTCAAAGTGTCAGTGGTTTTACCTTCAACCATAAAAAAAAGGCACACATTTCCTGAAAAACTGGTGCTGATTATGTAGATTTCTCACTACAATATATAAATACATCATTTCAAAAGTCCCTCTAGAAGCATTAATTGTAAATCCTGTAAGCAGCAAATACAAAGTAGGTAGGTTTATCTAAAATGGTGTTTCAGAGTTCAGAAAAGTTCAAATGTATGTGTTAATATCAAGCAAACCAGCATTATCTTACCTCTTCAGCCATACGCCAACAACTTATTTTCCAAATGCACCTGTATGGATTGCCTTGAACAGGCTCCAGCTCTTTTCCTACATGCAAAGAGTAAGAATAAAAAAATACAATTAAAAATTTAAAAAAGGGCAGGAAGGCAAAAAGAAAAAAGTGCTGTTAAAAAAAGAGAATCCAGTAGCAAGTAAAGCCCATTTTCTGTTACTAACCCAATTTCAATCCCTTTGAAATTCTCCTCAAAGTATTTTGATGCTTTTCACTGGGCTGCAAGGTGTCTGCTCTGTAAAGTTTCGTAAATTTGTATCTACTGAAAGCTTAGCTGCTATCTAGTTTTGAAGAGAATTATTGTTTTGGCTGTAACATATCTACAGTGTTAATATTTGGAAAAAACAAACTTAAGGAAAAAAGGTAACTTTTATATCTTAAGGAATCAAAGTTTTTAAAAAATGTCACTGCTTCAACGCTGGTATTTTGCATGCATCTGTGTAAGGGCATTCAAACCCACAGAACAGCAGGTTAGGCAGGTAGACTCAAAACAAGCCTAGGACACTGGTGTGGCATGCAGATAAAAGTGACAGGCTATTGGAATTTGAAAAGTAGGAAAGCCTTATGCATTCCACATCCAGTTGTAACTAAAACTCAGACTTGTACTTAAATTCCTTGCTAAATCCTGCAATGTCCTGAGCATAGAGAGAAGCAAGGTACTGTGTTATAAATGGGACCATGTGCAAGGAACCCCAGTACCAAGGGAAAAAGATAGTTTAATAGTTTTCAAGTATTTTAAAAGCATCTCTTTTTCCTGCACTTACATTTGCCAAAATATGGCCCTATTACACCTTTCTGAAGATGGATATGGAGTCCAATTTGAGTCTGTAAGCAACAAAATGTGTGCTAGATGGCACAAGTCAGATGTTAAGAAAATACCGACTGAAATACTATATAGAGGTGAAGATCTGTTTGGAACTCTGTTAACATCTGCTTCCTACTGATTATGCCTGACTTTAGCATGTTTACATGAATTCAGTAAACTCATACTTTCAAGTAAGTAATTTCATATTGGTTTTTACACATTGAACAGACATGGGAAAATACATTAAGATACAAACAAAGGCTCTTAAGAAAGAGCTATTTCTCTTTGCCACAAACAGATATTAAGAGAAAGCCCTCTGCTGTGTTTTTATATCTGTCTCAAATGCACTTTGGAGCAGATACCTCCGTTTATGTTTGGATCATGATACAGTTTCCAGCCTTCCAAAGTTGCAGCTCTCCAGGCCTGACCACATCGTTTGCATAAGCGCTGTGCCTGAAAAATAATGGATTTTCTCAGCAACACACTTCAAGGTAGGAAACCCTCCAGCTTCTTCTTTAAAAATGTGAATATTATTAAAATAGTTACTTTGTGTAGAGATTCTACTATGCAAAAAATAAGCACAGAGGATCTTAAACTCAAAACAACTGAAAGATTTCAAAGTAAACATCACTCATTTTTTTCCCCCAGAACTTTTTAGCTTTTCAGTCAGTATTTATAGCAATGAGAGAAAAGTGCTACAGCCTCATCTTTGTCAGCTTAAACAGCTGTTATGCATCCTTCTGACAAGTTTAGTGTTGTCCTGTTGCTTAGATGTATAATCCATCTCTTCACAGTCATTTACTTTTTCAGTTGACTTAAGACTTCCAAACCCCAACTGAAGCTGTGAATTTATATTCATATTCATATTGCCCTGCAGCAATATGCTCACATTCCCACACCATCGGAAAATGAATAAATGTGCACCATAGTGCAACAGAATACAAGCAAATAACCATATTCCTAGGACTGAGGTCTTTGGCACAAGAACCTCAAGTTCCCTTCCCCCCCCCTCTTAACTCAACTGTCATTATATATACATGCATGATAATCCACTGATGATTATTGACACACTTAGAAAGTTCTTTGAAACACCCTGTGTGCTTGTCTGGCAGTATTTAGTATCAAGCCACAACAGTGAAAAAATACTGCCAAACAACCAAAATACCCCAAACTATATTTTTTCCATAACATCTACTCTATGCCCAAAATTACCTAACTAAGAGTAAGACTTCATTAAAATGCTAATTTAGCAATCAATATTGACAACAAACTGAAAACCACTACAAGACAAATTTAAACATTTAAATCCATTTCACTGGCTTTAACAGTAAGCTATTTTAAATCTTAGGTAAATAAAAATTATGCTACCTCATCTGTCATTCCTGCTCTGATGAGAGTGAAGAGATACTTCAATAACCTTGCATCATCTTCTCGGTCCAAATCATCAAGTGGCAGTTTCTGTCGTATAGGAGCATCTGGATCCTGCAAGAAAAAAGTCACCATTCATCCACACAATGCCTGTATGTCTCTTCCATTAATTTTGTGTCCTGTTTTATAATTTGGAGTCACTTTTTCATGTTGGCACCACAATCTGTACAATCCATGAAATATCAAGCATGATGCTTCTCTGTTTTTTCTCTCATTTCTTTTATTCCTCTTCTGTCACTGTTCCTATCAGCAGGAGCCAATGCCATTCACTTATTCCACTGCCTTGTTATTTGCCCCAAATTTCTCATCTTCCAGCTCTCCTCCCCTTCAAACATCCTTTCCCCTACCAGACTGTTTGCCCTTCTCCACCTTCAGTCTGAGAAGGCTTTTCACAACAGCAGAACTCGCTTCTATTTAATCCAAACAGATTTTCTTAAGCCAATCAATACCTCAGGATCAGTCCTCAATTGAATTAATCTTCTACGACTGCTTTGCTGTCACTGGGGCAATTCATTATCTTGTTCTACTGGACAGTCCTTTCCTTCCCTGCCTTCTCTCCTATTAGCTTTTACTAGAGTAGCTCTCAAAGAATTGCATCATGACTTGGTTTCATTGCACTAGTTCCTGCATAAAGACAGCATTCCCTTATCCTTAATGGCTCCAATGGCTCCCAACCATTTTTCTGAGCTTTTTTAGTTAGGAACATGGGTTTGTTTCACAAGTAAAAAGTCATAATAGAGCCATTTACTTCAATAAATAGACCACAGGTTCTTGTGATAGGGGTCAGGGGTATGGAAGCGATCATTGAAAGAAAACAAAAGTACACAGTGATCCCAAAAGAACTTCTGAGGTGCCCTGCCTCACAATTTCTGTTTTAATTTTTAGATAATACAACTATCTAAGGATCGGTGGAAAGCTGTGAAAATAGCATAAATGCTCTCTCTAACCCATTTTGAAACCAAGCCTTATTTTTATATAATACTTACCAATTCTGTTACCAGAGCTCGAGAACTTCCAATGTACGTACTTGACTGTCGCTGCTTCAGGGTATGCAGTGTGTTATCCCTGGAAGCAGGCAAATGTTTTACAGAAAAATCTCTTTTTAGTAAACATCTCTTAATAAGACACAAATATTGACAGATATTTTTTCTTACATGGAATATATTTGTAGAACAGACACTTGGTTTGGTTGATTTATCAATGGACTGTGCTACTGTTGTGAAAATGCAACATTTTGCAAGAAGTACAATATTGGAATCAATACACATATCTTTGATTTATTTTAAAAGCATCCATTATTTCAATCATTCCTGTATTTAACTATTGACTGATTTCTGCATAAGCAGAATTTCCCACTAGCATTCACTGTGAAGTCAGTCTAGGACAGAAGTTCAACTTAGAATAAACACTATTCCAAAAGCCTGTATTCACTGGCCATTAAAAGCAGGTTTATCTAGGCATCTAGCATGAAATGTATTCTTTGGCCATAAAACCCATCAGTGACAATAAAGATGACAATAATGCCTTCTAGTGAAGGGTCAATTACAGAAAATGACAACAAGAACTTAAAAAGGCAAAAATTAAAGCCAGAATAAGAAGTGACCACCTGAGAAACACATAATAGAAATCCTCATCTAGGTTAAGATTAAATTAAGTTGGTTTGATGGTTTTTGCTTCCATCCTTGCCTCCCAAAATGTGTAACTGACTTCTGAGAAGATATACTTCAGCAGATGGGTAAGAAATTTCAATTTTTACATCTATGTCTTTAAAGAAAAAGAAGTGAACACAAAGAACACCTTTAAAAATCCACTTCTTTCCAAGAGTGATTCTGTGACTGTGAATCTTACACTTGATGGGAGCACGTGAATAATCAAAGAAAGTCTGAACTCACCAGTATACTGTTTTTGCATAAAACTCAATATTATCGGAGAAGTCCCCAATTTCATCCTTAGCAATGCTCTCTAGCCAATCTACCACCAGCTGAAATAAAATTAAGTTGCATTTTTAAAGCAAACATGTAACACATAATACTTTTACTGCTTTCCTCTCACTTCTGCATCTACTTGGTATCCCCGTGGCAATCAAAAGGCACACAGATCCAGAAGACTATTCCACTTGCATTTTAAGTATTCAGTATGAAGGTTGTTGGCACTTGATCTCTATTTCTCACTGGATGCTGTAGTTTATTACAGTGCCCCTTAAGAGTTTATTAATCACAATCAACAGTAATAGATTCTGCAAATGGGAACAGCTCTCAGTCTTTCATCATCTCCAAGCTAGCCTGAAAAATCTTTCCGATCTTTAGAAACCAAAGAGCAGTATTTTTATGCATAAAAGGAATAATGCACTTGAGTGAATAAAAAAAAAGTATTAGAAACAACCTCACAACATGCATAAAGCATTAGTGTTACAAATATATAATATATTTTTGTTCTCATATTGAAAACTTTCCATCATACCTGACTTTGCCGAACAAGTGAATCTTTCTGAAAGAAGTTGTCTACGTTCGTTTTTTCACTTGCAGTTAAAACCTATTTAAGAAAAAGCTGATTATTACTTCATGGAAAAGAAAACTACCACAAAACCAGAAATACCAAACTGCACACATATTAATTCATAAGCTTTCTACAAGTTCAATATGTTATCTCTCCCTTTTTAAAAAATGGATGACACTATAAATTGTTTTATTTGGATGATCTTTTACATCCAGTTACACTGAAAACTCTAAAAATGAGATTCAGAATATAATTCACAAATGTATGATGACAGAAGGGTTCTAGACAGTAGATCCATTGATTCCACTTACTGCATTCATATTATTCTAAATCCCATTTGTTTCTATACATAAAAAAGATGACATTTTCCAAGATCATAAGCACATTTAATATAGACAAGTGTGAAAGAACAAAATAAAAACCCAAAAAAAAAAGTCACCCCCAGAGCCCTGATCCTTGTCTGATCTCCTGCATTAATCTAGCTTTCATCAGACTTGCAATAAAAAAAGAACCAGGAAACGCATTTTCCTAAAATACACAGGTAGGAAGAGACTGGTGGTTTTTTGGCACAACAGTGTTTAACAGTGACAACTTAGCAGTGGGAATCCTAGAGGAAGCTATTTTATGACTAAGAAGAAAGCAACTGTGATCATAAATTTTACAAAGGCAGAGTCTTTGTACTTATTGTTTTGTCTTCCCAAGCATATTCTGGCAGCAAAGACTGGAAGCGCTATATTGACATAGACAAGAAGACTACAATTGACACAAGAATGCTAAAAAAAATTGGATTTCTCTTGAAAGAAATTGGAATCAGGATTGCAAAGGCTAGACAGCTTGAGACCACATGTTCTTCTTTCAGGCAAAGCAAAATTATCTCTGACCTATGGGAACATTACAGCTACTGATGCAGCTTTTAAAAAGAAATAAATAGTTATTTCTAGTGAATTTAGGTTGTCTTCTGGAGAGACAAGAGTTGGACTCAATGATCCTTGTGTGTCCCTTCCAAGTGAGGATATTTTCTTCCAAGTGCATGTGGAATACTTAAGGCAATAAAATAAAAAAGAGTTTAAAATATTTTTTACACTATAACTCTCTTTAAAACTGAGTATTTGGATTTACTCTTCACAATAGATGAAATACTTTAATATTTGTCTTGGTAAAAATCAGTCTCATTTTTCATCTTTGAATTTTGAGTCGCTGCAATTTTGAGACTGTAAAAATAAAATAAGAGCATTTAGCCTGCATTTTGCTTATTTAGTTTATTATGTCACTTAAAAAAAAAAGTCCACACTCACTGTGATATCAAATGCAGTTTCATCTTCCAGTGCAGACTGTATTCTGTCTCTAGAAATAAAAGTGCAAAATGTTAATGATTAAAAGAAAGCAGAGAAAATTTAGCATAATGAGTAAGTATAAATGCTTAAAAACCTTTACAAAAATGTTTTTAAAAAAATACTAGAAGTTGCAAAAATAATAATAGTCCTCTTTACAACTTTCATTTCCGTAAATAGGTAATAAATAGACATATGTATCAGAACATAGTTCCATAAACAACTTATTAATGGGTACTTAATTGCTTCACTCCCTATTTATAAACTCATAAAAAATGTACCCAAGAAAGTCATATCAATGCAAAACCAACATATTTTTCAAAGGAATTACCTATAAAGCGAGGATAACAGTCTCCAAGTTACCATCTCCTGCTTGAGAAGCCACAGGACACTGGCGGTTTTGGAAAACTTTTGCTGTCCAGGAGTTGCCCGATAAACTATTTTCCCCAGTATATTCACCTGAGGGAGACAAATTTATACATAATTAATACTGCCCATTGGTGGCTTTTGTTTTTCTAAATGCTTTCAACAACTGAGTTGGATTACTGTCTTAATATAGGTAGACAATACTCCACATCACAAATTCCCTTAATCAATAATAAAAAAAACATTAACACAGACTAGACGGTATCAACCAAGAGACTGGTTTTGTTTTGCAATGCACTGTATAAACCCAGGATAAAAACAGCTTACATGGAACAACTAAAAAGCTGGGAGGGAAAGAAAGCAACCACTGGAGGGAAAAAAAAACCCATACACCAAAAACACATACAAAAAAAACCCAACAAGCCACCAAAATCCCCAATTTTTCTTCCCATATACATCAATATCAAATATTAAGTTAGTCCTACTGGTATTTGTGAGCATTTATGCATTTACCCATGCCTGAAAGATACTTTTTCCTTTCTAGCTCTGTTAAATGAGGGAACCAATCTGCTAGTTACCAGATAATCTGCTAGTTACCACATAATTTACAGAATCACCAAAAAGAAATTCTACTATTTTGTCCTTTATTTATTATTAAGAAAGCTACACAATAAACTCTTTTCCATTGGTAGCTAGTTCCAGATCTACTATTGCCAAGAGCCCCAAACTCTTACATTTCAGGTGTACCCAATTCATCAGGCATTGATATGTTCATTAGTTTTCAAGTGGGAGGTGAACAACATATGTGGAGAATGAGGGAACCTGTACCATCATCATGCAAGAGAGGAACACAATCTTCTGTTCTCTTCTGTTACTCACCAGAAAATACGAAGAGCTTATGGCTGCTGGGAACCACTGGGCTGATCTCAGGGTACAGCTGAGAGGCAACTTGATAGCTCAGGTTTGTCCCTCCAACCCCATCCCAAGTCCCACCAGCAACATCCAAGCCGCACCTTAGAGCAGCATCCTTCACTGTACTCTTGTACATCCTTGGCAATATATAGTCAACTCCCCTCAGTTCCACATGGCTTAAAACACCCACTCTATTATTCCCTGACCTTGCAGATCTTACCCATTTTCTCAAACAGGAGTTCCACTATCTCACAAAATAATCAAGTTCACATTTTCCTCCTCTTGACTGCTTCCCACCTGGGCACACAGTTGTGGTACACGTGTCATTTAAAGATCTCTGTGTTCTCTGTTTTAGCCCCCAAAAAAAATTTGCACAAAAATGGGCTAGCAATCTCCCACTAAAACCACATTTTCCTAACACAGACATAGGTATGAAGTCTCTTAAAAAACTCGATATGTACACCTCTCTCGTGATCAACACTTACTGACAGAAGCATCGTAATTTCTTCCTTTCAAATTGTCAATCCCTGCTGATCCTGAACTGACAGTCAACAACCAGTCAAATACAGAACTGTGTCTAAATTCAGAGATACCTTAGAGCCAAGGCTTAGCCCTCTATGGCCAGCTTGTTAGTAATGTAGCAGAGAACTTAAAGCATCATAATACAATGATTTTATTTCTTTATTCTCTTTATGAGAGAAATAAGTAGATTTTAATCCAGTTTATTAACATTAACAAAAACATCTACATATCTGCTAATGTGTATTACCACTTGACACTTGAAGTGGAATGGAAGACAGAAAACATTGTTAGTATTCAGCAAGCTACACCGTGGGTATTCCTGTGCCAAAGTAGTGAGGAAGGAGTGATGTTCACTGAGTGATACTCAAATCTTAGTATGGCTTGTAACACTGCAAGCTCTGTGACTTCGAAGCAATGCTGCTTTGTGAAGGGACTGTAAAATAAAGTAAATAAAAACTCAACTAAACTACTCACCTGACTGTTACAAATATTTTCATACTCATCCACAAGATCAAAAATGGTAGTTGATGTATGCTTCAGAAAGGAATGCAGAAAATCTGAGTACATGCTCATAGTAGCTAGGGCAGATTCAATAAGAATTAGTCAGACACAGCTCCACAAAAAAAACCCCAACAGACTACAAAAAAATCCTTCTGATGACATCTCATCTTTCACAAATTTAAATGAGAACAGTGATGATATGAACTATTTAATCCTATGAAGTCAGAAGAACTTATCAGCTAACATAGTAAGATAGAAACTATGAGCTAAGTCAAATAATGATAAAAATTTTGCTGTAAATGTCATCTGCAAACGTTTTAACAGCACAATTAATCCTGTTGCATCCCATTTTTTCCATCAGGTTCCACAGAAGACAAAAACTCGCAAAACTCCAACAAACTGGAACATCTTAATTTTTTGAACTTTTCAAACTAGACTGTTTTTGACTAAGAAATACCAACAAAATAATAGAGAAAAAAGACCAGATATATTTATATTCCACAAATAAAGACCGTGGTCAATTGTTATGAAAACTCCAGGTTGTCTCACCAGCTTCCCCAGGATCGTCCTCACGCAACAGTACAGCACTCATAGTGACATCTTCTGTCATGTTGGACATGTCTGGATTTACAAACATTCCTGTCTGCTGAGGGGAGAGTGCCATTGTCCAGCTACTTTCATCCAACTAAAACCACAACAAGAACATAAAGAAAATAAATAATAATCTCAGATATTACAAGCCTAGCTCCATGTTTTTTCCTTCTATATGAGTGGTATATAAACAGAGAATCCTAAAAAAGGAATAGTGAAATAATTGCAATTAGATAAGATGCAAATATGCCTTTAGCAAGCAGCTCTGAAAAGACAAATTTTAATCTGGAAGAAGAAAAATCCCTTTTTTTTCCTGAAAATAACTAAAATGGAAGTTAATCTAGTAAACCCATCTACTGCAAAACATTGTGTATCACTTTTCATCTTCAAACAAACAAATCTCTCCAAACTTTCATGTTATATTATGCTAAAGGCTTAGGTAGACTTTCAAAGTAAAAAGATAACAACATTGACTAGGCTGTAAAGCAGCTGTGCAAAGTTAAGCAAAATAGCTAAAATTTTAATCAATCATTTACCTGTCTTTCAATCTTCTTGGTGAAATGCTCAAAACCATTTGATCAAACACAGCAATATGTTTAAAATAATAGCAAGTATCAGAATATTAAAGAAGGAAATAAAGACATGGATACTTTGTGGGGAGTATTTCAGGTGAGGTATTTGATAACATATTTGATGTCAAAGCAGTAAAACACCTGAAACAGAAGAGTGACTGTACAAATACTGCACTGACAGGACAGCTTCCCAGAGGTGTTTCCATGCCAGCAATTGCCCTTTCAGCAGCAATTATCACTATACAAAGACCTAGAGATGTGCCACTGGCTGATTCTTTTTCCAGACTTTTTTTTTACCCACAGTATTCCTCTTGCCTGATCTCTCTCTGCCATTACTGCCCTATAGCCAACCAGAACAGAATGCCATAGTCCTCCCATTGCAGAGTAAAAATAACAAACACAGTTCCAGCAAGATCATATCAGACATATCATATCAAACACAAAAAGGGCTGATGAGTGTTCTTATCTACCAGCAAGTAAACTTCCACAAGTCCTTTTCCCTGTCACACTTCTCTGAAAGCCTTTGTCTAGTCCCAAGTTTCCCCTGCTAGTCTAAACTGTATTCAAGTCAGAGCAGACAAGACTAATTTAAAATGTATTCCACTCACAAAACATATGTTACAAGAGGGCCTGAGGCAGAAAAAAACCACCAGTGCCAAGAGCAGTATACATTTTGAGCAACTAGGCTACCGAAGCTGATAATCTATAAAGAAACAAATGGCCTGTATCAAGCTACAGAAAAAACTAAAAGGGAGAATGAATTAAAATGCATATACAGAAAGACCTCTTAACTTCTTTTAAGTTAATTTAAAAATAAACAGAGATAAAATACTTCAGACCTCCCTATTAATAACTTTTCCAATCAGTGTTTTTCCAAAAATATTGCAGTAGAAGGTAATTAATGTCATCTTAAAAAGTCATCAGAAGAGTTTCTTCTTTGAAGTCTAAACTTTAACATCCAAGTGAAGCCTAATACTGGAGAATGCTAAAATAAGAAAAATTCCTAAGGTTTACCTTGCTGACAAAGAACAATTATCTTTGAGGAATTTGTAAACAAGCAAAGTCAGGATTTTTGTAGTCACAAACGGATGCTATAAGGATTAGTTTAACACACACAGTGTATTTGGAAAGTCCTTCAAACCCTCTATTATTCCTCATTGCATCATCTCAAAGAACAACACAGTAATAAGTAACATCAGCAGAAAGCAGCAACAGTAGTACCAGTAAGCTTATACCACCCACGGTTTGTTCTCAGTGCAAGCACAGAAATGCTGTAAACTTGTAGTTTCTAATGTTTTACAGCAACAGAAGAGAAAAAGGTAATCTAACCATCTTACCATAGACAGATTGCTGAAAAGTCCAGAATTTGGTAGAATCAGAGGAGACTTCCCTCCTGTTCCCAAGATGGCAGACATATCTGATGGCTTCATGGAGCTCCGAAGTAATGCAGTACCTGAAAGACAGAGAGACTTTTCTGAAAAGAAACTAATTACAGCTATTATGCTCATCCAGAAGCTCCAATAAATTGTTTTAACAGAGACTGAAGTATGAAACCCAGCAGCAGCATTCCAGATAGAAGCCTGAAGCCAGGCTGAATGTGAGTGTATATTGCACCAAACACGTGACACACCTTCAGTTACTGAGTTCAGTGGTAACCACACATGAGCATGCAGAACAGTACATCTCCAGTCACTCTTGCTTGGAAATTGGTCTCCAAACCCTTAAACCAAAAGGCAACGACAGTTCTGCTCTGCCAAGCTCTAGATCTGCTCCAGATACCTCTCTGCACATCAGTCCAGTACCTAGTGTTCCAAGGAATATGCGGACCCATGTAAACACTGCTTTGCCAGATGATAAATACCCCATCCTATGTCAACAGGGAGATCCACTACAAAGATCACAGAATTTGCATCAAGACAATAGCTACTTTGACCCCCTTATCAATCACAAACCGCTTGGGAAGTCACCTAAAAATACTGATTGCATCAAGACAGTGACAGACAAGAGCTGTGTCAATAGTGGTAAAGAGGGAACCACAGAGTCCAAACACTTTGTTAGCCAGTTTGGGGAGAGGAGTGCTAATACAACCTTCAACAGCAGTTCTTGGTAAAAAGGCAGTTTCAATCAGCATTGAGATCATTAATATTTCCTTTTGGTCTAGAGGACTGCTGAAATCTGAGGCATCAAAAAACATCCACAACAGCATCAGACTCCATTCAGCTTAGACGCAAAACATCAAATGCCTATGGCATTTTGGTTTTTTTTTCCTCCAATGCCAAAGGTAAACAGAGCAGCAGAATGTGCAGCCATCCTCTTGGAGCTTGATGGAAAACACATTGGCTAAATGATAACAAAAAAAAGAGGAGTCCCCTATATGAATGCCTGAATGAGACAAAACAGATTACAGGAAGGGACCGTAGCAGGAAAAGGGGAGGTAAGCCCTGGTGATAACATGGAAATGTAAGGAAGGGGCACATTTCTTTATTTCAGCCACAACTAGTGAGGGAGGCTCTAGGAAGATTACAGACCTTTTCACAGTATGTTTAGCATCAAGTCAACACTAAGAAAACAATGCTGACACATTAGTAGCTTGTGCTCAAGAAGGCTGATGCTAACAGCATTTATCTTTCTGCTGGCTGCCAAAACAGAAGCCAATACATGTTACGCTGGACAAAAACAAATGGGGGCTACAGAGAACTTGGCAGGAACTCTCAGAAATCATGAAGAATGTCTCTTTGGAGCTTCATATCTTTGCAAAAGTGCCAGTTAGGGAAGAATCCCCAAACATGCTCCTAATATGGGTTCACTGATGCAGAATACGGGATGAGACTGGGAGGTTTTAGGGCAACCTGACCCTAGCCACCATGTGTGGTTCTACAGCCTTTCTGTGAGGTGTGCTAATTTCTTCTCCTGCTAGTGGAGAGGAAAACCATTCACTGATGCAACCAATAAATAAATATGCAGAAAAGTCAGCAACAGAATTAATCTGTCACAAAAAAGATGGAAAAATATCTGAAGACACACTACATAACAGACAATCCTGAAGAATTAAAAGCTACTGCAAAATCAAAAGAAGGATGCAAAAAGAAGAAAACAACAAACTGCTGACTGAGGCAGAGAAACTGAAATGATATTGGACATATTCTTGTGTCAGACAATGAAAATGAAGCTCAAATCCACTTAAAAAACTAAAAGGCAAAAATAGACTGTTAATCAGGAATAGCCTAAGCAAGTAACGTATGAACATAAATTTCCTGCTACTAGGTGTTTTTGTCCATATTCAGGAATGCGTTTAACTGCAAAATCACACAATCACCATGCAGCTCAGTGTATTGGGTTTGCATGGCTAGGTTTTGGTAGCAAGGATGACTTCTGTGAGAAGCTGCCAGAAGCTTCCCTCATGTCTGACAGAGCCAATGCCAGCTGGCTCCAAGATGGACCTGCCACTGGCCAAGGCTGAGCCCATCAGCAGTGGTGGGAGCACCTCTGGGATAACAGATTTAAGAGGGGAAAAAGACTACTCAGGAAACAGCAGACAGAGGAGTGAGAGTATGTGTGAGTAACAACTCTGCAGATACCAAGGTCACTGGAGAAGGAGAGGGAGGAGGTGCTCCAGGTGGTGGAGTAGAGATTCCCTGCAGCCCATGGTGAGACAGTCTATGCCCCTGCAGCCCATGGAGGGCCATGGTGGAGCAGAGATTCACCTGCAGCTCCTGGAAGACCCAACACTAAAGCAGGTGGATGCTGGAAGGAGGTTTTGACTCTGTGGGAAGTCTGTGCTGGAGCAGGCTCCTGTTGGGACCTGTAACCCTATGGGGGACCCATTCTAGATCACTCTGTTCCTGAAGGACTGCACTCTGTGGAAAGGACTCACATTGGAGCACTTCATAAAGAATTACAGCCCATGGGAAGAATTCACACTGAAGAAGTTCATGGAGGACTGTCTCCCATGGAAGAGACCCCACACTGGAGCAAGGGAAGAGTGTGAAGAGTCCTCCTCCAGAGGAAGAAGAAGCAGCAGAGATGGCTTGTGATGAACTGATCACAGTCCCCTTTCACCATCCCCCTGCACCACTGGTGGAGGATGAGGGAGAAATGTGGGAGTAAAGTTAAGCCTCAGAAGAGGGAGGGGTGGGAGGAAGGTGTTTTTAAGTTTGGGGTATATTTCTCATTATCCTACTCTGATATGTTTGGTAATAAACTAATTGCCTCAAGCTGAGGCTGTTTTTCCTGTGATAGTAATGGGTGAATGATCTCTCCCTGTAAGTATCTTGACCCATGAGCCTTTAATTACATTTTCTCCCCATCCTGTCCAGCCTGACATGGGGAATGGTAGAGCAGTTTGGTGGGCAGCTAATATGCAGCCACAATCAACCCACTGCACTGAGTTTGAAGGGACCTCTGGAGATCATCTGCTCTAACCCCCCTGCCCAAGGGTGTGTCAACTAGAAAAGCTAGCTCAGGACCTTGTCCAGTCAGACTTGGTTATCTCCAAGGACAGAGATTCCACAGACTGTCTGGACAACCAGTTCTAGAATTCAATCACCATTACAGTAAAAAAGTTTTTTTCTTATGTTTGAACAGAACTCCCTGTGTATGTTGTTGTGCCTATTGCCTCTTGTCTTTTCATTGGACACCACCAAGAAGAGTCTGCCTCTCTTTTTACTCCCTCCCATCAAGTATTTATATATGTTGACAAGATCCCCCATTCTATTTCCCAGGCTAAACACTCCCAGCTCCTCTCAGTCTTTCATATGTCAGACACTTCAAAACACCACTCAGCTTTGCAGGCCTTCACTGAACCCATTACAGCATGTCCATGTCCTTCTTCTTATGAATTGTTATTAAAGTCCAAGGGCATAAATCCTAGGAAGAGAGCAAGCAGTCTTACCTGGCTGGTGAAGCAATGAATTAGGAGTTCGGGACAGAAACTGGCTTCTGGGCGTCATGTTTCCAATAGTGTCATCCAGGGATGTGAGAACTGATTTAACAAACAAGTTAAGAAACACTCTCCTTAACATACTTTTGGCTCTATTCTAAATGACTGTGACTACTTGGAAAGGAAAAATATTTTGTCATAGTTCAAATGTCACTCAAATAACGTGTCTTTCAGAGTAAAACAGAAAGTCCCATTCATAAGCCTGAGCTAGGTCACAAAATGTTTCACCAGAACCTTAAAGCTGGAGGGCTAAAAGGGACACCACAAAGTGAAGTTCAGAAATATGAACACAACAGGTCTGGGACTCCTCACAACTGCTCAGATCAGAGAGAACCCTTTTGCCCCATGAGGAGCTGCTTTATGCTACATGAACTATAAGCAAATCTGAGTCTGAATGCATTTTTAAAAAAAGGTCTCTCTCTCTCAGCTTCAGGTGCTCTGTTGCTCTAGTTTTCTTCTTCTGTCAGCAACTAGGTTCAATGCTCTAGCTATCACTTACTAAGAAGTAGCTGTGTAACAGTTTCAGTAGCCTGTATTATCAGTGTCCAGGAACGTCTTGATTCCTAGGTACAACATAATCAGGACAAATATCTCACTTGCTTTATTTTACATGCAAAACCCCTAAGAACAAGCACCTTCTATAAAGGACAAGTAATGTACCATGTTGCTGAAAATGCAGTACTTTTCTAAATGAAACTCATTCAGATTTCCTAAGTCACACTCTCAGTCAGCCATTAACATCCCTCTCTACTAAGTTTTTAAATATTGCAATGACAGTTTTGTTTTTGAACTCTTTTCCTTCTTAGTGCATGAAAATACCACACAGAGGAAAATATGAGACAGCTCTCAAAAGCAGAATTTTGACTGCAGAATACCTCAAAGATCAGTTAACAATTTCATGTTACATTGATACACTGTTGATTTTAACAGGATGTAAGGAGTAACTTGTATATTCAAAAACTATTCTCAATATGCTTAAAATCATAGCAGTAGGAAAAATATATGCACCTGCTGAACGTAGCAAGCAGCAATTAAAGAGAAGACAAAAATTCTTGTCAGAAAAAGGATACTAGAAACTCTTTTCTGAGAGCCTTGCTTCCGTCCAGGTCTGGCCATCTCTGTCTCAAGGGGGGATGGCATGTCTTCAAAACCATTTCTAGAAAACAGCAGCACAGACAGAAGGCAAGCAAATTAATTCAAGCAAAAAATATAGGATGTTTTTGTTGCATCAAAGTAACTCCATAACCGGGAAACTTAAACGAAGTGTTAAATCATCTTCAGTTCTATTGCAGAACAACCAGCACTGCTCATCAGGTCAGGGAAAACAAACCCGGGGGGGCTGTGAGGGGCCGGGCCCG
>VXBX01009605.1:220217-257573 GCA_013400415.1 Scytalopus superciliaris | reverse complement strand
GCTGTGAGGGGCCGGCCCCGTTCCCGGGGGGGCGGTGAGGGGCCGGGCCCGCTCCCGTTCCCGGGGGGGGCTGTGAGGGGCCGGGCCCGCTCCCGGGGGCTATGACGGCACCGCGGCGCGGCCTCGGCGGGCCCGGTGCAGGCCTCTCTCCGCCCTCACGGAGCAATTCACGGCTCCCGGTTACTCCAGATACACCCAAGAAGCAGCAACCACACCTCAGGCTCCCGGGGGACACGGACGCCTCCGGTTCCCTGAGCGGCCGCTCCCGCCCCGCTGCGCTCCCGGCGCGGCCCGTGTCACACACGGCACAGCCCCGGGACAGGGACAGGGACAGGGACAGGGACAGGGCCCGGCCCCGCACCGCTCACCTGTCCATGGCCGCGGCCCGGCTCGGCCCGGCTCAGCTCCGGCCCCAGCGTTCCCGCCTGCCCAGCGCCGGCCCCCGGCCCGGAAGCACACGGCGCCTTCCGCCGGCCCCGCCCCGCCCCGCTCAGGGGCAGCGCTTAAACCCCCGGCCTGGGCAGGGACGGGCTTGTTTTCAGCGAGTTACACACTCTGTCTGTTTCTCTCCTGCCTCTTCCACTGTAACTCGCACTACCGGCACCGACTCTGAGGGGCAGAGTAACTACCCTGCGGGATCGCTCAGTCCCTGCCTGGGTTTGTCCCGCCTTGGACAAACTAACAAAGCTGTGAAACTCTCTCTCCCTTTCCTTCCCCAAATGAAATGTGCCTGCTTTTTAACCATCGAAACCCACTGTTTCTACTCTGCCAGCACAAGAGACCGTGCTAGTGGCTGCGGTTCATTTGCTCGTGCTCTAGGACACGCAGATCCGTCCCAAGAGCACTTGGGCACATCCAGGGGTGGCACTCTGAGATAACCAGACATCACATCCCTCGAAACATACCTGACAGTGGCTGCAAAAGGCAGCCGATGGGTATGCAGAAGCACGGGCAAGCAGAAAACCTAAAGAGAGCAATTAGTCACTCGGGAAATACGATTTTGGATTTGAAACAATAAATACACGGAGTTGTCTTATCTTGTAGACTATCATGAAAGCACAGGCGAAGGCAACAACCTTCATTAGGACAGAAAACTGAAAGAGCATTAAGGGAACTAACTGTTCTACGCTAATTCAGCACTACCCATTTAACAGCACTCACCTCTCAACGCATCCTCCCCAAGCAGCGTGGCATCACTGTCTGTAGTGCAGTGGGAAACTCAGAGTAAAGCATAAAGTAGTATGGTTCAATGGTGAGCCAGCAGCTCACACTCTCAGGCGAGCCCTGCCGCAGGGCAGAGAAGCATGAACAAATGAGAAATGTAATGATGACAGAGAAGATGCTTCCTTTGTGTGCTGTCTCAGGTTTATTCAGTGACAGATGAGAATAAAGCAAAATAAATCAGGCCAAGGGGAAATTAAGAGGGCAGCATGCATGCATGCTTTTAAAAAAACCCCAAACCAAACAAACCTGTAAAAGCATATAAAAGATGGGGGCCCTTGAGAGAACTTCTCCTAGTCTGCCTCTCTAAGTACAGGCTAGGAAAGCACCATAAAGGCTCCAAGTTGGCTCCAGTAAGGAGGCAATGCAGAGGGAACAGGATAAAAACCTGGAGCTGTATTTTCAGGCAGTACTTTTTGACTGGCAGTCCACTTCATAGAGCAAGAGGGGAAATGCAAGCATCTCATGCGTCCAAGGAGCAGAAGGGAATACAAATTTTTCAGTAAGTGATACAAAGGACTTTGAATTCAAATTTATAATTAAAAATTATAACTCCATCTTAAGTTTCATGTATCTACATCGACACTGATCTTAACTGCAGTTATGTTACCAGAATACTGGGGGAGGTAGCAGTGCTCCCTACATAGAGGCAAGACCACCCAGCAGCTAGCATGACTAACACAGAAACCTGGCACATCTATCATCAGTGCCTAAGGTTCCTCTGCTCTCTACTGGCTTTCTGTGAAGTTAAGAGTCTAGAGGATGTACTACATTAATTTTAACACAGTCTATCCTGAACTTTAAAGAAGTAAATAAACTCAAAACTCCAAGTACACTTCAACAAAATGTTTTAAGACAGCTCATGAATCAAATAAATTGTCTTAATGCATTGCTAAGCTGTATACATGACATTTGCATGTACAAAATTGCAATTTTAATTCCAAACTACAAAAAGCAAAAGCTCAACAGAAGATCATGCCCAATGTGTGACAGCAGCACAACTGCATTCAGTACAAAAAAACCCTAGGGAACCTACACTTATTCCCTGCCTTTTTGTAAGAGAAGGAAAAAAGCTCATGTTTTAGCCCATTCTTCTTAGTCAAAACACATTCCCGGAAGTGTGTAATTGTTTACTTTTATATTTAAACACAAGGAAACCTTTTTCTAAAACTAATCTCAAGAATTTTACAATGTTGATGTGATCCTCTAGTATTTAAATACCCATGATGAGACTCAAAATGTTTGCTAGAGGTCTTACTGAAGCAAATTGATTCCCATGCTTACTTCTATTGAGGCAGCTCAGCAAACCCCCCTTTTTATTAAAAATAAAAAAGAAAGAGACAAATTTATAACTGTCATTTTATTTGTGTCTGAAAATCATGACAGTAGTGTCAAGGGTCCTTGTTGCTACTGGGCATGTTACAAACAGTAAACTCAATTTATAAGAGCTGGGATTTCACATGAAGATTTTTTTGTACTTAGTATGAGATTGAATCCATGCTGCTAGATCTGGAAGTATAAGGTAAAAATGCCACATAGTATGAGAAGGTAAAGTATCCTGATGAAAGAAGGAACTAACTTCCACCATAGTTTCACTCCGTATCCAAGACTGCAGAAATGTCCCATCCCTCCAAGTTTATGGTAGCCAAAAGACACTATGTGAATTAAGTAGAAATGACAATGGCTTTCAAATGAAGTTCACCCCAGCCACAACCTCAAAGAAAAAAAGCCCTGGTGACAGTGAACTTTCTTGAAACAATGAAGCTGTAGAACTTGTTAGGTAGAACTAGTATCTCTTGAGACTGAAGTGAGTACAGTGGAATTACACAGACATTCCTTTCTCCCTTTGTAAATCTCTCCCTAAAGAACAAATCTCTCCCAAATGAACAACTCTTTGAAAACAGGAAGCCGTTCTCTGCATGATGATTCAAACTTCTGAAAATAAATGGCTTTGGAAGGTATTTA
Source organism: Scytalopus superciliaris (assembly GCA_013400415.1). Classification (NCBI taxonomy): domain Eukaryota; kingdom Metazoa; phylum Chordata; class Aves; order Passeriformes; family Rhinocryptidae; genus Scytalopus; species Scytalopus superciliaris. Next base: position 254,387 of record VXBX01009605.1, on the reverse strand, counting down.
AAAAAAAGCAAACAATCCCCCCAGAAACCCAAACACAGAAAAAAGCAGCAAAATGCACACTTCTCTATTGTTTGAAGCCCAGATATTGCAACACTGAGAACAAAATCAAGACTAAAAAACAACTTTGCTTACAGTTCCAGACAAAGAATGTCAAGTTTTCCACAAAATAAGTATCATTCCAGAGTTTACTTCATAGAATGGAGAAGGTAAATTATGTTTTAGGAATCCTCAAGTTGTTCATAAACTTTTCAAAGAAAAGCATAAGGTGCTTGAGATTCAGAAATAAAAACCTGATTTGATTAAGAGCTCTGCTACGCTAATGCAAACATCTTACAACTGCATTTTGTTACATATTTGATCAACTTGTTATTTGCTTTTATTCTCCTTCCTATACACAGGCAAAACAAAAGCTATAAATTCATGTATAGCCCAAGGCCATTGGGACAGCAGTTTAAAATCGAACAGAAAGCTTTCTGCCTACACTGATGCTTGGCTGCAGCATCAGATTACAGTTCAAAAAGTGCTACAGACAGCTGTACATTGACTATTTTTGACCATTTACATCTAGTATAACTTTCTATTGTTGATATGTCTAAATTGAAGCCTATATAGAACTAGTACAGTATTGTTGCCAAATTTCTCCCCCTTGAAGTTATTTCCAAAACTGGCAAAGATCAGAAAACTTTGGGAAAAAAAGTCATGAAGTTTGTTTCAGTCATAGTTTGTTTACAGCATTTTCAAAGAAGAAAAATCCTCTAGTCTTCACCGATACAGAAACTGCAGTTCTATTTACATCAAAAAAGGAAAAAAAATAACAGTTTCCTCCAAATTCCAAACTCCTCCCATCTCTCATTTCTAGCATCACAGTATCAGTACATCTTATGAACAAATTTAATATCTAACTCTACAATACTTTTCCAGAAGTTCTCTTATGCAGGAGAGCAGTATTAGTTTGAGCTTACAGGTAGTTCATTTGGACATCTGAAAACAATTTGCAATATCTCACAGTAAGTATTCTAAGTTAGCAAGTAACACCCATTTCACAGAATAATCTGAAGATGAAAAAGGGCACTAGAAACAAGGTAAGGTATAAGAGAAATTTATACTGCAATGGAAGAGTCCTAATATGAAGAGTTAAATCCCATTAAATAACACTTCTATACTTCAGGACATAAACATTACTTTTTCCATAGAGGGCTCAGACTTTAAATACTGACATATACCAGTTTCAGATTAGGGAGGAAATAAAGCAGTCACAACCTTTGTGTGCACTGGAAGCATAAGTTAATGTTACAAGCAGTAATACATGTGTATTAACACAGAATTTGCAAAAATTACTGCGTTAGTTCTTTATATGTGAATTATGCATATTTTCATCCCAAGCTTTATGAGAAGTGTTGTGTTTCTGTACAAGTAGTTCAAGCATGAACTTCTTAAGCATCGGTACACAAAGCAATCATCTTGAAGATACGTTAAAGTTCATTCAAAACTTTCAGCAGACAGGATTCTTTTCTAGAATTGGTAACTGCTTACATAGTTCCAATTCCTGTGGGGAACTGGATGTTCACTTCCTCAGGGGGAACAGCTTCTTATGCTGCAGTTATTTAGATATGAAGAGAATTTCCATGTGTTTTTCTTTAAGCTTCATGTGCATCATTTCCTTAGCATCATTTTGTCATGCATCTTCCCTTTAGCAACCAGGACACTGCTCCCTTGAAGCTTTCCTGTGTTTTCAACGAGAAGAATACTGGAGTGTAGGTATTACCTGTGTTATGATGTGCTGGCCTTACAAATCCGACCTAAGTTCTAAATACAGAGGGCATGGTGTGTGTGTGGGAGGACACGACACATATTTCCCTTTTTTAGCACAATCTTTAGATGTTAAAGCCTAGGGATTCTGAAAATTTTACTTATGGTTTGATCCAACCGAATACCTCTAAATGCTGAGGAACAGAACAGCCAAGAATACTTCAGCATGGTACTCTTTGGCCAAACACTGAGACCAGACCAGGGCCCCCTCTCTGTTGTTCTCAAAGATTTTTCTCTCACTCCCACCCAATGCTATCTGTACAGCTGCCTGGAAAATAAACACATTAAAAAGACCACTAAAAGGACAACGGAGACATAAAAACATTACAAGACCTGAATCAGCAAGGATGAAAATGAAGGGAGAAAAAAAGTACTGATTAGCTCATCAAGGAAGAAGGTAGGTACCTAGTAAAAAGAGAACTAGAGCATCTAGTGCTCTAGTCTCACCTACTCTGGGGACCAAGAAGGATGCTGAGAGCAGAAGTGATTATTTTTGGAGATCATCACATCTTCTGGTTTCTAATGATAAATGAAAAGGAATTTCAGTCTTAACTCTGGTTCTGCACAAGTACAAGTGTATTGCCTCCACTAAACAACAGTGATGACTGATGAAATTACCAGCAGGAAGGATCAGCTGGGCTCCTTAATTCACTTTGGGCAATGTAAACGATCTCAAAGCTTGCTGGTATTAGCTAACCTAATCTGATTGAATTTGCAGGAATGCATTAGAACAAGCTCTGATAATTCTGTGCCAGAGTAACAGGAGGCACAAAGTATTTGGGTGTGATATTAATTTTCAGCAGCACAGCCAAAATCAGGAAATCATCTACAGTCCACACATTCCAATTCTCAGTCCAACAGCGTTAACAAGTATTTCAAGTCTGCAAAATTCTGCACTCAATACTGCAAGAATTCTCTTCTGCAGTTTTCCTTGAAACCAAACAAATAGGGTTTTTATTCATGCAGAAAAATCATATTGTCTCCCAAGAAAATTTTTTTTGAGCTACACTAAATAAATTTTAACAATTAATTCTTCCTGGAAAGAAGGAAAATAGCAGGCAACATATTTTTAAGTTTCCAAAACAGCCACTGGTAGTCTAGCCTCGGAAGACAGGTATTTTTCCTGTTAGACTCTTCCTTAAACCTTAGAGTATTCTGAGTCCAGAACTAAGCAGAATTTCATTCAGTCAGAAATTCATCCACCCTGACACATGGGATACTACTAGAAGAAATACTTATGGCATGTATTTGTCAGAAGACGAAGTAATAAGGGTTCCTTTTCATCCTAAGATGTATGAATCTGCACTGCGCAAGAGATTTAAAAACCAGTATTTACTAGCACTACTAAAACACAAAACATTCAAGTAGTATAACTGTAATGCAAGCCCTTGCATGGCAATCCAAATTTATTGAACTACTGATGCTAAGTCATACAAAATTGCACCACTTTAATTAAGGCTTTTAGTTTACATTTGGCCACCTCAAAGCAGTTGTAACATTAGGTTGGTCAATTTAAATACTGTGGCTCCCTGTTGGATATACACACAATCTTTACACCCAAACGTTAATGCATACAAAGCAACAAGGCATTGTTAAATAAATCAGCAAAAGTTAATTACTGCAACTTAGGCCCTGTGACCAATTACACATGATTAAAATTACTTCCCACATTCACATCCACAGTACTCTTCCACCATTTAACATCTCAACCAAAACGTTACACATGTAAAACAATCACTAACAGGCAAAAGTACTAAACCTGTATATTTGGTATTGCAAATACACTTATGCATGAGCAAGCAAGGGAATTCACAGTGAGAATCTACAGCTGCAGAAGCCCGAAAATGATTTACAAAAAATTGTTAAATCATTAAAAAATTGTTTTAAAATATACACTTCTTGTTGTAGACCCCCACTGTACACACAACTATAAACATTGTTCCCTATGTAAACAAGGAAAAGGAAACATACAATAAAAGGTTGAAAAGTCTGGACATTTCCTTCCCAACAGATATTAAAGGCCATGTCTTTAGTCAGACGCTATACTGAAAGGACTCAAAGACTAGGTCACTGTCTCCACAGGTTTTTCCTAAAATTAAAAAACTATATAGCCGTTGTGTTAATCAAAGCGCTTTTGTACAATACGATGATGATGATCCTGTATTTCTTTAAAAAAGTTACAATAAGCTACAAATACCGATGAAGCAAAGTTATCTGGAGTAGTCTATATAGGAGCTCTTTGGACTTTCTTTTATTATGCTAAAATAGTGGTGCTTTTAGGATTTACATTATTGTACTCTCCAATAGAAAGTGGGGATTGTTGAAGTATACAGTACACAGTTTTCATACATGTACAACATTGGTGGATGAATAATGTCTCTTATCAGTAATACTGGATGTAGGCTCTGGTTTTACCAGTTGCATACATAGAATATTTAGAAGTAAAAATCTCTCATGACACTGGAAAGTGATTAGAATGTGCAAACTGATGTAGCTTTCATCCATTTCTTAAAGGGTACCACCACAGGAAAGTCCATTTAAGATGTTGGTAGGTTTAATAAAGTTGGAATGCTGGCACTGTTGAATTGGGCAACAGTTCTTCAGACCTGTAACAACAAAACAAGGAGTTAGTGTGAGTAACAACTATTTGCCCTTGCTCTTTATTTAAAGCAACTAGCAAAGTTCATAGTAAACAGACTTAGAAAACAACCTTATCACTTCTCCTCTACTAATGTAACTTCTGCTGTACATATACAAATAACATACTATCTCAACTATTATCCTAACTGGATTAGGATACATGTAATAATTGAAGCTGAACTGTGGAAGTAGCATTTGACTGATGAGACTAGTTTTGCTTCCTGTATGATTGTTCTGTGGCTTTAAAAACAAGAACACAATTGAAAGATCAAAGCTCTTGACTCAAAAGTCCAGCTAAGGAAACAGAGCAACAATTTCTGCTACTCTCAGCTAATGTTTGGAACCCTCTCAGTTTTACGCTGAATTGATAAAAGTTGTTCAAATTAAGGAAGTTCTAGTATACCAAAAGGAATTAAACATGACACTAGCTGATTATTAATAAAAGCCTGCAATTTCTGACAGTGAGATGTCCTACCAGGATCCTCTGGTATATCAAACAGCTCTATCGGTTAACAAAGTGACGGGCCATAGTACTGAAGCAACTGAACCACCATGTGTACAATAAAACTGAAGGGAAGGGAGATAAGAGGCAACTTGCAAGACATCAGCTCAGTCAAGACAGACCTCTGCCCATACTAAGGGCTGGAGATGAACAGAGGGGAACAGCCTGCCCAAGAACAAGCTGCAGAAAAAAATTCATGCCTGCTGCCTAGCTTCTGAAAAGGCTTGCTTAAAGAACAGGCTTGAGCTTCCTTGACCCTTCAGCAACATTCTTTGAGTACAGATTAAGTCATGTAGAACTTTAGCCAACTGCAAACGAGTAAGAAATTGATCTAGTAACCAAGAGCTCTAGGTCAAGTATTTGAAGTGTTACAAGGATCACTTCACCTTTCTCTCACGAATCTACTAATTACAGTGCAGCCTCCAAAATATCCATTCTCAAGAAAGGAAGCTACATTTCTGTGACACCACACAAGCTTCTGCAGGAGTTCGAAGCAGAAGCGACACTTTGGTATGCAAACTGCAATACTGTACTGTGTGCATTCCTGATAATTAAGCTCTTGCAGCATACTCTACCAGGCTCCAAAAAAATCCCACCTTTTTCCAAAAGCTAACTTTAAAGTATCAAAACACTATTAATTTGAGGTCTACCAACACCTTAAATCTTGAAAAAGATTTTGATACTAGTGTGAACAGTGTATCTTGCACATATTTGTAGTTCTGACTTTGAAACGGCAAAATAAAGACCATAAGCATTTCTATGATAATGTAAATCAATAATTTTCAATGCTGTTCCGCATCAACAGCTACCACAGCTGTTTAGGTTTTTTTTCTTGTTGTTTTGTTTGTTTTTAATAGCCATAATGCACAGAAAAATTTAAAATGTTTACCTGGCTCAGAGCTACAGTACAGTTATGTATTAAAGTAGCTGACACGATGACTTTTTGCGTGCTTTTCCAGGCACCGGAGTTTTTCTGTTAATTTGTCGCACAAGGTCATAAAAGATCTGAGAAGATAAAAATCAGTTGCATTATTGAAATTAAGAGGTTTCTCTTACAACCTGAAGCCTTGAATCTTCACACATAATGTACTCACATACTCAAGTACCCCTGTAAATATTTAGTTATCACAAAGCTGGAAAGTTGTGTACTTAATTAATAACTGTTTGGGTTTTTTTCTTGTTTAAAATAATTGTCTGCCAAGGGTTCTTCATTTTTAGTGAAGCAAACTAGAAAGCCATCTATAATCTGCAGCTATTTAATCTCTGGGTGAAATTCATCTGAATTCACATGAAAAATACAACAGTGATCAACTACTATATATTGTATTATTTCATAACTCAGCACTGAGATCAAAAAACAGGTCACAGCTTTCTCCTAACTCAAGTCAGTCTAAGAATATTATTCCAGATGCTTTAAAATACTGGTGTCTAAAGAATCAGTGCAGCCTCCCTAGATCTTTATCATGACATAAAGCGTAACATTTCCCAGGAAAGGAACTCAGATATGGGACTCTCACACTTTGAGTCTCCTAGAATTCTAGTGAGAACATGATTTTGTTGAAAGATTATTTTAAGAAAAGTCAACATACTACAATTCAACAGCCAGCTGTTTCATTCATAACTGACATTGTTCCAATTATTTCCGTATCTCCTAAACTAAGGAAGTCCTCATACTAAAGCCATCCTAGCAGTTTCCTAAGCACTGCCTGTAAAGCAGCAAAACGTTCCAACAAGGGCTTATAGTATTTGATGGAAGTTCCAGATTATGACTTTTATACAGTTAGGGTGATTAATCTGTATTTAAGAAAAAGTGAATAGTTTCCACAAGTTCCCAACTAATTAAACACACATTACTTGTTTTAAAAATGAGCTGCACTGAAAATCACCATGTTCTTCTGATTACTTGCAAGTCTTACACAGAGGGCCTTTCAATCTGAGTGATGTTGCCAACATTTTCCACATGACCTAATGAACTGTATCAAGGTTTATAATAAAACTCAAGCTATTCCAGAAATGTAAATACTAACACAGGTTCTTTTTCTAAAACTTTTGTATCCCATTCTTTATGCTGGCATGTCCCCCGAGTAAAAAGGCATGCATTACAGCAAGTCCCCAAAATGCATGCATTTTATCAGTCATCTAGCTCCTGTTAACAAGTAGATTTATTTTCCTTATAGAGCATTAATTTTAACAAAACCTTAAGAGTTTTTGTTCTTACCATCTCAACTAATTTAACACCAAATAACTTAAATCAAATATAGTTTTAATGACTTAACTCTCTTAAAGGTCTTTAAGATGATAGTCTAGCAACCCCGTCTCAGTTGATAGAGATTTTATCAACTAGGGAATGGAACATGAAAAAAGTGTTTACTCTAAGTTCATATGAATATAATTTGAAAACTAATTATACTAAAATTAATATATTTGAAAAAATCCCAAGTCAAATCCCTTAATGCAAATATATTCCTTAACATAAACATCTCACAATAGTATCGTACAGTTTTGTCCATTATAGTGGACATTCCTCATTTTGTTAGTTTTTCCTTGACAAACTGTAAACATTTGGTTACCAGAGTGTCCCATCCTTCTCTCCCTGCCACCCCTCCCCTACACAGGTAACATGCCTTACCTCGTTAACATTTATCTTTGATTTTGCAGAAGACTCTAAGAACGCACAGTTATTCCATTGCCTTGCTAGGTTCTGACCTTGTTCCTTTCCCACAACTCTTTCATCCTCTAAGTCACACTTATTGCCAACCAGAATCATAGGCACCTAAAAAACAATTTAATGCCAGCAAAGAAATAATTAAAATTTGAGGAAAGCATCATGTAAATGCACACCTAAAACCCCATCTGAATGCTTAGAGGATCCTGACTTTCAGGATAACCAAGCTCTGGTTTAGTTGAAACTTCAGTTTACGGTTGTGTGATACTTTAATCATCAAATCAAAGTGACTGTATTTTTTGCTTGCTTTTGGCAGGGCAGTGGGCAGAATGGTTTGAGGATTCAGTACACTGCAAATTGAGCAAATTTCATGTTTTCTACATGACTGACTGAGGTTTCATTTTTAGATGTTTAAGACATCAAGAGGTCTACTGAAGAATTTGCTACACAATTTTTACATGTTGAGAAATCCTGGAAACAGTGCCCTGTACTGGTAGCATGATGTAAGATGCTAAAGCTCCTTTCACCATTCCCCTACTTTCAGCATATCAGCACAGCTTTCGAGAGCAGTTTGCACACACAGTTCTTATTAGCAAGATAATGCATACAGAGAAAAACATGCTACCTTACCAGAATTACCAACTACAGAAAACACTGCTTTGACCCTTCTGGCATGAAAAGGCAATCATACAATTCTTTTTTCTTTCTTTTACTAATTTAAGGACAAAGCTAAGTTCCTATCAGATTCAAGTGCTGGAAAAAGGTTTACAATATTACAACTATTTTTATTTCCCTCCACTGAGAAAGCACATCAAACCTAGGCTTGGGCATATGAAAAACTTATTCTGTGAATTTTGATGAAAACTAGAGCTCATTATCTTTCCACTGACACTAAGGAATGCCCTTTCAAGACTGAGGGAGGTGTTCTGAAATGAAATACTATTTTAAGGAAATACTACCAAGAAAGCTATTATGCTAGTCAGTATAAATGTATCACATAAAGTAAGGTTTAAAATACAATCACATTTACCTTGATTTTAGTGCACAAAACTAATTTCATGCTAAACAAGGCTGTAATTTGGTATGTCGTGGATGGGAAAGGTACATGCAACTTAAATACTAACCTTCTGAGATACATTTGTGTTAATGGGCAATAACTCACTTCTAGAATAAATCTGCTCAACATAGGCACGACCTGCAAATGCTTATGGTCAAGAAAGCGCACAGTTGTTTTTATTACAGAAGTCATAATGCACTTTGCTGAAGTTGAAATGTTTAATACACTCTGTGTCTGCTGACAGCAGAAGCATATGCAGATACATGCAGTAAGGAAAGCATCGAAGTTTGCATAAACACAGTCTAAATGAGATGAGCACACTGAAAAACTGGTCATTGCTTACATTTTTCTTCAAGAAGGACGTTTTTCTGCCTGAAGGGTATAAGGTGCAAGGTGTTTCTGTTACAAACACACTCTTACTGCTGTTTCACAGTTGAAATATCTCTTTCCTTTACTGGGGGACCAAGTATTCAGTTCCTTCAGCTGTTGTAAGGGTTTTTTTGATCATTTATAAAATATATCTTAGCCTCACTTTATAGTTTTAATAATGCTAAGAGATGTATATAGAAATTGTGTGGAAATAGGATGACCACACAACTGCAAGCAGACAAAATATAAAAGCTAAATAACATGAACATTTAAACTTAATTTAAACTAAATTTAAACTTACAGTACTGTCTTCTGTGAGAACAACATTTTGTGCTTTTAAAATACCATAAACAGTAAGAACATTGATGAGAAAACTCCATGTGTTTTTAAGCCTTCATTGATAGTAATTAAGGCAACGTAGAGTTGCTTCAGAAATGTTTGCTGCAATACCAGTGAACAAGGTTATATACAGCTCCAAATAAAGCATTTTAAAGGAAAAGATTAAGCAATTCTCTACAGAACTCATGACAAATTACAATTTTTTCAATTTACCTTAAGAGTTGCATTTCTGCATTATGCATCTACTAGCTGATACATCTCTTAATTTAAAGCTGGGGAGCCATCTGACCACACTGCAACATCTGTAATGAAAACTCTAAGTATTAAGAATTTTTAGAAATGCTTACATCATCAGTGTCTTTGACTCGAAGAATCTGTTCTCTTAGGTCCTGTAAATCATTAAATGTAGACTGTGCTGTGATGGAATATACTAATGCAAAACCTTGTCCATTTTTCATGTATAGATCTCTCATCGCTGTAAACTGTTCCTGTAATTAAAAAAGATAGAGATGTTGTATTCAATTTGCACTTTCCTTGTATAGAGTGCTATGAACTTAATGTCACAAATGGGTCACAATTACAGTACATTTGTGTCCCCTCCCTTCCCTGTTAAACTGACCAGTATTCTTCTGTTTGGCTATAAGCACTATAGTAAACAGAACTGCTTTTAAAGAACTCTCAAGTTTGGAACACTATCTGGGGTGACTGAGCAACATCCAGATATTGCAAACTGCCATAGCGTGGGAAGAAGAGTCACCAAAACTAGAGTAATTTCATGGGAGAGAAGTACAGTAGAAGGTACAGTGTAATCTGTAGATTACAGAAGTTACATTCCTCCCAAACTTTTTCTCCATCTCCCAATAGTTCCTTACAGTGGATCATAAAGTATATGCATCCCTTTTGTAATCCCATTTTGTAATCTAGGCACTTTTCTACTTTAAATTCCACTTTAATTCTTAAGGAGATGAACTAGAGGATGGAAACAATCAATAGGTTTGTCATATTTCCTTGACTTCAGTGACAACTATAATATTGCAGATAAAGACACACTGGTGCACTGCAGAGCAGCACCAGGACTTCTCCCTGTTTCAAAACTCTAACCTGTATGACTGTGGAATAGCATTTGCCTTTCTCTCTTTTGTGACTTGGCTGTCTGGTGCCTGATCAATCACTTGCTGTCCCTCCCTGTATGTCAGATAAGAAGTGCAATTTATTTCTTAGAAACAGCATTCCATCCTTCTGTATTTTTGCAGAGTATTAATCTAATATGGAATTCAAATAAGTCATTATTGGACCAGATTACTATTACAGTTCAAAGAACACATGTTAAAACTTCAAGAGTCTTAAACTCACTGGAGTCATTGTACGAAATCACTGGTTTCAAAATTTCTGGAACTAGTCAGAGACATACCTAAGCAGTATGCAAAGGGTCAGCATAAACCTTGTGCTTTGAGTCCTATAAGCTGACTAAAGCAATACTATTTTTATCCCAATGTCACGGTACATCTCACACACAAAAGGAGATGAGAAGAATGAATGTATTCTCTACAGCAACAGAAATCAAACCTGAGTAGCCAGTGGGCCTAAATTTTTCTCTGGGAAATGTAAACTTAAAACAGGAGTAAAATATCTTTTAAAAGGCTCCCCTATCACAGAACATGAGCTCACAGGAAACCTGAATTAATTTTCTGCTGCAACACTCAAGTATTGCTTAAACACCACTAGTATGTTAGAGAATATCCTTTAATTCAATGCACTGACCACAGTTACTCTTCAGAGAATGAGGAAGGAAACCAATCACCATTCATATCCCTACAGTTTTCAATTATTTTAACACTGTACATCAACATTTAGAAAGGTTCTTTTTTACATACCGTTCCTGCAGTATCTAAGATTTCAAGCATACACTGTTGTGCATCCACTTCAACTTGCTGTCAAGAGAGAGATCAGTTTGTTACAATTTTTCCTCTTGCAACCCTCCCCTCCAAAGGTATCAGAAATTGCATGATTTTTATAAGCAAATTCATAATGCATAAAGCAACATAATGGCTTAAGAAGTTTGTATGAATATACAGTTTGAAAACAGCAGGAAGAAGCCTTTCAAAGAGCCCCAGTGACATTTTCAAATGTAGCATCAGCAGCCAAGTACCACTTTGCAAAGTGATTAGGGATTTTTGATTATTTAAAAGGAGGCTGCTGAATTTATAATGATGGTTATCAGCAACTAGCACAACTAATTTCCACTTGTTTCAGGGATCATCATAGATTGAAAGAAAAGTACAAGTGAAAGCTAGAAAGTTGAATTCTCATACTAATGCTCATTTTTAATAGTAATTTTTATCAACAAGAGTATAAGTAGTTCACTGCAAACAATTAAACAAGCACCACAGAGAGTGGTGTCCCCAAAACAAGACTTCAGGAACACTAATTAGAAAACTGACTCAGCTTAGAAAAGTTTGCAAGAAAGCAGAAGATTTAAGAAGATGGATCAGTTTCTGTATCAATTCCAGACTTTCTCTAGTTTCTACCTCAAAGAAATGGCTGTGAGGGCAGCAAAGGACATGGAAGTGTCCTCAAGCTGTTTCAAGCAGCCTACCCACAATTTTTTTTCCTTTCAAGCTATTGGTACACTTCCTTTGTTTCCATTTGCATGTAAGATTCCTGGTTGACAGATCAGCACTGAAAAGAACTTTGTGTCACCTAGTCTCCATATATGCATTGTAACTAGTTTAACTTGTAGCTTTTCTTCTGTAACTAGATTTGAGCCTAGAGGGTGGGAAAGAGGAGTACTTCCACTCCTCTTACACCTCCCCTATGCTGCCTATGGATGGTGATTCCTTAAAAATAACCATGATTTCAACATGGATTGCTGACAGTCATTCAGCTAATTAAGCAGCATTTATGCACTTTATGAAGAAATATTTGGGGAGTAAACCAAGGTGTCAAGTTTCAAAATTCACGGTCAGTTACTTAGTTCCAGATAAACAAGTCACATCCTCTCAACTTCAAATACTATAAAGTCAGACTTAACATTAATAGCATAGAATTGCAACTGCCAAATCAACACATTTTGAAGTCACTCAAGTCAAGAAGCAGGTTAGAATGTTAAGTACAGTGAAGGGGTGAAAATAAACTGTTGCCCAGACTTAAGCAAGGCTTCAACAATCCAGGTGATTTGAAAAGAGCACCCAGAGGTATTATTACTCATTTCAGGAACAAACCTGAAAGGAACATAGTAAGGTATTTACTAGCAACAGCAATAAAAAAATGTAGTTAGCAAAAGGCAAAATTTCTTAAGATGGCTTTACTTTCTTAGGCTCCATGGAAATAGTCTTTGGAAAAATGAACCCAACAAACATCATTAATCTAGTATGACTTAAGAATGTAAATATATAGCAAAAAGAAACATTTCACTTTAGGTCAGCCTTTGATTTTTTGAGTCATTTAATGGGCCTGACCCAGCAAAGGCCTGCACCAAACACTGGAATAGGGTCCAAAATTCCTGCTTCTCTAATACAGAAAAACTGTCTACACAGAATTTGGTTTTGGTGTTGTCTCTTTGATAAGAGTTCTAGCTTTGGCTGGAAGCCCACATACTTAAAACAGACTAGGATTTTTCCAACGTAAGTTTACATGAGGTCAAAGTAAAGAGGTGTGAATTTATCATTTTGCTCTAATTCCTCTTCTGTTCAGAAGACATCCTGGTGATATGCTGCAACAGCTGTTAATACATCCTCTTTATTCCAATATAAATGTAGTCCAGTGTTGAAAGAGGTCTTGCAATTTTTGCCCATTCCTAGCTAGGGTTTGTGCATCCTGCCTCCCTTGTATAGACAGTGGCATTTTTGTGGCCATGTGATGAGCTACACCAGAATATCAATCCATCTGAAAAGTAATTCAGCTAAAATAACAACAGTCAAATACTTATCTCTTCCATCAAATGGTTAATGGTAGCAGTTCAGATACAAACTATCTTAGTCTAGGAATCTTAATCATGGTCTCAGGTGAAAATGAAGCAGAATCAAACCTTTCAGCCTGTCATGCTGAAGATGGGAAAAGAGAAACTAACAGGCCACTTGCTGTAAATGCTTGTTTATTTATGATAGGTTTGCGTTAACTTATTAATAAAACAATCACCCATCTAATGGAAGCATATTTAGCAATCATTTAAATTGTTATGATCGCAGTATGATTGATGCCTCCAGTGTTCTAAAAGTGAGTGTGAAGTTGGTTTTAGCAATTTTCTTAGTAACAAAGCAGCTTAGCACCTCCCAGTCCAAATCTACCTGCAGATACAAACACACAAACTAATACTATAAAAATAAAAATTTGTAGCATATTTTACTTATTTTTTTTTAAATCAATGTTCCCAGTTCTGACAATGAAGTTACCATTTCTTATTAACTAACTAGTAAGTTAGTTAAACTTATGCTTAAACATTAAAAAGCTAGCCTCGAATTAGTCCTTTTCAACAGACTTTAAGAGCACCTTTATATTTCAAACTTGTTAAGTTACCTAGTATTTCCAGGTCTACCCTTTCTCAAGCAGCGACTCACATATTTGACAACAGGTACTGCAGCTTTAAGTTTCTGTAACACTAGAGAAGTCTTTTGCACATACCTTTCTGTAGGAGTCTTCTATCGTAGGATCGTATTTTTCAACAAATATTCCTTGAACAAACTGTACAGTCTGCAACACAAAAATTCTTGTAAGATTATATTGCATAGTGACATTTTGTAAACATTGTACACAAATTACTCTTCTAGGTGTATATTCAGTTACCCATTACATTTTGAAGGCAGATCAATTGACTGACATAACTATAAAATTTTAAGAAACAACAAAGTTAGATGTGTATACCTATTTAACTATGTAACTGTTAGATGAAGCAATGCTTTATTTTCCTTTATTCACCGTCACTTGGAATGTAAGAATTAAAGCATGCATTGATTTAAGGTTTACCTAACTCTTAGAATCAGTATTAGTTTCTGGTTGACTGGGATACTGCAGAGCTGCACAGCTTTTACATTTGCATTTAGAACTGCTGCATCTTCTGCTACATCTGCCAGCACAGGAATTGGTAAAAAAAAGAACTGCCAGCTTTTACTAGTCTTAACTAGACTTGGTAGGCTGTTTCTGTGTACCTAGCATGAAGGACATTTTTAGCACAAGTCAGGTGGAACTTTTAGACTCAATGGCCAAGACAAAGCAGACACATTCAAATCCAGAAATGCTGCAGTAAGATAAAGAATTCAGAGGTGAATTTGTCATTTAAGCTTTTCTGTAGGAATTGCTTTGTGAGAGAATATTTCTTACCCAAGAGTGGACCTCTGGACCTTACTTTATGATAAGGCGCACAATTAAACTGAGAGATGCTAAGTTTTAGGTGGGCTGTGAACATCATATTTTGTGAACTTTTTCAGTTCTAGTCTAGATCACACTAACCTGTACTGTAATCATTTAGTTAAAATGCATAAGCTCTTTGATTTACAATCATCTGTCATAGCCATACACCTACCAGCACAGGAAGATACAGAAAACATGTTAAACTTCCTACAAGGAAGCAAACATGTATTTCTGTTTGCATAAAAAAATATTAACGCTTTAGAGACAGGTATCAGACATTAAGCAAACAGTACCCTGATGACCTTTCCAGAGACAGGACTTACAAAGGCCAGACACAGGCAAGCTAGTTCGTTGTGTGAGATTCACAAAACAGCTTGATTTCCCCCACACTGATGGCTGGGTTACCTACCAAAGCCACAGACCTTCATAATGCTGTGGCTCTACACCTCACTGCCTCAGACTGATCAAGCACCATCAAGGAACTCCATACAGAAACAGCAGCATGTGGGAATGGGGCAATGGATGCAGATGTACCTAGTAAAGGATCTACATATTCTAGCCATGAAGCCTCAGCAGTCGTTACTAACATTTATATTTACTTGTGCACAATAGCATAAAGAAATACACTTTAGTGGAATGTACTAGAGAAAAATTAGAATGAGCATAAAAAACCCGTACTCGAACTGCCTCAGAGTACTTACCAGAGCAGACTTTCCAACACCTCCAGAACCAAGAACCACTAGCTTGTATTCACGCATGATGCAAGAGATAAATCACCCTCAATACCTAAAACACACAAAACCACCACTCTGATTAAAGTTTGATCTATAACAGAGAGTACAGCCATGACACCACAATCCAGCTCATTAACCAGAGTTTGATAAAAACCTCCTTTGTTAATTTTTTGCATACAACAGACGCTTTCAAACTATCAACTCTTAATGCAACTACAATAAAATGCCGCAAACCATCAGACACAGTATTTCCTCTACCTCATTACTGTCCTGCCATAATGAATATCACATAAACTCTACTATACTAAAGCTAAGTTACTTTTAATAAGAAACAATTATCCAAGAGGAGATAGGAGGCATTTTCTCATTCTGAAACACTTAAATGCCAAACAAAGAATCACACAGAGAGACTTGTATAAGAAAATTAAATTCTCCTCTTCCCAGCAAACAAGCATTTCTTAAAAAGAACAGCAGGATCCCAGAAATAATTTTTCAAGAAAAAAAATCCCTTCCTAAGTCTGAAAGTTGATTAATGTTTTGCTAGATATCTAACTGCAGTTATAATGACTGATGTTTAATGAGTAACTGGAGGAAACTAAAATATTCTTTTGAGACTACTCCTCTTCTCCAAGCTAGATCTGTTCCCCTGTTCCACACTAGGTAGCAGGCTGTCTACAGCAATCTGTCAGATCTGCTTGCTCATCTTTGTGGAGAACTGATCCAGCAAAATCAAAATAAGGCCACAGATTCTTGGACATGTCTTTGGGTCATACTGCTCAAAAAACCATACCTCTTACAGTCCCACTAGCAACTGAGCTAACAGAACTCTTACTGCTGTCCTGAGAGGAAGGTCTCAGTTCCTCTCCTGTGGGTACTCTAGCATTTATCATATTGAATTGCCCGCTTCTCCTCTCTCCACCTGTGCAGAAAGATGAAACCCTCCCCAACTAATGAATAATCTGGGGGCTGGAGAAAAGGGAAGTGCAGGGATCCAACACAGGCACTTGTAGAAGGTAAGCAGCAAGGAAAGTAAGATAAGAAAGACCTGTCTCATCAGCAGTAATCTCCGCATCTCTGAAATCACACCACCTGTTGGGTGTTTAGCACAAAACGCTAAGATGATTTACACAGAAACTAAACCACCACCCAATAGCACCCCATCTTTGCCATCTCTGGTTAATTTCCCATTGTCAGAAGACTGAGAAGTCAAGAGGCCAGGTCCTATTTCTTCTTGCAAGTGCATAATATTTCAACTTTTCTAAACCATTCCTCACAGAAGGAATGCAAGGAGAAAGCTTTAAGGAAATAATTAACCTGATTTCCAGCAAAGCAGGTGTCTCCGCAGGCTTCTGTTACCAATACATTTTGAGACTCTTTAGTGATTTTCACACCTAACAGTATATCATTTCACTCCTGATTTTCAAAACTGTTTCCTTCCCTACACAATTCTTTGCAGACACAGACCATGAGAACCGTGCACACTCCAGGTTTTTATCTATTTGACACTACTGTGAACGTTCAGTTATATCCACAAATCTGTAAATCCTTTAGCCTTTCTACAAACAGAATTGTCTCTAACTGTAATGAAAGGCACCTTTCAAACTTGTGACAAGTTAAGCTTTTAACTACAATACCCATAATTTCTTTAAAACAAGCATTCAGTTACCACTTTATTTCTAGAAAGGTGTCCCTAAAATAACAAACATAGTTGGGTGTAGAGGAAATCCCAGTATAGTAATCTTGATGAACTGCAGCAATTTCAGTGTCTTTAAAAAGCTGAGTTTTGCAGTTTTCAGTCTTCAATCTAACGTTAGCAACTAAATACAGAGATGTCAATAATGAAGAGTCCTGCACTTTGGGCAGAACAATTCCACGCAGTGGTACAGGCTGGGGACAAAGTGGCTGGAAAGCAGCCAGACAGAAAGGGACCTGGGGGTTCTGATGCATAGCAAACTGAGCATGAGCCAGCAATGTGCCCAGGTGGTCAAGAAGGCCAATGGCATCCTGGCCTGTATCAGGAATAGTGGGGCCAGCAGGACCAAGGCAGTGATTCTTCCCCTGTACTCAGCACTAGTTAGGCCACACCTGAGTGCCGTGTCCAGTTCTGGGCCCCTCAGTGCAGGAAGGATATTGAGGGGCTGGAGCGTGTCCACAGAAGGGCAATGAGGCTGGTGAAGGGACTGGAGCACAAATCCTGTGAGGAGCAGCTGAGGGAGCTGGGGGTGTTTAGCCTGGAGAAGAGGGTGCTCAGGGAGAGCTTATCACTCTCTACAGTTACCTGAAAGGAGGCTGTAACCAGGTGGGGGTCAGTCCCTTCTCCCAGGCAACCAGCAGTAGGGCAAGAGGGCACAGTCTTAAGCTGTGCCAGGGGAGGTTCAGGTTTGACATTGGGAAGAAATTCTTTACAGAGAGAGCGATTAGACAGTGGAATGGGCTGCCCAGGGAGGTGGTGGATTCACCATCCATGGAGGTATTTCAGAAGAGACTGGATGTGGCACTGAGTGCTGTGGTCTAGTTGACAAGGTTGGTGTTAGGTGAAAGGCTTAGACTCAGTGATCTCCAACGTCTTTTCCAACCTCTAGCTGATCCTTCGAGGGCTGACAGTAGTTTAAAAGTAACAGAACTTAAGCAGCAGATACCATGTATCTGTTTCAAGTAATTTGTAACCTTTTTTACTGAATGATCTACAATTCCATGGAAAATTCCAAATTCTGAAATAAACTAACAACTTGGTTTTAATGAGAGACTCGCAATTTCATTTTTGGCTCTCAAACAGCAATTCAGGAATTTCACGCAAGCCAAAGCTTCTTTCAGCATCCAGTTTTGGAAGTTCAACCCTAAATATCCAGCTGCTGTACAACACTCTGGAGCCCATTTCCCTACTTTAAGTGGTGGTACATAATTAATGCATACATATACACTGTTACAGCTTGGTTAGTCAATCATCTTAATCACTGAACACCTAACCAAAAATCTTTTTAAGACTCTGAAGACATGACAAAGCCAGTCTGCAGTACAGTTTAAGCATTTATCTCCAAACTTGGGCAATGATCAATGCAAATACTAACTTCTCCCTCTGTGAAAACGTTTCTGTCATTTGTACAGTTAGCCTTTAACTCGGGAGAGCAGACAGTAATCCTTTATATACACACCCCACCCCCACCCCCCCATAGCACAGAGGTGGCCTGACATCCCTGCACCAGTGTATTGTCAGGTAATCTGGCCATTATACCTTGCAATGAAACACAACCCAATGTATCCTCTAAAACACTCTAAGAAAGCTGACTTGGACATCCCTAACATGGCATGCAGCAGAACACCATCTACAGTCCACTGCTACTTAGATCTACCACCTCACTGGCTTTGAGCAACAGCACTGATGTCACTTCTCTTACTGTTTTTTAACAGTAAAGAAAAACTCAATTCCTAGCTAAAAGAACTTTCCCAAGAAAATTTTCCTG
Source organism: Scytalopus superciliaris (assembly GCA_013400415.1). Lineage (NCBI taxonomy): Eukaryota > Metazoa > Chordata > Aves > Passeriformes > Rhinocryptidae > Scytalopus > Scytalopus superciliaris. The sequence continues at coordinate 235,465 of VXBX01009605.1, read as the reverse complement.
CTTAGAGGTCTTTGCTTCCTTCTCAGCTAAGAAGCCGCTGGCTCAGGAAGCTAGGAATTGCTCTAGGACACTGTAGTCTACTACACTAGTCGATGTCATTAAAACCATTATTTCACTGATCAGTATGCCTGATGGCTGCAAGTGTGCCTCAGCCTGAGCTAGCACTCTGATCCTGCCTGAACTTGACTTTCCAGAGATTCCTAGCTAACCTGACCTGGCTCTGCTCTAGCTCAAACCCGTTTTTCCGTATCAGATGTTGTACAAACTGCTTGCATCCTAAATTTTGATCATGCTCTTACTTTATTTTTCAGTTGACACAATGTTTGACTCTGGAACTAAAAGTGTATTCAGATTCATCCAGTGCCAAAACTATTTCCTTTTGACTCATTAATAACAAACAAATGGGGGCAAAGCAGGAAGACAAGAAAGTATAAAAGAGACATAAATATCTGACCAGCATTTCTAGAATAGGATTAAGTCCAACAACATCTGTCTGTAGCCCCCAGATCACCCCTGGGATGTAAAATGAACATACTCAAAGAGGCACAAGAGACTAAGATATTTGAGCAACAGATAGGCAAAACTCCCCTAAATTTGTAGGACGCTTTAGAAGTATCCACTTAATCACCCAGCAATCAGATGCAAGTTTAAACTTTTTCCTAGCAAATAGCCAAGTACCCTGTTTGAATCCCCCTCTTCATTTAGCGGAGTCTGTTTTAAGAAAGAAATTTTGCTTTAAAGGCTGTCTACCTTTAAGGTGACTGACCTGCAAGGAGTGAGAATAATACCAACTTCCTTTGCTTTTTCATTTTTCCATTCCTCCATCTTTAGGCAGGAAAATACTGTCAACTACGGTCTCTATGCAGGCTCTAAAGAGCAAGAAGATAGGAAGCATGCAAAAAGTAAGACCTTTTTTTCTCTTAACTGGAGCAGGTCCTGGCTTTGAATAACTGAGTCACTTATATGCACAGGTATTTGACATAACTGAACTCTGGAGATGTCTAATACAAGATTTAGCTAGAAAAAAAACCCAGAAAGCTACTCTTCAAGAAACAGCATTATCACATAAACTGGATTCTAGTGCTGTCTCAAGTATACAATCTCTTAAAAGTACAAAGCTCACTTTCAAATTGCCTCCATTGATGCTTCCACAACTGCCTTGCACACTTCCCGAGGCACAACCATCCATAAAACCATCATCTCTGTGCAGCCTCTCTCTGTAGTCTGTCCATATTACTTTTTGTCATTAATGCATTAGTGTAGTGTATTAATCTAACTGCTTAATTCTACTTCTTCATGGCACACTTAAAAATTAAAGCACTTGATAAACTAGAAGAACAAGTGCACACACTTGATATGCACAAACACACACTTTTCCCAGTAAGGATTCTCTTTGAAGGATGAGCAGATCTTTGAATAAACCCGTATGAACAGAAGGAGGAAAGGGTAACCAGGACAAGTCACTGAAAATTAAGCATTTTTAAAAGCTTCACATCTGACAAGGGCTGTGAACATAGAACTTGTTTTCTGCCTCTGTCCTTACCAGATTAACCATGAAAAAGTGCCTCCTGGACATTTTCTTGAATAGTTTCTTGAAGCATCTCTCCAGAAAAAACACAAACCAAAGTGATGGTGCTAAGGAAGTTGAGAAATAAGTAACCTTACTTTAGAGGTGAATGAAAAAACTGCACACTTACTCCCTGTAAAGCTTTTCTAAAAAGCAACCACACAATGAAGAATTCAAGAAAGTTCAAATACCATTGGCAATTAGGTTTGATGGGATACTTATGAAAGTGAAGAGGGTGGGGGGGATGGGTGCGTATACACACATTTGTAGGGTTTTGTTTTTGCTTGTTTTTTTTTTTAATTTAGTGTTCTTTCAACTACTTCAGCTTCAAATTTTTGTTTCTGACTGAGCTTTGTTATCTGTCTGAGGAATGGGAAACTAATAATCCAATCTTTTCAAGTGATATTAAATCATATGAAGCTGTAACTGGAGCTCAGCCCCAGGCCAAAGACATGAACTAAATACAGTCACTTACTTGAAGATATCCCCAAGGCTTGCTTACATGAACTAGTTGTTCAGGTATGAAATTAAACAAATTATCCCTCCCAGAAGCCTTATCATTTTCAGAAGGGGAGATTATTCAGCACTTCATAGACACCATGATTCTTGTTCAGACCTTGACATTCTAGTTGCATTGTGAAGTTGCAGTGAATCCACTAAAATTTTCATAAGGCCTCTGCCCCAGCACATTTACCTCTCTGGAAAAGAAGCTTTGTTAGAACCAGCTCGGGAATAGGACTCCTAAAATAATCTCAACTATTTGCATGAGGGAAAAAAACCCTTTAAAACGCTAGACTGACAGATGAAACAAATTAACCAACTGGTTTACCTGCTTGCAATTAGCAATGGAGGGGGAAAAAAGCCAAGGGAAAAAACCCAACCCTGTTCTCAGAAAGGGGATACTAGCCCTGAGACAGAACAATATGACAATGGTCAGACATTTGGAAAAAACAGCACTAGTTCAGTTGTGCGACCAACCAAGGTCAGAGGATTGTGCCTTTGCAGAGAAGGTGTTTCCCATTTCTGTTTTACTGAAACAGTCTCAGATGGCCAAACCTAAAGTTTTCTCATTGTCTGTACCATCCAGATTCCACTAAGTTTTGACTCTTTTGGTTAAGAACCTCTTCTTCAGGTAAACTATTAAGAGAATATGTGAGGTGTTCGTAATATTTCCCAGATACTCAAAAGGGGGTAAGTCTTAAATTCTTATATCTCAACTCCAAGGAGGGTTTTTTTTCCAGAATAAATTCAGTGCATAAGCAGAACCTTGACAACTGGAAGCTTGTTCTTTTTCACGAACTTTTCAACGCTTTAGGAATCAAAGCAATTCAGATAACCCTTACTGAAGAGGTAAGCGTATCTCTTATAAAAGAGAAATTAAAATACTCAAGAACTGTCTTTCACACATTCAGAGAAAACATTCAGAAATTCTTAAGACCAGATACACTGAAAAGTTGACCGAGTCTAATTAAAGACTTTTATATTCAAGCTTCCTGGAAGTAAAGTTATTTCATTATTAATGCAGACTCTTTGGAAGAGAATCAACTATTCACTAAACAAAGCTAGAAGCAATTTTTATTTCTAGTTTTAACCTGGTTTTGATAGCTTTGATAGCTGGGTTTGACATACACGTATTTTTTCAGTTGAACAGCCCGTTCTTTTGGGCACTACTACAGTAATTTTTCTTGGACAAAAATATTTCTTCAATTATGTTCAAATACTTCAACTGATATTAGAGAATCTTCAGAGGATTTTTAAATAGCTGGGTAGTTAAGCTTATTCAGTGCTATGAAGTCATACTAACCACCTGAGAAACAGCCAGAGATCTGAGAACAAGCCATTGCAGTACAACCATGGCACCAAGGCTTAAGTTGCTCCTTGAACTGCCCACAGGGACACTTACACAGAGAGAGCTTAACCAAGTTTTCCTGCTTTCACTCAAAAGAGTTACCTTGATTAATACGGCACACAGGGACCATTTCTGCCAACTAGCTAACAGAAACTGACCTTGTGAGACTAGCTCCACTGTCTATAATTAGTATAGCTGAATAAAATTTGTTTTACTTTTTCTTCTTAACTCCCAGCTAGATCTTAAATCTGAACACAAATTTAATGGATGTTATAAGGATAGAAACTGCCTGCTTGAAGCCACTGATATCTCAAGATGAAAGCTTCCCGATGTGAGAGAATAACAAGCATGTGCAACTTGCAGTACATTCATACAAAGTATAAAAAGCCTTCTCAAAGCAAGTGATGTAATGAGCATTCTTATGCTACTAAGAATATGCTATCCTTCAACACTTACTGAGTTCAAGTTCCAACTCTGTGCAAAAATTCCAACATGTCAATTCAAATTTGGAGTACCTTATAAAAATCTATGCTGTACAATCTATTTAAGCTTCAAATGAAATCTGCAACATTTATCAGATATATTCTTATTTTTGGTGACTGTTTGCCGTGGTTTTGCATTTTCTCCCTATTTCTGTAAAACAGTCACTGTCCCCCAGGAAAGCTGTTTGCGAAATGTTTTACCAGTCAGACTTGCAGCTACAATGATGACCATGGAACTCCTGAAAAAGGTGAATTGCAAATGTTTTTTATGTTTGCAAAGAAGATCCAGGCAGGCAATAAATAGAAACAAACCTAAATTTTTAAAAATACTAAAATTGTATTAAATTCAGATAATGCATAATTACCACATTATAGTATCCTGCTATGCATAAGTCAAATATTCAAATAAGTTAAATATTTCAAATATTCAAATAGTCAAATATTCAGCAAGTTCTGAGAATTGAGGCAGCCATTCAGTGCTCTGAATTTGGCTCTGTCATTGCAGAGAAGGATCAGTATTTAGCTGTAAAACTTTTACAGGTCAATGGATTGCCACATCATAGTATATACAACAAGCTTCACCTGATAAGCATCCTTCTGATTAAAAGCAGATATAAGCATTTGTTTGTCCCCATAATTGTTACAGTAAATTTTATCTTTCAAGCTACAAAATGAGGTTAAACCAGCAGGACTACACCTAAGACATACAAGTTTTCAGAGTCAAGATACTTCTCTTGTAAAATGCACTTGTCCAATTTGAAAGTTACTCCAAGAACAAGTTTGCCCATTGACTTAAGATACTCTTCATTGGAAAAAGGGATCTTAATTTCTCTTGCAGAAGCAAGACCTGGCCTCAAATTCCATGCGGTATCTGCTTAACATCTGGCAGTCCCAGCTCTACCTTGATTGTGACACTGGCTGCTGAACAGTAAAGCCTTGTATCAGGTTTCCTTCTACAGACGCAAGCCAATGCTCAGATCAACTGCAATTTCAGGATCACCTGAATTTTTGTTACTGCTGTTTATTTTTCTTCATAACCTATACATCATATGCATACACCCCTGGCAATGCCAGATCTTGCATACCAAGGTACTACTGTCTTTACTATAAGAAGTTTGGTTTCAATTCAGGTTTGTTTAGATTACCAACATATTGTCAACACATATATACAGATTTCCATTATTATATGATCTTTTGTTACTGACCATTTAAAACCAGCTAGTGTAGGTCCTTTATGTACAAACCATCCTTCCACAGTACAATTTACAGTAATTCTATTACAAATCAGGTTGGTAGCCTGAGAACAGTCTTACAAATTCCCATACGTCATTTTAATTAAGATTAGAAGTTTTATCTGTTAAAAAGACACTGATTCTATGCAAACTGAGAATACTCACTATTGGCATTCATTAACAGGAATAAAATTAGCTCTTCCATGATAAATGAACCATATCAGCAAAGTCCCAAGTAATTTTAACTCCTATCTTTTTTGACCTCTCGATCAGTATGTCCCTAATAGAAATATGGTATTTGGACACGAGCAGCAAATGTCACGCAAAGTCACTGAAATTATACCTAACTCCTACCTTCACCAACAGTTCTTTTGTTATAGCTACAGACATGTGTCCTGAGGGTAAGCTGAAAAAGGCATACACCAACACCCAGCACTTTCTGCCATGTAGCTCTGCAACCTCTGCAATAATGGAGGTGCAACCTCAACCGCCTCTTTACACAGTTAACTTCACTAGCTGAATCCACCAACTAAGGTATTTTGGTAAAAGGTCTGAAGTGCTTAACTAAAGTGGGTCAAACTTGGGCAGAACATCCTGTTGTTTGTGGTCGTGAGGCAATACCATCTTGAACCTAGGGATGGTTGCTCCTCAGAGAATGTCCAATTCACAAGCATACTTTAACTAGATGACAACTGCACTTGACCTTCACACCTCTGCCTATGTGGAAATGCACAGACGACTGGCCCTGCGGCAACTGCTAAATTGTCACAAGTTTCAGAAGGGCATATTTAAAAAAAAAAAAAAACAAAAAACCAAAAATCCCCCAAGAACAAACATAAACCAAACCAAATAAAAAAATCTAAACCCCATAAAAAACCTCACCCCCAAAAAAACCCCAACCCAAAAACCAAACTAATTACCCACACTAAAACAAATTCTTGCTAATCTTAGCAGGCAAACCTGTGAACTGTCAAAGCCCTACACCTACTTTGTGAGTAGCTGATGCATCTTAGCCCCCCAGAAATCTCACTTGTTGGCTCAGGAATTTCCAAGAGAGGGGAAAAATCTGACAGTTAGGAGCATAAACCCAAAGGTAAGCAATTCAACACTTGCAAGCCTGAGCTCATAGACATGAGGACACCTACACAAAAAGCTGAATAATTGTAACCAAATGAATTTGAATCACACTCATCCCCACACCACTTTCTATTAAATGGACTAGATCTTTAGGAGAGTTTTAATGAGAGTTAAACTTGTTTAATCAGGTCTCCACAAGATTCTATTTGAATCTTCTTAAGATCACTCGAGTTCATGTTTAGACCATACTTTCTGATTCCCCTGCATCTTCAAAGCTTGCCATTTTCTGGAGAAACCTGTCATACCTCAAGACTCACTTTGCTTTAAGTCAAATTGTATTAGGTTTGCATGGCAAGGTTTGGGTAGCAGCATTACTACATGGGTGGCTTCTGTGAGAAGCTGCCAGAAGCATTCCCCCTGTCCAACAGAGCCAATGCCAGACGTCTCCAACGTGGATCTAATGCAGGCCAACAGCAACAGTGGTAGCACCTCCAGGATAACTGCTTTAAGAAGGAAAACAAAACCTGCTCAGGGAACAGCAGCACAGAATGAGAATATGCAAGAGCAACAACTTTGCAGACTCCAAGGTCAGTGAAGAAGGAGAGCGAGGAGGTGCTCCAGGCACTAGAGCAGATTCCTCTGCAGCTGGTAGTGCAGCCCACAGTGAGACAGGCTGCACGCCTGCAGCCCATGGAGGTCCATGGTGGAGCAGATATACACTTGCAGCCCATGGAGGTCTCCAGGCCAGAGCAGGCAGATGCCCAAAGGAGGCTGTGACCTTATGAGAATCAGGTGCAGAACAGGCCATTCCTGAAGGGATGGCACCTCCAGAAGAGATTCACATGGGAGAAGTTCATGAAGGAGCATCTCCTGTGGGAGGGACCCCTTACTGGAGTAGGGCAAGAGCATGAGGAGTCCTCCCTCTGAGAAGGAAGGAGCAGCAGAGACAACATGTGATGAACTGACCGTAGCCCTGAACCACTAGGGGAGAGATGGTAGAAAACACAGGAGTGAACTTAAACCTCAGAAGAGGGAGGAGTGGGAGAAAAGCGTTTTTAAGATTTGGTTTTGTTTCTCATTATCCTACTCTCATATAATTGACATTAAATTAAATTGATTTCCCGAAGTTGAATCTGTTTTATCCTGTGACAATAACTGGCAAGTGATCCCTCCCTGTCCTTACCTTGACCCGCAAGCCTTGTGCTATATTAGAGAGCATCCAAAGGGGGGCAACAAAGATGGTGAAGGGCCTTGAGGGGAAGCCATATGAGGAGCGGCTGAGGTCACTTGGTCTGTTCAGCCTGGAGAAGTGGAGACTGAGGGGAGATCTCATTGCAGTTACAACTCCCTTGTGAGGGGAAGAGGAGGGGCAGGCACTGATTTCTGTGGTGACCAGTGACAGAACCTCAGGGAACGGCCTGAAGTTGTGTCAGGTAGGGGAGGTTGAGGTTGGATGTTAGAAAAAGCTTCTTCACTCAGAGGGTGGCTGGGCACTGAACAGGCTCCCCAGGGCAGTGGTCACAGCACCAAGCCTGACAGAGCTCATTAAGTGTTTGGATGATACTCTCAGGCACATGGTGTGACTCTTGGGGATGGTCCTGTGCAGGGCTAAGAGTTGGACTCAATGATCCTTGAGGGTCCCTTCCAACTCAGCATATTCTGTGACTCTGGTAGTTTTTCTCTCCCATCCAGTTGAGGAGGGGAGTGATTGAGCAGCTTTGGTCACCACCCAGTGTCCACCCAGGGTCAATACACAACACAGATCAAACACATTGGTAAGGTAACAGAAGATATCCAAAAGATACTTAAAATCGGCTCCAGAGGTTTGAATGGTAAGGCCTTTCTAAATACAGATCAGCATGTCTGGTGTTTTAAGAGCCATCAATTATTTAGGCTACGACAATCACCACAACATTTGAAAAAGCATTACCACTACATCCTTCAGCAAGTTAAATATATGAATCTCAAAACAATCTGTATTTTGGGCAAAGTCTAAGTAGAAGAACGACCTTTTGGTCTACCCTGACTGTTCCAGTGAAGCAAGTTTATCCTTCAAGAAACCAGTTGTTTGTTTCCACGTTGTTTAGGGTGCTTGCAGTTTACCCAATGCATACTCTCTTTAGGTTCTTATGATCTACAACTTTAACCTTCTATAGTCAAGTCTGTGAACAGTTCCTTACTTTCATTTCTACTATCACAGCAGATTCAGCATTCAGCTTGGAAAAGAGGCTTCAGCTTTCCTCTGTGAAACTCACAGCACCAAGTTTGATTTTAAAAGTAGTTTCACAATAAGATTAAGTAACGGAAGAACTGCATTACCTGTAAATACAAATATTTTCAAGCTGACATATTTGTCTTTGAAAAAAGTTTTTGCAAACTGCATCTTAAGATCTTTGCCTCTGGTTAGAAGCAGGACTAATTGGCAAGACTGCACATTGTTCAAAATATTGGTTACTGCAGTTAAACTAAGTTCAAAGTAACATGCACTTAATGTTGTGTCTTCACATGTTTGCTGGCTAAACAGGATCCAGATTTCTAGCAGAAAAGGAAGAGGTAGCATCAGGACTTTGTTCTTCAGGAATAAAACTCTACAACCTACTTGATCTTTTCATTCCAGGCTTCATGTGAACTATTCTTATTTTCTCACTCTAATTTCTACTCACATTGATACTGCACTTTTCTTCTGGAACTGCTCTTCAGAGTTTGATGAAAAGCAACAGATTAAAAGGATGCCAAACACAAGCATACAGTGGCCTAAAAGCACTTAAATGTGGTAGCTGAAGTTCTGCAAAGACTGAGTAGCTGAAAAGGAGATTTTAAATTAAGTTAGCTTTGGGCATTTCCTAAAATAAAAGGTGTAGGGAGATCAGGGAAAAAACCAAACAAACCAACAGAGGATCATTAAATATATAATCCATGGACTTGCTCAAATATAAAGAAAGGTGCAAAGCTAACAGTAAAATAAGAACATACAATGAGCATAGGTATAACATAGCTGTAACTCAGAAATGCTTGTTTTTCCCTCTCTAGCATTCAGATATAAAAAACAAGTAGAAAATTGTATACCAAATATAAGAACATCTGAACGCCAAGCATTCAGTTAAAACATTCGTTATGAATGCCTGTTTATTACAGTATCACAGACTTCTAATAGCCTCCAAACTTACTCAATGCCCATGATGATTAAATGCCACAGTGTCTCCTCTTTGGTGAGATCCCAGCTAATCTTCTACTAAGTCAAAAAAGATTTATCAGAAAAATGGAAGTGATATTCTCCAGCATGACAGTCAGCTATTCTAACCTCTTCCAATGTTTCTTCTTGATGCCACAAAACTACTACAAGTCTCTCAGATTCCACCAAGTCCTAAGATGACAATTTGGCATCAGTTTCTAGAAGCATGGCACATTTTCAAGTAACTGATGTCAGTAGAGGTTACATTTTTGAACGCATTTCACAGCCCACACAAGAACACAAGTCAAAGGCATCTCAAATTATATACTTGTTGATATAAAACTACCTTGGAGATTCATCTATGGATTGGTGTTATATTTGTGAGAATTCTGAATGTGAGTTCACACTTGCCACGAACTCATTTCTGATGCTGTTCACTGTAAAACCCATGAAAACACATTGCATTTTCTGTACGTTTCTAACAATATAAACAATAGAAAGTAAACAACAAAAGGACCATTCCCTGAATGGGAGTAAAATCACCATACTCACAGACTGTCTACTGCCCATCAAATCTCCATTTTAAACAAGTCAGAAGGGTCACAGAAAGATACTATATCTTTATTCATACTGACTATACAAATATAAGCCCAGAAGTTTAAGAGTCAAGATTTTGCATGTCATATTAATTTATACACTCTCCCAACCCAAAGAAAATCTTTCAGCAATATTGTATGCAAAAATCACATGAAGGCAGGTAGGCTATGTTTATGGGTCATCTTGTACATCAAGCTTTCAAAATGTTACCTTGTAAGTAGCTTCAGAGTGAAAGATCACAGGAGGGTTACTGACTGCATCTTACAACCTCAAACAATCCACCATAACTACTTCATATTTGCAAGATTAATAAAAGAGTTCATGCACAGTATGTCATTGGGCTGCCTCTGCACAAGCCCAGACACGAGGCCATGCACATAGAAAGGCTTGATTGGAAAGGACCTAAAAGATGATGTAGTTCCACCGGCCATGGAAAGGAATACCACCCACTAGATCAGGTTGCTCAGGGCCTCATCCAATCTGGCTTTTAACATTTCCAGAGATGGGGCATCCACAACTCAGACTCAACTGTAAATGTCACCTTATAAATAAATTAATCTAGCCCTAAAAACTATTGCAGAGAATAAGATTCTTAGTTAACTTCCACTTAAGATATTACTTCCTTTCCACATCCCAGTATACCCTTCTCCACATTCAGAAAAAATAAAATACTTTGCAACTTTCTTAGTCTTCTAACAAATCACTTTTTAAGGAAGTATTAGATCCGGTGTTATAGAAGTCTGATTAACTGCAAGCAAGGACTGTACAATTGTACAACTGAACTATCACTACTGTCTACGTTCTGATGCAGTCCAACTACTGTTCAGCTTGCTAGCTTCATCTCAAATGAGAAATAATAACCATACACAAAACCTCTAGAAAAATCGAAGGTCTGACCCTGCAATTACTGAAAACACTTAAGATTTCAGTAGTGCTGAAGTGCCCCTCGTAGTAACGCAGAGGTCCTTCTTCTGTCTCCTATACCTCCCCTGTGGAACTCCACAGAGGTAACTCACAAGTATCTGCCGTTCATCTTTAACACAGATGTGCTGGTGCTCTTTTTTTTTCTTTCTTTCTTCTTCCTGATATACAAAGCATGATTTTAAGAAAGATTACTTCACTGCAGACATAAAAAAAGTGAAGGCACAATTGGTTAGGTTGCAGAAACAGACTGAGTGCAAAAAAATAGGACAAGACTTCAAAAGCTAAAACAACTAATGCAGAGAAACAAAAAGAAACAGTTGCAGGGACTATCTGTGTTCACAAATTATTTCAGATTAACTGAAGATGAGGCTAGACAGCATACATTATTTGGGCAATAGATAGCAAATTCATTTGAGAAAAAGTTTGCACCACCTAATGTCTCAAAAAGTTATGGAGCAAGGCATACTAATGGAAATATTGTTGAAACGCGTATCTTCCTTTAATCCAGATTACTTACTGAAATTAGGTAATGATAACTGACAAGAATAACTGCTATAATTAAAACAAGTAAGAGTAACATTCACTTCTATGTCAACAAATCTTGATGCAAAGAGCACATTCTCTTTCTGTGAAAAAGAATTTTAACTACAGATACCTGCTTTAAGTTTGTCTTCAGTTATGAAAACAAACTGTTCTCCTGTTCCTGTTCAATGCTGCCCAAAAATTTGATGATAAAAAGTTTCTCAAAGCTATACAACTAAAGTTACACTGAAAATTATTTAATGAATGAGTAACAGCACACTATTCTTTTTACAGAAGACCTGGTCAAGTCATTCAGATTCAGCACACCTTCCTGTGTTGCAACAGCTGCAGGAATGACACCAAGTGATCTAAGAAAGTACAGATTTCCTAAAGAAAATCCCAAGCTGGTGATAAACATGAGATGCTGCTTGTCTGCCACAGGATGCAAACATCAATCCATTAGAGGGGCTAGGCTATCCTACTCCTGCACTATGGTCTGGCCTTCCTCCCTTGGCCAGGAACGAACTAACCATGCGGGCTGTAATTGGCAGTCTTTATTGTGGTTGCATAGCAGGGATTTACTTCAAATAACATCAAGTCCTTAGATTAATAACTAGAGAGCTGACTGGCCCAGTGTACAAGATATTGTCAAATGTCTCCTTCCTGGCTCACCTCTACAAAGTTCCTTTAACTTGGCAACACACGTTCCTCTGGGGTCTTACAGTGACTTTCACTCTACTGCTTCAGTAGTAAAAATCACTCTTAAAACACTGTTCTTGAAAAAAGAGCATCCTGAATACCAAGAGAGCCTCCAAATCATTTTGTATTTCAAAAGTTGCCTAAAACACAGATTTCCAACCTAGTGTTTACAGCCTTCCTCCTTTTCCTTGCTGCTAGAAGAAAGGAACATGCAGTCTGTCAGGAGCTCACAAAACCATGCATACATAAGCAGGCACATAAAAATAAAAAAGCCTTTTTCATTTTTAGTTGTCCAGTGTTTATTTAGACATTCTAAAGCTTGACAGATGAGTTTCAAGTGGGAATCTACTCCTGCTTTTGAAGGCAACCTCATTCAACTGCTCCATGAAGAAACAGTTTGTACGAGAGGACAAGTCTTTGCCTTTCTCCAAATAGTGTTTGCCTACTACAAGTAAACTGCCATAGAGCTTCATTAAAGTACTGCTCCTACTACTCCTGTCTCACTAGGTTTTCTCATGGTTGACAGGCCCTAAGGAAAAAGCCATACATTAGATGCTCTGAGATACTAAAGCACTACTACAGTCAACTGTTAAACAACTTTGAAAACTCAGTCAACTTGAAAACAGGTCTCCTATTAATGGAATTCAACTACAAAAACACTTATTTTCCCCTCTGCTTTATGCAAGAAGAATAGAAACAGACCATCTTAACCATACCCGAGAAGGAAAACAAAGTTTGCCTTCAAACAGGAAGGAGCAGTTACTGTAGATACTCCTTTAATCTCTCTGAACAAGGAGACTGTCTAAAATATCCCTCTACCTGACCCAGATGCAACAGAACACAGCAGAAGCCTGCCCCAACTCAGCAGGGATTCAGCACACTGACACTACACACTGCACTTCAGTCTGCTTTTGGATTTGTTCTGAGATAAAGGAGTGGTAGCACTTGCAACCGCAAACTCAATATGAACTTCTGCTGCACAGGGCATGCTTAGTGATCTGTTTACTAAGAGAGCAATTTTGGTTAAAACTCGCAACAACTTGAGCCTAACCTAAAGAACACTCTCAAGTGTCAGTGACGTATCTGCAAGTCACGTAAGCATTATGTAGACAGACCAATTCATAAAGGATCTGCCTACCCTCTTAACATGCACCCAAGGTCAACAGAGTTCCTGTTTTTATCTTTAAGATACTCTTATCCTTAAGGGCACCTTCCTGTACCTAACCCTGAGCAGCCAGCAGAGCTCTGCGGATGACAGGACTGGCACTACAGCAGTAAGCATCAAGCACTCAAGTACTTCTGTGACTCTTGCACTTCCCACATCCCAGATGATAGGTGGACAACTGTTTATTTTAGTTCTCTGTCACATTTACTAACTGTCGGATCACAAGCTACAGTGTAGTCTTCAGCACACTTCGTTCCTCAGTCATACAAGCAATTTCTTTCTCCTTTTGTAGGCCCTCACCTAGATTCCCATCTGTTTGCCTCTGCTCCAGAAAGGTTCTCAATTAACAAGACAGTCAGTTTTACTCTGCAAAACTGGCACAGCACAAAAAGAACTGTCATGGCTCACTTCAAATTTATTTTTGATGAACTGTCCTACAGCAGAACTTTGGAACAAAATAGCACAATTTTAATTCCACTCAGAAAACTTATCTGGTGCATGCATGTAGTAAGAGAAGCATGACGCACAGGTACAGACCGTAAAAAGACTACTGGAGGTTTTTTCACCCTATATACAAGTTCTGTTTTTACACTTCTAGTCTTTCAACTCTGTTTTGCAGATTATTTCACCCCCAGGCAGACAGGTGCTCCAAGTCTGATCACCTTTGCTGCAAAAAAGATACTTGGCACTTATATTACACAGTGATGGCACTTACACTACACGGTGCAACTCAAAACTCAGTTACTTGGGTACAGATAATACAGTTTTACACCACAGCTCTAAGTTAAAACTGAAGTACTTCAAACCACTGCAAGAAGCATCCCTGAAAACATACAGGTACCAAGGAAACAGAACACAGCATCTCTAATTAGTTAGAAAGTTTATTTTTGCAAAGCCTTTGATGTGAAACAGACAAGGTAACCCCCACTTTTCACTTAGCTCATTTTTATCTAGAATGAAGTCTACAAAACAGACTTTGAGCAAGAGTAAAAAAATGTGATGAATAAAGAAAGTGAAAATATTCGACTGTACTAAGTTTGGGTTTTTTTCCTCCCAAAAGCTTGCAGTTTTAATATAGAGGCAAGTCATCCAAATGATAATAATCTGATTAATGTTTAAAGTTTTCCATAGAGGAGAAAAGAGACTCTTTCCAAAGGGAAATACATTTATTTTTGAATGGCTGCTCTTTAAGGCAATGTGATTGCCTTTTTGCCTTTTAATTATAATTCATGGAACAGAAGAGTGTCCCCATTTTTATAACAGTAATTTCCATGTACACTTTACTGTCAAAGAGTACTGGAAAGTCTTTGTCATACACTATCTACACATTTACACTTGGATAAGATGTAGCTTTTTTATGCTGAAAATCACAAATTACACTAAATGTAAATGCAAGAACACACACGACCTGTGTGATTATCAAGGTGGGAATCTTTGACATAGTCTTTCTCTTGCAACTGTATCACCTAATTATCATACCCCCAGACAGTACAGAAAAAGACTTTCTTTTTTTTTTGTTCCGTCTACCCTGAGCAGCACAACCCATCCCTTTAAGAGAGAACTGGGAGCAAGAGTACGCTGTTCTTTTTTCGCAGAAAACCTTGGTTTCTTACTATCTTTTGTAATCTGGGGCCAGGGCGAAAATAGTCGGATTTGCTTTTATTTTCCTCTCTGCAAACTTTATTTTCCTTCCACCACTTCTTCACCACCGCAAACAGAAGGGTACAAAGATCTCAGGCTGATTAGACGGGTTTGGCGCAGGAAGCGTCAGTCAAACAGTTCCATCTGCTCTGACACGGGTGATGGTGGGGTGCTTAGAGGAGGCAAACATCCCTCTCGTGCCCTTTCCATTTTGCGATAAGGCAGGGGGAAACTCGCCGGTCCCGGCGCTGCCCGCCTGCCCCACTCCGCGGCCCCGGCCGCGCCCGGCCCGGCCCCCCCGCTGCCCCCGCCCGGAAAGGG
>VXBX01009605.1:187820-219735 GCA_013400415.1 Scytalopus superciliaris | reverse complement strand
GCAGGGCCGGGAGGGGCCGGGGCCGGGGCCGGGAGGGGGGCAGGGGCTGCCCTGGGGAGCCGCGGGGGCTGCCGCGGGGTGGGCCGGGGGCGCGGCACCCCCGCTGTAAGTTAGTTAAGGACACAACGAACCGCCGGTGTGAATGCCAGGGCGGCTTTTCTCGCGCTGCTAAAAGGGTGCGGAGAGCCGCTGGTGAGGGGTGTTTCCGAAATGCCACATGCTGCCTCTGGATGTGAACGGCCTATCATCAGCCCTGCCGATACAAAGCAGGATACCCATTCCCTGCAAATAGCTACGGTGTTCCTTAGCCTTTCGCTTATTTCAGTCGTAAATAATGTAAGTCACTGGGGTTTTTTTGGCCCCGAGTGTCACTAACACTTTGCAGTTACACGGCGTTTGGCTGATAAAGGTTAAAACTCAGCGAGCGCTTCCGTTCATTTGGAGCAGCCCGTGAGCACAGACAGAGTTACCGCGGCTGCCTCGGCGAGCCCTGTGCCCGCCGGCAGCGAGCGGGGCACCGGCGGGCTGGGGCTGTGCGGGGGGCACAGCGGGCCCCTCGGGGGGCACGGGCAGCGAGCGGACACCCTGCGCCTTCCAGCGAGAGGGCAGGAGGGGCTGCGCCAGAGCAGAGCCAAGGGGTGGCCGCCGCAGCGAGCTGCCCCTCCGTCGAGGGTCAAGGCACCCAGAAAGTGACTCATTTAAAATATATTTTTCTTTTACAGCGTTGCTCCCAAATCTCGAACGTCATAAACCCCCTTCCAAAGTCCAGGCAAATCTCTTGGTGTTTTACAGCTTAAACTCTTGTGCAGTACTTTGATAACGAATCCCTGTAAATGACGGATAAGGCAAGAGAGCTCTGGTTGTGAGAAATAAAGTCTGTAGAAACCAGGCCTATGCAGGGCAAAAATCATGATGTCAAATTAAGATGTCAAAATAGATAAAATAGAGCCTCTCAAGTAAAAATCGTAAGAGCTTCTCATGCAATTATTAGCTGTGTAGCATGTTTACGCACCACATAGAAAAACATTCGTGTCCTTAGTCTTTTCTGTCAGTAGATACTATTATCAGCACCCAGAAATATTCAGAGGAAAAGAGCAAACAAAGATATATCCTCTGCCCTCACAACTTTTTTCAGTGAACTAGGATAATCACAAATAACTAGCACTGTTCCAGGAACAGATGTGTGTCATTAACGTAATAATATTTTACAGTGTGCCTTTAATTGTTCTGTGTTTTATAGGCACTGGAGCAAATCCTGTTCTTTGCCATACAATGAGAAAACAGGAAGAGGCCTTTGGGAGTGTGAGTGAATCTCCCGTGAGCAAATCCTGGCATTTTGAGTTTCATACAGGGGTATCTGGAACATAGTATTTTAAAAGAAGTGTATATACACATATGGTTTGCTTAATATAGACTTGGAGATTGATTACTATAACTAGAAGAAATAGGCAGTTAGGATCCATTCTAAGCAAGAGGCCGAGTGCTCCCTTTTCCCACCTCTCTCAGCCACATACTTTGAATGTAAATTGGGCCCTTAATTTTGGATTTTCCTGTGAATCATCTAGCTAATCCTCAGCACAATTCTTAAACCAGCTTTACTCATATCGGTGTGACTGGTGAATAGCAATTGGTGTGCTTGTTAAGCATACTCACCCGGTACTTTAAAGGGCTTGTTCTGCTCAGCTTGCTAAGAGTTTCATATGTGCCTAATCGCTGACGGTCACACAAGCGGCCGAGCAAGTGTGGAGGTGCCCCTATGATAGAGCAACAGAGAAGCAGGGATATGGGTGAAATGGGGGAGATGCGGCCACAATGCTGCTATGTTGAATAGCAACAACACAGATGCGTCAGCTTTCCTTAGGTGGGCCTGCCTGTGCCCAGCACTGATCTGGAATTTTTGAAAGAAGAACTTAAAATGCTCAGCTGCCAGCTTACTGAACAAAAAACAGAAGAGACCTGCTTATGCCCATAAACCTTAACATCAAACAGACCTTTCCAAAGCACTGTAGCAGTGGTCCTTTGCGCTGTAACTTCTGTCTTCCAATTTACCCGTTGTCTACCTGTACTTAAAAACCCTGTTATTTCAATGACCAGTGTTTGGCTGAAGGTAATTCAGCCTGCTCATCACTAGCACAGTGAGCTGTCTGATAATATCATGGCTCTTGTGAGGAACAGTGGAACACAAAAGATCCCCTCTGATAGAAGATAAGGAAAATATGGACAGATCTTGTTAAAAAGTTCTATGGAATTAGTGGGGGAGTAAGGTGGGAGTCAATAGATTATTTGGGGAAAACAAAGTAGTATTTTTTTTAATGGTTGTCACTTGGCAGGGCAGCCTTTGGTCACCTCCGTACCATTTTTCTAACTTTGCCTGCGTTATTTTCGCTGGGGCTGCATGGGTATTGGAGTGAATGGTGTGGCACTACGTGTATTGCAGTTTCATTACTGCTGAAATACAGCCACCTCTGGGACAGAATGCAGAGCTGGCTTGTGCCAGCAAACTCTAACGTTAAATGGGTATATGGTGCCAGGGAATATTGGGCTGGCTGCATGCCAACTAGCTGGGAACTTTTCTAGAAATTTGTCCTGAAAGGAAAAGAAATGTCATTTGGTCAACCTAGGAGGATGCTTTGCTTTCAGAGATAAAGCAAAGTTCTTGTTTTTTAAGGTGAACAGCTGAAAGAGGTTGATTGTTAGCTTGGAGACTTAGTTGTTCCAGCAAGAGAATGCTTACTATATCTGAATATTCTTTGGATCATAGAGCACAAGAGAAAACTTCTTCAACAATAAAGAAAAATGTATGCCATTTTTGAGACATAGGTGTGTGAAATATTTTTATCATTCTTTAGCCTTCAACATGATTTTCATTTGGTATTTCTCCTTACTCAGAAGATTTAGTCATGCAGAGTGGGAATACTTGTCTGTCTGAATAGTACCTTGAGGTGTTTCAGGGGTGTTTCTTCCCGTGCAAACTCATTGCAATTTCTTTGTGTCATATCTGTGAATACAGCTTCAGCCTGAGGTTTTTCCACGGATAATCATCAGTGCTACTAGTTCATCACCTTCACTTATGACATAGTTTCCATTATGCGGTTCTTCTTAACCTCTCTTCATTGTATCTTCTTGATGTATTGCCATTTGCTAGTCAAAGTTGTTTAAACAGTGGTTTTAATCACAAGCTTGACTGAAACTTCAAGATTTTTTTTCTCCCCAACGTTTTTTCACTTTCCTTACATTTACCTCATTGTTGAGGAAAATTCTCAGTCACTCTGCTGTTTTCCTCCTTCAAACTATCTTGAATTAATGTTTTTTCTTATCTCTTAGGGAATGTTTCATGACTCCTCCAATTTATCTGCCAAAATCTCTTACTGAGCTAATCCTTTTTGTTATCCTTGGCCAAAATCCCATTATTTGTTCATATAATATAGTCCTCTCTTTATATTGTGATCTGTCTCCCTCCCTAACCTGTGATAGCTGCTTTGAGGAGCAAAATTTACCTTTGTTTTTCTAAGCTGGGGAAGAACAGGCAATGGACATTACTGCAATTTAAATTGTAAATGTTAGCATTTATTTACAGGAGTCTCATTTTTTAATCTCTTCTATTTGTAAGAGACTACTTTTCTATCACCGCGGTTACTTCAGATAACGCAAGGAATAGCTGTTTCACAACATAGATGTTGTGAAAGCACAGTACTCTGAATTGCAGAGGGATTCAAGAAAATGCCCCAAGCTCTGGAATTTAAACTCTTAAAAGTGAGGATTCATTTGGTAAAAGGAAAATCCCACTTTGTTTTATCCTGTGTTGAAAAGATCTTTCAAATTGCTTTGGACAACCAGCTCATCAGATAGGGAAGAAGATTGTCACAGCAACGTAAGTGTTTTAGAAGTGTAAATGAAAAATAGTGTATCCACTTGGAATTAGAGAAGAAATGTAATTACCTGGAGCAGAGTCTGTCTGGGATATGTGTGAATACTTCTCTCAAAAAAACCCAAAAGTCACACACATGTTTTCACAGTTTCAAAGCTTCAGAAGTTTTACTTCCCTACTTTTCCAGGAGGACAGTTTTAGCAGCACCTGATGCAGAAAGCTTACTACTTTCTGAATCACCAACTCCTGTGATATCTGGATAGTTCTTCAGTCTTCCTTAAAAGGACTGGGTGCAAGAGCAGTTAACTGATGATGATAAATTCACAATTTAAATAATATGTCATTATAAAGTTGTAAACGGACACTTTCCCCATTTATAATTCCACACTATTCCTGAGAATGTCCTTCTTCACCCATTACCAGATATTTTAGAATAATGTATTGAGCAGAACAGAACAGTCTTAAGCAAAGACAGCACTGGGTCCATAGTGGTAGTGCTGACCAAGTACAGGGAAAGTACTTTAGACTCTGCTTTACCAGAACATGAAAGTACAGAATTTTTACTTGGTAAAACAGTGTTTATAATTATAATTGAATTTCAGTACCAACATTTTAACTGTCCTACCTTTGTTTTTTTGATTTTTTTCCTTTTTCATTGTTACTCTTGTTTTAGAATACTCATTTATATTCAAATTCTGATTCTTCTGGAGACAGAAGAAAAGTTCCTGTTGGTTTTAATGAGCTTTATACCAGGACTTCAATTCAGCCCTCGAGAGATGTGCAACATTTAGCAATACTTGCATTTAAAATACATATTCACTTCTGGTTCATGTCAATATTAAGACAGGAGCAAGTATATTTAACAATGACAGGTCTAAAAATACTCAGTGTTTTTGTCCTTCTTCCCCTAGCAGCAGAATTATATCCCAATTAACATAGCAATTTACACTGACATATAGATGTAGATGTGACTTTTCTTTTGCTTCTTTTCTGTTTCTGTCCACTTCAGAATCTTAACACAACAGGCCAGAAGCATTCACAGGGAAAAAAAAATATTTACATTAACAGTTCATTACTTTTGGTACCCCATTTGGTTAGCAGAGAAAGGAGAATTTATTTCTTAACTTTGTTAGATAATTTTCTTCTTAACTATTTTTGTAGATGTGGCCTTGTTCTGCCATATCTTTCCTCTGGCCATGGAAGCTGTTGCTGAAACTACAGTCGGGAGAGAGGCCTTAATGAGGATAGTTAAAGTTTGCACCAAGGGATAGACATATTCCTTGCCTTTTAAAGCTAACCAAAAGGTAGATGAAATTTTTTCCCATTAATCTTTTGTTCTTGGGGTTTTTTGGGGGTTTTTTTGTTGTTTTGGTTTTTTTTCCCAAAAATAATGTGTTACAGGGGTTTTAGCTGATAAAAATTTATTTTACTTATTTCTTAAGAAGTCCATAAATGGCAAACCCCTCAAATAGTCATTTCACTAGAGTGTTTACCGTTAATCCAACTGTACCTATTGTAGTTAGAAGGTAATATTTTGGTGAAATTTTGCATCCTTTAAATAACCAATGTAAAACCAGGAAAATGTTGACAAGCAGGTTGATTTTAGATAAGTGCATGTATTCAAACCATCTCCAAATAAGTTGTTACATCTGCCACAGGCTGTGGCTCTGGCACTGGACCTGTGCAGAGGTATGTTGATGCCCCGCTCTGCCTCCTGTTGCTCCCTCTCATCACACTCTGCAGCTTGTTTGCTTCACTTTAGCTGATCTTTCGGGGTGGTTTATCAGCCAGTAGGCCTGCAACTTATTTACCCCTTTCTGCTGTCACCTTCAGAAGGACTCAGGGGTCAAATCCCTTCTTGTTCCTTAACTATCCCGAGGGTCTGAACAGATTATTTGTGCAATAGATTTGTTTTATGAATACTTTCATTCTACTACAACTGTACTATGCAGTTCTGCTGAACTTCAAATTGAACATTTCATAATCTCCTATTCTCATGAGATATCTGTGTTGCTATATTCAGTTTTTGTCAATAAAAATATGCATTTGAAATGAAAATGCTGTCCTCTCCAAACCTTTCTTAGAAATTCAGAAATGCTTCAAGGTCTCAAGTCATTTAAGTGCCTCTGCACTACACAGACTCTTCTGTTACAACCTCAAGCAGCATAAAATTTATTATAATTTGAACTCCAGACAGGATTTTAATATTCAGAGGAGGCTGGGGGAAGAGGAGCCCTGTGAATCACTACCAGAGATAGGGACAGAATGGAAGCTGTTGCCCCGGTGTTGCATTTCCTTCTGTTAAGATTATACTTCTGTTGCCCTGGTGTTGTGTTTCCCATGCTAAGGTAATACTCCATGAGCTATGCTGGTTTTGCAGCCTGTTTGTTTGTACCATGTGGCATTTCCAAACTCCATTCAAGTGAAAGAAGACACAGGGCCATGATTTTAATGATGTGACATAAAATAAAAATTCTAATTTATTTTAATGGTGTTGCCACTTAAGTTGTTCATTTTACTTCCAGCTTTTCCTAATTTTTGGGGTTTTCTACATTTTTCCTTTTTCTTCCATTCTTCCTTAAAAAAATTATCAAATTATGTGAGTTTCAGACTCCAGTGAGGACACAGTGAATTGAAGTAATGGATTTCATGCTGTCTTCCTCTAACTCCTATAATTTTGTCTAAGATTTATTATATATAATCCCATTATTTTATACAACAGCAACTTTCCCCTTCCCCCCTTATTCTCTTTATCTTTTATCTTGTCTCTGGTTTTGTTTTAACACGGTACTTTAAAGATTGCAAGTTAGTTCTAAGGTGGAGTTGTGTGATATAATCAACTTCAAAAGAGTATTTAGATTTCCTTTCATCCACTACTATACTGAAATTCATGCTCAGAGATCAGCATTTACTTTTTATTTTATTTCTTTGTGCTCCTGCAGTGTTATAAAAAGACAGACTGTAGCTTTTTTCCCTGAAAACACTCTTAGATTAGCACCATGTTATTTAACAATTCTGGTATGTAACAGTGGATTCAGAGAAAGAGCAGTGCCTTGGAGATAAGAGTCATTTCATAGCCAGTTCCTTCGAATAGCTTTTTATCATTTAAGTGATTTTTTTTGTGTGTCTGTCTTTGGGCATTAAATAATGGAGGAAAAGTCCTCAGGGGGTAATCCTTCCTTTTTATAGAAGTTCTGAGGCGCTTCAGGCTTTCCCAGGTTAGCCCATTTCCTGCTCTCCCTATATCTGCCCCATTCTAGGCATAATACTGTATTTTAGTTCCAGAAACATTCTGTGCATGGTTTAGGCTGTTTGTGAAGGCTGGGACAGCAGTACACAGGCATGTGGACTCCAGAAAGTGAACAGAATTGCCCACACTGTTTAATGTACAGAGAACACAGAGTGTCTACAAGTCACTGGGCCAGTAATTCTCAGCATTTTCCATACACAGAATTTGTGCTCATCTAGCCAGATTGTGATTAGATGGCTCTCTCAGATTACAGTGTAGGGAGAGCAGTCAGTCATGACACCCATATTGAAAAGCTGACTGTGTGCTTGTCCAGGTTACACTCTGGAGACATTTTTTAAATGCTCTGTAATAAGCTACCTACACAACAGAGCCATGAACCATTCTGTCATATAGATCCTGTCAGCTTGTTACAGCTCATTTCAGGTTTGTTAGAATATGTCTGAGGCAGCTTGGTCCATAGTTAGGAATCCTAAGCACGACTAACAAATCTCAGCCCCATTTTCTTTCTGAGTGTATCAGTGGCAAAAAGCTTGCCAGCTGACCCGTATACAGAAACTGTAATTTCCCTAAAAGACAAGTAAAAACATGTCATGTATCCATGTCCTGTGGTTTCGTACCAGTACCTCTTAAAACAGATTCCATGTAGCTACATGAAATCTGTAAGTTGGACAGATGATCCTTAGTTCTGCCTTTTTATATGAGCAATCACATAGTATATAAATAAATTACAAAATTAATCAAAGAATATTATTAAATACGTCTCCAAAGTGAAATTGATTTGGTTATTTGCTTACCCACACACTTCGTAAACATATACATGTTGGCAAAAAAACAAACGGGTGTTTTTGATATACCAGTTTCCTAATAATTCATCCACAGTCTAATATGTTATGTTATGTGACAGCATTAATATTTGGGAAAATGCACTGTACCTATACACATGTAAACATACAGTTAGAATTGCCTTGGGAATCCTATATTTGAACTTCCACACTTCTTTGTAATGAAATGTTTGACCTTCATGATGTATTAACTTACAGATTTTTTTAAAATTTAATATACTGATGAAATTGGGGCAGAGAACACAGATGACTGCCTCTGAGCCCTCAGGCTCCTGATTATCTCAGGATAACTGTGCCTTCTTGGAGTTGCTCAACTGCTGCATTAACAGTCTTTACTGTGAAGAAAGCAGCATTAGATAAACATCATTCAGAAGGGTATCTCTAATTGTTTGAGCCTATGGAAATAATTTGCCCCAAGCATCAGCAGTAGATAGGTGTGGTTTTCAGATCATCAAGAAATATCTTTGACTAGTATCAGCTCCTTGCTGTGTCACCCTCTTGTTTTAATTGAGGTTGACTGTATAATTTACTCATTCTAACATATTTACAAATCTTGATTAAGTCACAATAGATAAATGTCAATATATTCATAGCAGCTTTATGGGCTAGGGAGTTACCTGCCCTTTTTTTTGTGTTTGAACACCTCATGCAGAGACAGTAAAAGACATTTATTTATGCCCAAGTATTGACTAGTGGCAGCAACAGCTGCTGGCAGCTGAGGGTGGCACCTTGAAGATGCAGCACTCAACAGAGGCATCCCAGTAGATATCTTCACTCCCCAGTTAAGCAGCTTTTCAAAACAAGCTGCCATCATTGTGTTTGCAGTTATTACAGCGAACAAATTCAGGGAGTGAGGAGCTTCTAAGCCATACAGGGCCACCACATGGATCAAAACTGGATGATAACCCCTATGGAGCAGGCGACCTTCTGGTTGTCTGTGTGTGTTGTTGGCAATGAGTGTTTTGAAGATGACCTCCTTTGCCTCTCAGCTTCACATCTTCAGTATGTGTTTGTTCCTTTTAACACATCCATCATTTTGTTCTCTGCATATGTCACCCCAATCTTCATATAAATGTCCTGCAGTTTCCCCTGCTCATGTGCAAAGGCTGTGCACTCTGTGTCACTATACCTGAAGTTCATAGCTCATGTAACTGCCAGGACAGAAAATGGATAAATATATCCTATAGGAAGCTTGGCAAAGTAGAAGTGTTGAGGTACTTGGAAACTCCAACTGGAAGGTCTGTTCACATAAATGAGGCCACTATTCCAGCAAATTACATCTATTTCTGCTGTGTAAAACTAGGGAAAGTTTGGTTTCCTGGGACCTTGCTGTCCTTCCAGATTAATTGCATCCAAATTAAATAGAAGGTGCTGATATTATACTGGCAGTATCAGATGTTCCTGTTTCATTTACTGATATACAGGTTCTGTTATATTTCCCCATAAATGACAAGTGGCCAGATGACAGCTCCTGGATATTTTGGGATCTATTTGAATACAGTAAAAATCAAAGTCACTCTAAGGAGGAAAGGAAAAAAAATATAGCTTGATTGTTGATTACTTTTTTTTTTAGTTTTACGTTAATCTTTCCTCAAAAAAAGTTTATTATTAATAATTTGGATATTGATAGAATATCTATGGCACTGACTTGCCATCAGAATCTATGTGTAGGCTACTTTTTATACACTACTTTTGCTCAATATTTCTTTCTTGTCTCCAGAGAATTTAGTTTGAACTACCATAGCTCCTTTTATATTTCTTGAATATTTATTCATATGTGCCTCAAACTATCATACTTTGTCAAAGTATCCTTGTGCATATATGTATCAAGTCACATAGATATAAACTGATATTTGGAATGTTTTTATACAACACACATTATTGTAACAACATCACACATACACTTACACATACCTATAACATATGGAATTATTATAGAGAGATATATAATAATAATTACAATTGTGTATAAATGTATGTGATGAGAAAGAGCCTAAGAGGACTGACAACATGCTTGCTATTACTAGTGATACTTATTTGCACGGAGAAAATTAACCTAATTAACTGTAGTGGATGTGTGCTTGAAAGAGTAGTTGTCCTGAAATTGGCGATGTAATTAAAATTCATACCTTACTTTAATCCAGAAAAACGTTATGAGGTACAGAAGCCTCCTCATTGTTACTAAAAGGTTCCCCACAAGTTGCAGGATGCATGTTGTGAGCGTGTATGTGTAGGCAGAAGTTACTGCACTTTTTACAAAAGACAACACAGTGCCACGGAAAGGCGTTAACACTTCTGCTCTAACAATGTGGTTTGTGAACACTGACAGCTTCTGAAGGCTCTTCTCTTTCCACTGCAAACACTCACAAATCTGCCGTAGGAAGAGATAAATGACTGGACTTCAATCCCAGCCTGCTTCCACTCCTCTGAACGGCTCATTCAGTAGCACTCGGCTTTACAGACATTTTATCCTGAGGCTTTTATCGCTGAAAGGAAGTGAGGACATGATTTCCCTCTCCCCACTGCTGGGTCCCCAGGTTGTGCGTAGATCTCTTGCCACAACAGGCTATAGTGGTTCAGCAGCAAGCACTAAACAGGCCATAGCTCCAACGGAGAAAGAGGAATATTAATAAAACCTCAGCTGTTCTCAAGTTGAGGTAGGTCCGTGAAGTGCCACTGGTATGTTGGTTGCAAGATGATGATATGTGAACTTGTTTAAGTGATAAAAATGTAATTATACTGATTAAAATAGGAAGGATGGCAGACCATACACTTTTGCATCATAGATATCAGCTGTGAAGTTTTAAGGTCTGAAAATAATTTGTTCTGTCTTAAAAAAATGTTTATATCAGTGCAAAGTTTAGCAGTTAAATGATACCTGCATTCTATGCAACACATAGTCCTCTATTTAAACTAGTTGAGGGTCTGATCACATATTTACAACCAAGCTATAACTTTCAGAGCTCAGAGTGCACAAGGAATGCATAATCAGATTGGGAGGCTCAGATCTACAGCTCACAGCTGCCCTGAGTATCCCTTAAAACATAAGGCTTCCTCCCAGCTCGGATGGAGAGGAAAATATATTAATTAAGGGTGCTATGCCAGTTTATGCCAGCCAGAGATCCAACCTAATAGTTATAGTCCACAATAGAAAGAAGAGTCTTGATGGAGATCTCCAGGAAACATATGCTAATTATCCTGAAGATAATTACTGGGTTCAATGGTAGGAGACGATGAGTACGCTTTACTTACACTGGAACCTGTGGGGCCAAGTGTAAAATGGTGCCGGCTCTGTTCCTCTTGGCTGTTCAAATATGAACATGAGTGTCACACATACTCAGCAATACTGAGGGAAAAGCTGTGTATGAAAATTGCATATATTAACCAGCAGCTTTTTTGAGCAGAGCAGGATTTTTCATATTTATATCGATAGTCAAAGGGGGTGCAAGAAACTGGCTGTTGGATTTTAAGTAATGAAAGCTTTATCCCTTTCTCCTGCCCTGTCACAGTAATCTAATAGTTATTTCTGTGTTTCTCCAGTCCATATGTTCCATATTGTGCCCACAAGGTTTTCCCATACAGTCTGAGATGCTGATCCGCTGAAAGGATTCCTGTGGACCAGAAGACAACTTGGCAATATGGCCCATTGTGGTCATCCTGCAAATCTTTTGCCTGAGTGTGACAGAAGCCCTCAGTACATTTACAGCATTAGTGCCACGTGTTCATCCCTTGCTTGTAGAAAAGTTGTGCTCACTGTGAGATCAGGTTGTTGGGAGCCTTGCCTTTGCTGTTTTGATAGAGATCTATCCTGGGTTACACAAAAATTCTGGTATCCACTGTTTCTTTTCTCTTTTCTCCAAATACACGTTTTGGCGGACTCTCCAGCTGTTCCTGAAGGGTTTTCCGGGCGTGGGGGAGGTGATCCACATGAAAGGATGTCTTATCTTATCTCTGTCCTCTGATCACGTGTGTTTTTTTCCGGGTGGGGAACGCTGGGCTGCCACCTCGATTTGTTCTGGTGGGTGGGGCTTGGGAAGTTTCTCCTCATAGGTTGCTTTAACCCAGTTTTATCAGTATTGTTATTAGCATCCTTCTTGGAAAAGAGTTATTTTTTTTCACATACATATGGGCGTATTTGGTGTCTGTCTCTGTACTGGAGAAACCAGGGGTATTGAATCTGAGGGAGAGAACTTCTGTCTGAGGTTTCTGCTGCTCCAAATTGTCTCAAACTGAGACAAGATCATACCAGGACCGATTCAGGGAGGACCAGGGCAATGTGTGAGCTGTGTGTCCAAATACAGTGCTGTGAGGTCCATCTGATTGCCTTTCTCAGTGCCCAGGGAAGCAAAAGGCATAGTGGAGAGTTTCCCAGGCTGGGACCCCAAAGCCAGGCACAAGGGTGCATGCCAGCTTGGGCAGCCCAACCAGATCAGAGCCAGCAGCTGCACTGTGCTGTGCGACAGCATTTCCTTCTGCTTGGCCTTCTGGTTGTGCTGCTCTGCTGCAGTTTTGTAGTTTTAAAATTGCTTTAAAGCTGGCTGTTAGTGATCATGAGGAGGGGGACCACGGAGTTCTAACTTCAGTCCCTGTCAGGTTTGCTGCTGAGTAGAGTCTGGCCTTATCTACACGTGAATAGGCCTTTGTAGTAAATGTAAATCAGAACCTTAATTTATTAACTGAGCTGCAGAAAACATAAACATATCTCCTTCTCTACTAAGCATATTTAAAGAGTTCTGGCAACAAATTAAATATTACCTCCAAAATAACTTCCATTTCCCAGGGATCATATAGCACCTCCAAAGTCTGTCTTAGTGTCACTCTCCCAATCTGTTTTGCATTGCTGTTGAACAGAGCTCATACCTAGCAGCAGTTCTTCCAGAGTGCTATATGTCACCTATAGGTCCTCCTGTTGTTCTGTTTGTCTTCTAGGAACCTGAGCAGATTTGCCATAAAGAAGTAAATGGAGTGTAAGGTGCTATCAGTGCAACTGTAGGAAAAATTAAAAATAAGTAATTCTACATTGTAAGAGAAATTAAGCTCTTATTTATTTAGAATTCATCACCTCCTTGGGACAGTAGAGCTTTGTGATTTATTGAAAGCTTAATTTTATTCTGAATTTTGTTTCCAGCTTTTACAGTTATATCAACCTTCCCTACAGCCTTTCAGCCCCAGGGTCTGCAAACACCTCTGTCCTGCAGATGCAGTTTTAGGAAAAGCCACAATCCTCTTATAAGCTAGTTGTTATTGAAAGATAAGGCTATACCTTGGGCAGTATTCTTCCCTAGATTTGCTATGTGGGAAAAATATGCATGTGGTCTCAACTTTTCAGTATTTCCTCAGTTGCAGAGGGAAGTTAGACCTGAGTCCCTGTTTCCTTCCCAGTGAGGGAACAGATCTGCTGCTTCATGCAGTAAAAAAAAATACTCCCTGTACAAAACCTTCCTTTAATTTTTTTACTAGGGTATCAAAGGAAGGTCAGATGAAATCTGGCCCTATAGCATTTAATCTGACTAATTTTTTTTTGGTATGGCTTCCTGCATGTAAACAGTACAGTAAAACACTTTTCAGAACAAAGGAGTATTTGAGAGGCCTGCTAAAGATGTTGGGTTCATTAGATTCACATAGGGCCAAATTCTGTCCTTCAGGACACACCTTTCATTAGGAGTTAGATCATGTATCCAGGGAATGGAAATTATCCTTTAATGCAGTCGTATCAAAGAGATTCCATTTGACAGTTTTCTCATTTCTTTCCACAATTAAAAATGCTAGCAAAAGCCCTAGAACAAGTTCATTTTTTCTTTGATTTATTCCATGTCTCAAGCTTGTTGCTGAATTTTTTAAAAATTCTGTATGACCACAGGAGAGCCCTGTTTCTGTTGGCAACTTGCAAATGGCAAATTTTCCCTTCCTGCCTTTGCTCTTCTACATAAACCAGCTCTTCAGTTTGAGACTATTTCTTGGAAGAGGACACATTGCAGAAAGAGAAGGGAGACATTTTTCCAGGAAGGGACCCACATGCTGGTGTTCATGGCCCAAGATCAGTCTCTGGGCCTCCCTTGCAAAGACATGGATGGAGAATGGAAGGGCTGGGAGGTTGGGAAGGTGGATGGTATCAGCAGGACAAAAAGAGATGAGGTAAATTTGCAAATAAAATGTCACTAAACTTGTTAACAGCACTAGGCAGCAACACATCATCCAACATACCACAACAACAAATCTGCTTTTTGGGAGATGTAGAAGAATGGAATGCCGAAATTGTCTAGACTCACATGCTCTCTGTGAACAACATCTTCCACGGAAGGCATCTGCCATTGGAGACAGAATACTGAATGGATGGATCATTAATTTTCCCTAGTGGGACATTTCTGCTGCTTTAATTAGGACCTGATATTTGAAATTATTGTTGCTTTTCAGTGAACTTTTCATAGCACTTGGATTGTCATAGCAATCAGAATCAAGTTAAATAACCAAAATTCGTGTTTGCCCTAGTTCTTATTGTCACAGGATGAGTTTCTGCCTTACAAGAGGTGTTCTTTATTGTTCATTTGCAGCATGCCATTTAAGTACAGGAGCCCCAGTCCATATTTCTGGAGGGGATGCATCTAAAAGCCACTGCCTGAAGGAGGAGGAGAACAGAGAGTGAGAGAGCTGGAAACACATAATATATCAGATGTGGGCTTGTTCTTGTAAAATCCAAAATTTCTTTTCAAATTTTTAAAAAAGTCTGTGTTTTATTCCAGGTAGAGGGTGATCAAGTCTGACACAGTGAGGTTTTTTTCAGACTCATATTCTGTTATCAATTTGATTTACCTCACTTAATCCCTTTGGAAACTGTATCTGACCTAATTTTTTCAGCAGTGACTCTTACGGCAAGAACAAATAATAGGGGTGACCCTGTGCATTCCTGCCATATCTCTTTCTCTGTAATGTGGATCATTCTAGTTTCAATTCACATTCATCTGTGAAGAGACAAAGTCAAAGATCAGTTTGAAACAGCTGATACATTCCTGCAAATTCACATTTGGCAGTACTGTAAGTGGGTAAATATTGCTAACATGTATTGATTGCTTTTTCTGCTTCAGCCAACAGACCCAATGTTATCTGCCAAATATATTTTTTTATGTAAATGACAGCTCATATTGCCTGATGTTGCATAAGCTGTATCAATTTACTGTGAACCTCACCTGCTCTGAGGGTGTTACTAGTCTGGAGGGGATTCCAGTCTTTTCAACAACAGATTTTGTGATTTCCCCTTTAATCCAAATTTAGCAGAGAAACAGACTGCTAATAGTGAGACTTCCAGTTATGTCTGTTTGCCACATTTTAGGGAGCTATCTGTCTCTGAATTTGCTGTGACATTATAAGGTAGAAACATTATAAATGGTTTTTATCTCTCTTGGGCCCCTATTATTTCTCTGTGTGTAGGTGTGTGTATTTGTATGTGAGTATTCGTGCATGTACTTGTGTGTGTGTGTAACCTGATAAGATGCCTTAAAGTCTATTCTGTTAATAGGCCTTCTGTGTTGCTCCTGCTGCAGCCAGCAGCCAAGCTGCCCTCACTGCTTGTGGTGGGTGATGGAGAATGCTCAGAATTCAACAAGTGTCCACTGGCTCAGCTGCTTTTTTTATCCCCTACAAAGGCATGCCTGCAGTGTGGAGGAAAGTATTCTGTTCTCCATGCAGCAGTATTCCAGGCTGTGATTGGTATTGAGGGAGAGGTTCTTTTGGATTCAATGACAGATGGAAAAAAAAATGTTCTTCCAAAGAAGTTCTTTCCCTTTGCCAGAAACAGAGCTGTTTTATTAAAGAACTGTGGAGCTGGATGCTGTTGCATCATCTAGATATGGAATCTGAGACAAGAAAATATTTTTATGTAGTTATATTGTACTTATAAGTATTATAAAATAATTACTCCTTCTACTATGATGAGGTCTAATAGGTCCATTACAGAAACATGGCAGAGATATACCCTGCTTTAAGAAGGACACAGGCTATTTCAAGAAGATGTGGAAATCCATTATTGCTGCTTTTGACATGACATTAGTGGTTATTCTGAAGACCTGTACAAGTAAACAAAGTCATTAATGCAATATGAATACCTCCTTTTAACAGCAACTGCTGCATGGAGTAGTTTGTTTCGGAGTCCTTTGCTGGACTGGAAGGTATACAGTGACTTATAAATGCTTTCACTACTGTTCTTTTTCTGCCATGATCATTAATCAACTCAAACTCTTGTTTAGCTTATAGTTACGAGGAAAATTGTGCCTCTTGTTTTGCAGAGCTGCAGTATGATGGGAAAACTTCAGACCCTTCTTTCTCTAACCAAACTTTTCCTCAGTGCCTCTGTGTAGTGGCAGCAAAGGAAATGAGCTAAATAACTCCTGTCCTAGAGAGTATTACCTACATCAGTTGTTGGTACTGAGAACTGCTCATCTGGGAGAGCAGCTGGAAAAGGCTTGGACACCATCCCTTCGCCTCACCTCACCTCCACTTTTGCTGTTTCTCATCCCTAAATTATGGTCTTGAACTAGAAGCAATTGAACTCCATAATGAGATTCCTATTGATTAAATCAGCCCCTCATATAGAAGAAATATCAGCTTAAATTTTAAAATATTTGTGGTGCTAAACGTCTGGTTTTTATTTTTATTCTATTTTTAAATGAAGGGAAACTGAGACAGAAAGGAACAGTAGCATGAGGGACAGAAGTTCAAGGCTTCAATACAGTGGTCTTCCTCCCCTTTTATGGAGGGGGATACGAGGTCCTCATGTGGGGTCCTTGTGATAGGATGGATAGTGCAAGCTGCTGATTGTTTTGAACTAGCTTACAGGTCTGCAGTTGGAGAGCTAGTGGGTAAGGAATTATTACCTGCTCTTGGATCTCAATTATGCAATCTTTGTCTCTGGTCTTCTGTGAAGCAAGAAAATTGAAGCAGAAATGAAATTTATTAGCTACATTATGAATGTGGTAAATGCTGATGTCTTATTGAAAATGAGGCATTTGCTAAATAGAAATGCTTTTAAAACAGTATAATCCTTCACTGTCCCTTCAGGACAAACAACTGGAGAGCAGTGATTGCAGAAATCATTTAGGTCATGCAAATCAAGCTCCACAGCAGTGTTTTGTGCAGTGAGAAGGGAGAGCTAGACTGTCCTATTAAGAAGCCTTGTAATGATAAAATATGATTAAAATGACTTAGAAGAAATTACCAAGTGGGGGTCAAGAAGGGCTAAGAAGGGCAAGCCGATCATGGAAATGTATTTTTAAATGGACTAATTCCAAGGAAGTATGTTTATCATAGTCACACATAAATGGCTGAACAATAATCACATCAAAAAGATGCAAAAATTATAGCCCTTACAAGGTCCGAGGGTAGTTTAGTAGCTTTTTATATACAGAGCTGATTTACATCAAGTGACATAGGGGCCTAAAATTCTCACGTAATGTTTTCACAAAAGATGACAATCAGCTTTTTTCTGGACTTAAATTTAAATGTCATTTGGAGGAATATCAAGTTACCCAATGTTGTACAGTGCAAGCAGAATGTAATGCAAGGTAGTGCAGCCAATGCTGCTGCAGTAAGCTGTATTGTACAGGGAAGCCAGCTCTGTCATTTGCAGATCCCAGAGATGAATTTCCCTTACAGGGGTGCTGGCCTGCCAGTGCAGCTGAATGAAGATGGTGTAATCACTTCCTGTAATGGGGCTAAATAACTGGAGATATCTTTTATGAGTGGCAGTACTTGGAGGAAATGTGTCATCAGCCAAATGCACTGTTTGGTTACAACAGGCTGTGCACAGACTCTTCCCAACTTGGAGACCTCTGGCTCCTCGATGTTAATGCACAACAGAGCTGAGAGCTTTATAAGCTACTGATCATAAACCAGATTGAACGGCAAGCTATCTCTTGGCAAATACTGAGGAGCATGTCTGTTAATCCTCCTGCCTCCTTCCCAGCCACCCCTCATTTCACTTCTTAGAATTATTTCTACTTCTGTCTTTCAAGGGTTTTGGTCCTGAGGGCCCAAGGGTGGTTCTGGTGCATGCAGCTCCCTGAAGTCAGTGACACTAGCCTGAAATCACATGCTCACACAAGTGATAAAGCTTGGCTTCAGACTTGCCAGCTCCAAGTTAGGTTTTGAAGAATGCAAATTTTTGATGAGGTACCAAAGCGGGAAGCTGGCTGGCTCTGGCACTACATCAGCTGCTTTCCAACCTTCCTCACCAAAGACATGTGGATGATAAGGGAGCAGAAAGGACAGTAGTGACTGCTAGCATGACGGAGAAGTGACAACCAAGACTTTGTCTTTCGCCTGACCATGGAGTTGTAGCAAGGAAACTGAGAGGCCAATTAGATCTCTACCTGGCAGTAGGGTGAGGAGGAGAGGAGCTAACTACGTGTGAGGTGTTACTGTGACAACCCATGAAGCAGCATCGAACTGAAAATAAAGTACGGAAATGTGAAACTGAAACCGGAGAAGGGAAAAAAAGAGAAGATAAAAAACATGAAAGTAAGGGGAAAACAAGTACAGCAGAAGCAAGAACAAATGAAAAGGTCAAAATACAATTTGAAAGGATGGGGAGAGGAAAAAAGGAGGTAGTGAGGGGGCACCAAGAGAGACGCATGATCAGAAATTAAGTGTTTGATAGCCTGGTTAGCAAAAAGAGATCAAGATGTGTTGTCTTCACACCAAAGACCCAGAGATGTTTTGGGTTGGGTTTTTAAATCTGATTTTAACTATCTCAAAGATAGATGTTCAGCCTGAGGAAGTTTCCTAGGCTCTGTGAGTAGCTGGCAGAGAGAAACAAGTACCAGGGGAGGTTCAGTCATTCTGCAGTCAGTGTGGACATGGTGGCTCCACAGATGTTTCCTTTGCTGTTAGTTATGGCTTTAATTAAATTGCAGCTCTTTTTGCCTCCTTGCCTTCTCATTCCTCTGCACTGTTGTACGACTGGTGCTGGTGAAGCTGTTGAGAGATGCAGTGAATTGTGTTGGGAAATCAGAGAGAACTCTTGTTAGTCTATGCTGCTTGTTCAGTCTAGTGGTCATAGAGTGGCCACATAGAGTTTTGCTGAACTGCTGAGAGAGCCTTGTGGAGCCACCAATGAGTGGTTAAAAGAAATGGTGAAACCTGGTTGAGCCCTCACTGCCAGTAGAAAAGCTGCCCACTTGCTGTACTGCCGATGGTGAGTGACTTGCCCATTAGAGGTGTCTCAGCAGGGAGAGGTCTGGCTTGGCAGCCTCACTTTTCCATGGCCTAACTCTTTGCAACTAGCACTTCAGGTCAATTACTCTTTGCAATAATGGTATATCTGGGCTGCTATCTGCATGAAGCAGAGTTAGCTTCGTGGCAGAGGGGTCCAGGAGAGTGTGAAGGAGCTGATCCCCGAGGACTGTTGGTTGTGGTGGACAACAGCTTTACACACCTGAGGAGTGTTCATGCTGCGTGATTGCTGCATGGCTCTGAGGCCTTTCACTACATCAGATGGCATTTCACACTGCAGGAGTTCACTTCTGTGAGCCTTCCATATTCTTCATGCTATGCTCATTTTCCTGCTGGGCTAATCACTTTGGCAAGCACCGGTACAAAGAGCACCAGTGCCAGCTACCTTTCATATTTAAAAACTGCTCATATATACAGATTTGCAGTAACTAATTACAGAAAGGAAACTCTGATGCAGCAGCTGTCAGAGAGCAGTGAAAATTAATGGAAGCCAGTTCAATAAAACCCTTCATTTGGAACAGCTAAAATGCATGGTTAATTTAAGTATCTGGCCAGGCTGGCTTAAGTAATCTACACTGGGCACAGACCTTCAGCAGTCACTGCACTGCTAATGAGTGAAACAATTCTTTTATTATAAAATCATTATCAGTCAATAAAATGAGCTCAAACCACAAAATAGGAGCAAAGTTCAGGGATCTGAGAATTCAGTTTAGCCCCATCACTGAAAATGTCAGGAAATTAAAAGAAGCCCTATGTAAGTCACCATACAGTGGAACCCAACACACAAAACCAATCCCTGAGTGTCATGGCAAGACTTACAGACTCTTCTGAAACAAACTGCTGTTTCTTTGCTCCCAGCTCTCCATGCCCACCTTCATCCCATCATTATGGTTCATGCAGCTGCTAATTATCTAGCAAAATGCAGGCAGGAAAGACAGAGCTGAACACTTGGCTTAAAGGGAAAAAAAAAAGATCAATACAGTAAGTATCTAAAACATGGTTTAAAGACATAAAATAAGAAAAAAATGTGAGCTAACATTATGCCTACAGGTGGGCACAGTTCCCCCTGAAGGGCCCACACTGCCTCTAGACCTGGCCTGGGCTTATACAGAGCTGTTTTAGGAGTTACCAGTAGCAGGATGGATAATGGTAATTAGTGACAAGCAACGGACTCTTGCTGAAGTTGACAGTGAAAGTGTGATTTTTCTCAACCAAGGTTACATGAGAGGAAGAGTTTATTATGTTAACCTCTCATTTAGTTAGGATCTGATCTTCAGGACGTGGTTTGACTGATGTTTATTCAGCACCTTCTTTCCCTTCAATGTTTTCAAAGGAAAGATGTCACTGTTAGGCAGCTTCAGCAGCTGTGTTCAGACTGGGCTGGTGTCAGATTGCCAGCTAGTCATTGGGCTGCTTGGTTCTGCCTCCTGCACACATGGCTTTATGCCTGAGGAGCTGCAGACAGGATCTCTGACACGCTACTTCTTTTCATGGGAATTGAAGGAGGAGTCGCTTTGTCCAAATAATTTGCTCCTAGAGGGTTCATAACAGGGCAGATTTGGAGAGGTCATGGTAGGGCAAAAAGAGAGGAAACAAAGTGCTGGAGAGAAGATGTTGGAGAAGGTGAAATATTTTATGTAACAAGGCAGTGCATGTTTTTTCTCAGACAGATTTTATATCCTAGCTACTGAATCACAGCATATGCATGGCCACCTAGAATATGAACAGGCAGTTCACTGTGCTAAATTCAGACTATCTGCAGCCTCAGGAAGACATTACTGCACCAGTTGATGATGCTGTCAATTTTCAAGGTTACCTTTGTGACCATACAGGAGAGGAGCAGATACCAAGGCAACTCAGGTTCTAAACCAGAGTCCCAAGAATGTGAATCCTTGCAAATTCTGGAGCATGATACAAGAAAATATTGAAAATACTTCGAAAAAGCACAAAACCTGTATAAACTATTAGGAAAAAGACAGCAAATCTGTGAATGATAGAGTAAGATACACCAGTAGAGTTACTGAGGATAATAGTACTTAGCCCTGTTTTATAGCTCTTTTATTTGTAGATCTTAAAATTCTTTATAAAAATGAAGGAAATACACTTTTGTTTTGCATATTACAGATATCAAGGGGATTGAATCACAAAGGAGCCTAATGACTAACTTATGGAGAAACACTGGGTCTTTGTCTGTCTGGGTCTAGCCTGGACCTTTTTGACTGCCCAAAATTATCTTAATCTGTAGGTTTTGTTGGAAACTGATGCATATCAGAACCTCCTGTAAGAAACCTTTGGGTCTCTGCTACATTGCCAAGGCTATAGTTTCAGGCGTACCATATGTAGGATATCTTGAGAGTGGGCTAACCTTGTAATAGATCCTTACAAACTTTGTAACTAGGCAACTGAAAAAAACCAAAACCCTCTAAGGTAGTTATCAAATTTGTCTTAGGAAACCTTTGTCCTGCTATGCAACTTAAACCAAGAGATGATGTTGCAATATAATTACATTTTATCTTAAATTATATTGTCTCATAATTCATGCAACTGTCTGAGTTTTACTCAAAACCATCAATTTGCATCATATCTACCACATCAGAGAGGCAAAATGCTAATTTTTGTAGGATTTTACCTCAAGTTATTAAATAACTCTGTTATCTAAATAGTAAAGCATTCTGGTCTAAGTACACACATTTTATTTCATTGCATCAGACTTCTCTATTGTTAATGAATAAAAACTAAAAGAGGAAGCATAGCTCTGGGCTTTTTCTGTGTCTCCTTATATATTCCAGTTGGTAGATCCCAAGAGTCATTTGGATTTACTGTTTTGAATATTAGTGGAAATACACAGATCACTTGTAATGACTGCAGTCCTTGACAGAAAGGTTCTGCAGATGAACCTTCACTTGCCTCCAGGAGCCAAACTTACCCCTAGTTATTGCTATGCTGAGTCTCAGTGAACTTCAAGAAGTTTACATGAAGCAGATGTTGTGACGCAATGCAGTGACTGAGCTCTCACAGAAAATTCAAGAAATCCAAGGCCAGATTTCTTACAGGTCTTTGTAAACAAGCCACAGCAGCCACAAAGAAATAAGGTATCCTAATTAACACTATGTATCCCAATACTAAGAAATAATAACTATGTTGCTATCATAATGATGACTTTGAAGACTGTACTAAAAAGTTATATCCAAAGTATAATTAAATGCTCTGAACTGAGTTGAATGTGATAAAGACTATATATACCACAATTATCTGACATAGTAGATTATCAATTTTGATGATACCTATAAAGCTTTAAAAAAAGAAGAAGATTCTTAAAATAGGGTAAAAAAACCCCGTCCCAAATATTGTAAAGAAACACAGTAGTATTTACATAGATTCATCTGTTTCTGCAGGGGGTTGAAATGCCTCCTCAGGGAACATCAATTCCTAGGCAGAAGTGCCAGTGTGAAACACTCTGTGTGACTGGAGCTGGGAAGAAAAATCAAGCTTTTCATTCTGGATGTATATGAAGTAATCTGTGAACAGTTTAGGAATCTATATGTCCTTTCAGAAACAGATTAATGATGGTCTGTTTTTCAATCATTTGTTTGTAGCAGCCAGGCTGTGTGGAACAACTCTTGTGTGTTGCATCCTGAAAAGTTTGCTATTTGCAAAACATTTTACCATTTTCCACTTCAGAAGCATCTAAATTTAGTAATGGTGCATAGCTCTGTCTCCCTGGGGGCCTCCAGTTCAAAAGTCCAGCTCTGTTTTGAATGCAAGTTTAGAGCAAACAGCACAACATGACATAGTAGTGGCTGAAGAATAACTTATGTCTGTTCCTCAGTGCAAAATCTTTGTCCACTCAATCTGAGGGTGCAGGAGCCCAGGTGGGATTCTTGGGGTGTGGCGATTCAAGGCATTTTCTCTTGTTCTTTCAGTGTGGACTTCACAGAGACATGGATTATTCTGATTCTCCCTCTGGCTGGCTGTGGCCCCATGTCTGCTTGCAGCCCCCACCTCACGTTGTCTTGCTGAGAAGCAGTCAGTCATCTGAACAACCCTTCCTCTGCAAAATCCTGCTTGCTGGGCCATGGTATGGAGCCATTCTGTCCGCCTCTCCTCCTTTTACCCATGCTGTTCACCATCTCACTGCTTCTGGGGCCTCGGCGTCCCAGAGGGAAACAGAAAGTAGACCTCATCCTCGCTGAACTGCAGAAGCAGAATCTATTAATCACTGCAGCAAACAGCCATACACTGGAGAGATGGACTTTTGTATAGGGGAAGATATTTGCACACAGGAGTGCAAAGTCAAAAGTATGAGTCTTTGATCATATATTTCTCGACCCAGATCTTCAGAGAAGACACTTCGGAGTTTATAAAGGATTTTGAATTGTTTCGAACCTTCCTACTTAGTTCCAGGCTGGGACATATCCTACTAAATGTCTCCCATCACATTAATTTCTCTTTCTGCTCCTCCCAGCTTCTCTTCTCAGCATTTTTTTTTTTTTGTTTTTGAAGGTCTTCATTTTCCTCTTCCAAGTTTTTGTACAGTTTCTATGGGAAAATTCTCCCTGGTCTTCCCTTCTTCCTATCCACCTTTGACCCAACATAATCTCATCCACCTACACAAAATCAGGTGACATCCCTGTGGATATCTTGGATTTCCACTTCTCTGCCAGATAGTTTTGTCCAAATCTCAGCACCTCACTCTAGCAATTCCCAAATGATGTCAGGTCAAACTGGATATGCCAGCAGAGTGCAGCAGCTATTGTTGACTAGGCTGTCCCAAGTCATCTCAGTGCTTTAAGCTCTTTCTGTCTGTATTAATACAGTACAGAATCCTAAATGCTTTAGTAAAACTTTTTTCTTTTGGTCTTCTCAGTAGCACTAGTAACAACAATAGAAAAATTTCCCCAGGAACAAATTCTTAAGTTATGAACTCTAGATTTAAACAAGGAGCATTTATATTGGGTCAAAAAGAGAAGGTCTTTGTTTGAACACAACAATTGGGCGTGAAGAAAATACAGAAGTATGCTTGGCCAAATTTTTCAGCTTCGTTTTCTGTCAATAAGCTCGTGCGAACAGAATTTTTCTTGCTGAGCTTAAAGCTTGTGCTGTATTATTTTAGATATGCTCCATTACCTTATGGCACAAAGGATTTGTTTTTCTCAGTATACAATAGAATTCATGTTTCTGTTGTGAATTCCTTTGAACACTATGAGGAATTGCACAGGGAACTGTGTCCTTTGGCAAGAAGGAATGGTGGAAAATAGAAGACGTTGTCTATGAAACTCCATGTGAGTGAGTCTGTCTAGCTACACTGCAGCATAAATTCAGTTCAATGTTTATCAAAAAGGAATTCATCTGCACAATCCTCCTGTGCAGCAAAATTCAGATTACTTCTTGATAACTTTTCTAATGGGTTTAACTGTGCATGACAAAAAGCTTGCACCTGAAACCAGACTCAAGTACTTCCACTGTTTAAAAACACACGCTGCTGTTGTGATTAGTTATGGTGGGGTTTGTTTGCTTGTTTAAAGGCAGAGGTACATTTGTCTGATGATCTGAAAGGCAATGACATCTGTCTGTATCTCAGGGTCAAAGATCAGCTTTCATTTGTCAATTCTTGGAATGTTTCTTGAAATATCTTCTTCATATATTAAAGCCAAGAACCTGAAGTAAGAACATGGAGGAGAGAATGCTGAAGAGTGACTAGACAACTTAAGGAAAGATGAATCCATTGGGGGCTATTAAATGCAAAATCACCATGTCTGATTCAGGAATCCTCTGAACCAAACATTGCTGTGTGCTGGATAGATATTCTGGAAACAACTTGATGCACTTGCTCTGTTCCTAATTCTTTTCTAGGTATTCACTGCTACCCACTGCTAGAGACTGGGCTGTGCTGATGTTCCTTGACTTGGTGTCCCTGTTTCTATGTTTTGAAAGATTTCTGTGGATTATTTCACATTTCTTCATAAGAAAGATTGGAAGAAGAGAGGAATCAAATGACAACTCAGAGAAGAAGATGAACAGAGGTCACTGAGAGGGAAATTGAAAGAGAAGAAAGTTATAAATATTGTCATATTTTCCCACTGTCCTTCCATAACATATATATGATGTGGGGAGCGGCTAAGCCACCTTTGGGTACATTTCGGGTAACCTGATGAACCTACAAGAATGAAGAGCTTGGTGTAAGTTCTGATCTTCTTCGAGTCCAAACAGTCTGCCTTAGAGTCAAAAGAAAACAATGTGGTCAGTCTCTCTTGCTCTCTTCACATTCCCTGGTGCTGCTAAATGGATGATTTAAAAAGGCACATGTAATTCTAGCCAGCCATGCCTTAGCTAATCAGTTTAGGAATAGAGTACCTGTCCCCTGCTTTCCAGCTTTCAGATCGCTTTCTTTTCTTGATCATTTTTGTGGGATGCCTCTGAGCTGAGTATTTTGGTGCCTGTTAACTCAGACCTGTTGCTTCCTCTCTTCATCTGCTGAAGGATCATTTTTGTAGTTTCTATGTCACAAGTTAAGAGTTCCTCACCTGGTTATTCCCTGCAGTTGGGAAAAGTAAGGCCAGAAACTCTAGCCTTGTTTTCAAAGGGTAACCTGGACTAAGACCTAAAGTTTGGGAAACAGTTGAGTGAGTTAGCAGCTGCTGACTTCTTCCTGACATACAATGAAACATAGAGTAAATGTATTATCTTTCCTGTGTCTCAGATCTGTCTTTCAGGCAGCCTATTCTCAGTGATCTGTGATTTCAGGAAAAATAATTTTATGATTACAGAGGCAGTTTGGATCTGGTCAGGTTCAGTAGTTTAGACAGTGTTACATAGACACTTATACCTATACCAAACTTACCTAAAGTAATATCAGCCAGTTTTCTACATTCTGTACACTGAACTACTTAATCTTGCCAAACTGAAGCTTCCTCTAAGCAAAGGCAACTTAGGTGCCCAGGCACCCTATGGCTCAAGGTAGCTTTGCACAAAGCCAGCTTCAGTTTAGCAAGTCTGGCTAACTCCTGCAGAGCCCTGACTAACAACTGCACTGTGCTTCTCAGCCAGCTCTGAGCATTCCCACAATGTGGAGCATGGACAAAAGACCCCAACTGTGTGGTCCTGAAGGAACCAACATGCTCCAGAAGGGCGTATTAGCACTAATGTGGCACCAGCCATCCTGGCTGACTTCACAGCAAACCATTCAAATGCCTTGGCACCAAGTTACTCCGCACCATATTGCCTGCAATTTTCATTAGCGATGTTATTTCAGGCTTTTATTCCTGTTCTTCTCTCCCATAGCTCTGGATAATGGCAAGTTGGCCACAGCATGAAAGCAATGATTTTGCCATAACTGTATGTATTATAAGACCCTGTAACTCTTATGGCTATTTAATGCAGCCTCTCAGTTTTTGTCCACCCTTTTTTGGCTAGGCAGCCTGCATTTTGGGATCCTAGCCATGGAGCACAAGGAAATTACCGGTTAACTCGTCCCTGTAATAAGCTGTACTTACGAGTCCTGTCAGTGGGATACACAGAAGGGATGGGCCAGAGAGCTGAAAATAGGACTTCATTGCACACAAAGAACCACAATAACAAGCATAATGTTGCTGCTTAGACAGTTAAACTCTGTAGCATGTACACAAAATAAAAACCAGAAGTCACCACTCTTGATAAAGCTGGTTCCCACCAAAGCACATACTGAATTATCTGTGTTTTTTTAGTTTTTTTTTTCTTTTTAAAAAAGGAATATCAAGGCTACACATGTTTTTCAGATAAAAGATGTAATTGTAAAGTATTGCATTAAAAATAAAATCAGTGAAATGAGTAAAGAGGACTTTAAAAATTTGTCTTCCTCTGTCTACTCTTGATCAGATTTGAAAACTTTCCAGCACTGTATTCTTCCTTTTAGATGGTGCAGTACCTTGGCAGCATTTCCTGAAGGCTTTTCATGACCTCCTACCATAATTGCTTTGAAACCTACAGCAATCTCTGTAGAGTCTTCTTAAAAGAATATTACAAAAGTTAGTAATGCAACTATTTTTCCATAAATTTAAAAATGGAAGGCTCACATTTTCTGGTGTTTATTAGTGTCAGATATCTGCTTTTTAGATTTACTGTAGTTTTCCTCTTCTCTTTTTCTTTTTCGTAATTCTTTCTTAAAAATATGATAGGTGCACCAAATTGCACAACTATATAAATATTTCAAAGACTACCAAATCTTAGACATGCAAAAAAGGAAGCTTAACAATCTTTGCTAATCTCTAATGCAAGATGCATCCATTATTTATGAAGATGGCAGACAAAGGGGAACTGCTCTTGAATGGAATCCTAAATACTATGCAAGAGAAGCCCTGGGCAACTACACAGCACAAGAGTTCTTGCTGTAAAGCTACTGACCAGCGTCTCTGGAGATTAACTCTGAACGTTAGTCTCCAGAAAACTTTATACTAATTGCGTGTGAACTGGATTGAGATTTGTAAAAGATGGGAAGAATGAAGATTGGATCCTGCTATCCAAGCATCGTTTTGTACCATTACTGATTGAGTTACAGCAAGTCAGCACTTTCTCTCTCTCAGCTCAGATATTCTGCATCTCTTTTGTTCGTGTATGAGGAAGGCAAATGATGTTTAGTAGCAGAACACTGTGGTGGAGGCCCTTACATGGCAGTTAGGGGAACATGTCTGGATCCAACAGCACCTATAACTTTTCTTCCCCCTGCACAGGGGTCACTTATACTAGTGTACGTGGTGCTAGCCTTGGTGCCTATTAATGCTTGCAAGTGACACAGTGAGGCCAAATTGCAATTTCCTGAAAGATGAGCTTAATAGACCTTTAAATACTATTTGTTTCTGCTGTGGCTGAAGATTTTCCATATTGATCTTCCATACTGAGTTGGAGAGGAAGGGTCTGATAAGGGCGGGATCTTTTGCTCACCCATACAGAATCCATTTTTGGATGTCGCACTTGAGAAAACGGAGAACTAATGGCAGAGTTTCATGGGAAAAGCAACAAGAATTATCAGGGCTCAAGAAATAAACATGAGGGCACAGACTGAGGAAAGGCGGGAGGAACCGAGGTTATTTTCTGTGGAGAAATGAAGAGAGGAGTGACGTGATGTCAGCCTTCAAAAGTGTTTTTTCAGACACATCGAGGGCTGCCAGGGAAAGGACAGGAAATT
The DNA here is from genome assembly GCA_013400415.1 of Scytalopus superciliaris. Taxonomy (NCBI): domain Eukaryota; kingdom Metazoa; phylum Chordata; class Aves; order Passeriformes; family Rhinocryptidae; genus Scytalopus; species Scytalopus superciliaris. The sequence goes on along the minus strand of VXBX01009605.1, from coordinate 191,392 downwards.
GTGTGACCTCTGTGTTCATGTCAGATAAGACCAGAAAAAAATGTGCTAAGGAGGATAATGCAAGTGCATCACACAGTTTGGACATTAGTGAAGATTTTTAATGGTAAGGATAGTAACGTACTCGAGTATATGTCCTAGGAAACAGATCTCTAAGAGGAAGCTGGAGAAGCATCTGTGACAAGTGGCATAGGTATGGTCCATATTACTGTGGGCAACGGCATGGATTAGAGAACCTCCCAAGATCCCTTCCTACCTGCTATTTGTGAGCCTATTGCTAATTTGAAAGATATTTCAGATGGAAATATATTTAAAAAAATCTGGGGCATAACTGAAACTACTCTTCTTAGCTCTTGTTTGTGCTGAATTTTCTTCCATCATCCACGCATCAGGTACAAAACACCTACAAAGTCCTGAAACACCTCAATAAGGGCCCAATGTGAGGGACAGCAAGAGGTATTATGGCACACCATTGAAAATGGTGAGAAACCTTTAAAAAATTGTGAGAGGAGACTGGTGTCAACCAGCTCAACAGCTCATTTATGGATTTGAATGAGCTCTTCCTTTCCTTCCTGCTGTGCTATGTTCTGTAAAAACAATAAAAAAAATAACAAGAAAAAAAGCACAACTGTAATAGAAAAGGCTTTCATCTCCCTAAGATTTCAAAATGTTCAAACTTTTTAAGAACTGGGGAATATTTTCCTCAGGGAAACTGTTTTCACCATTTCCCCCTTGTCTCATTTACTAAAAAATCCCAGTGCTTTGAACTTAAAAGGAATCACACAGAAATGATGGATTTATGAACATGACAAGGAGAACGGTGTCCAACATATTTTTTCCTTTAGAAGTGTATTCAGGTTTTCTCTTTGTGAATTTAGGCATGGTAAATTCTCCATTCTTTGTTTTAACCAAACACAAAACCCACTGCCTTTACAGTTTACATCAACATTAAATATAAGCCTGTTCCCTGTGATCTGAACGGAACGATTCTGTGTGTCAGAGTCTTACAAGGAGTTTAACTTCAGGAGAACAAGGCCTTAAAGGAGAACTACAAAGCACAGAATACTTTTGTGCCATGTAGTGAGCTAAAGGGGGAACGGTGGGATGTACTCTGTATTCTGAGGGGCACCTAAGAAGCCATGGGATAATTCTGTAAGCCTTTGTTTCTTCCTTCCTCATCCTCTACTCTTTTCTCCTTCTTCCTCTCTATACTTTTTCCCCATTTTGTGATCCCTTATGAAGAATGTAACCCTTGCTCTGTGCAAGTGTTGCATAGCTGGGATGGGGCTCACCTTCAAACAATTCTTGAAAGCAAGTTTCAAATGGCCTTGAGCATTTTGTCTTGAAATTCAGAATGTATTTTGAAAAAAAATGTCAGTATATTAGCTAAATTGCTAAACCCAATTTTGTTTTCAAATACGCTGGACTTTTCTTCAGGGTTATTTTTGTTGTTGTCTGTAATTTCCATATTTTGTCCTTACCTTTAGATTAGAAGACCAAAAATGCCACAAAGACTTGTAATCATAAAGCAGCTGAAGATGTTGGTTNTTTTTTTTTGACTTTAGGTTGATAGCACTACATCGACTTTGTGTCTTCCTTATTATTGCGTGAAAAATTCAAATTAAAGAAATCACACAGTTGTAAATTGCTGGCATATGTAGTAGCAAATTAAAGAGCAGTCATCAAGAGAAATAAAAGCCTGAAATGAATTGGAGTTCTGAGGATGCACTGAGAAACTGAAGAAAGACATCAAAGCCAGCAGAAAAAAAAAATTAACAACTTAGCAAGGAAAACTGGCTTTTAAGAAAAGACCTTGGATTCAGCAAAGTGGTGCATGGCCCATAGAGGATAAAAATAATGAAGAAGAACAGCAGGGACTGCAATAAAAATGGTTGGAAATGAATACACCCTGGAAAGTAGTTGGTACAGTCCTTGCCAAAGAAACGCATAGCAATTAAGCAATTATAAATGCTCAGGAATTGTCTGAGGATGAGATGATTTGCTATGTAATGTTATAATGTTGCTTACATGTCAGGCAAGAACAGGCCTTTTAAACTAGCCGGGTCACAAGATTCATGAACCAGCTTTAGAGCTAAATCACAAAGGATCCCCCAGTAGTTTTTAATAGTTATATGACAGCCTAGAGGGTTAGAAAAAAAGAATGCAAAGCATTAGTAAAATTATGCCAGGGATTATCTTGTAACCCTTACTTACACTTTTAGTCACATTACCATTTTGTGTTGAAAGTATCAAGTGTATGTTTGAGACACTCTCTCTCATACATTCTATGCTATAGCAAAACCTGTTTCCCAGACTGCAGATCATTTTGCTGCATACTCTTCCATGTGGATTTGGGCTCCTGTTCGGTTCTGAGAACTGTTATTGTCACCGGGATGGTGATGAATTAGATGAGAATTAACTCCAAATACATGTCTCACCAGCAGCACCTATAACACCCTTGTACAAGTTTGAGCCCAATTCTGATCCCACTTGGCCTAGTTTTATGCCAGGGAACTTCAGCAGAGTGACTACTGGTTTGCTGCCATATAAGGGAGATCGAACCCAATATGACTCAGCCTGTCACTTGCCAGTCTATTCTAAGTAGGACTATAATAAGAACTTCCACAAAGGAAGCTAATATGCAAAAAATAAAAAAGAGTAGCAAAATTGTGCCTTTATAGACATTTGTTCCACTTTTTTTTTTTGGCTTTTGAACTGGATATGTCTACACATAGACTATAAATATTTGCTCAAGGCAGATTTGGCATACTTATGAGCTACGTGTGTTAATTTTAATGTTCTTTATGCAGTGGTGTAGATATGACAGCACAGGCTGGCAACTGGAGCACAAGTAGCCTGGGCACAGATAGTAGTTGCTTGCCCATGCCACCACTTCTTGCTACACTTGCTAACTAGCTTAACATTAGTCTGGATGTAATAAAATCATTTTGCCTGAAGAGGAATATGGCACATTGAAACCCTCCTGAAGAGAATGTCTGGTGGAGGGGTGCAATTGTCCAGTTCCTGGAGTCACTGAAAGCCAGTTGGACCCCTAATCAGGAGAAAAAATTACTTTGTGCTTGAGGAAAGCACTCCCAGTGCATGATTGACCTCATGTTATGCCTGAGAGAAACATTATTTTGTTACTCCAGATTTTATAGCAAAGACAGAGTGTTTGTAGTGTTTTATTCATGGAAAAGCTTATTATTTCCATTGGAAAGACAGGTTATAAAACAACTTCCATGGTAGCTGCAGCTGTGGGGCTATACCCAGCAAATGGCTCAGGCATGCAACTCTACCCACATGGGACAGGTTTGCTCATGTGACTGTTGACAGTGCTTGCATTTCGCAGCAGTACAGTCTGTCAGCCCCTGCAAGGTCATGCTATTTGCCTCACATGCTGCTTTTAACACAAAACCACATTTAATGTTTCGTTGCTCACACAGAAGCAGCTCTGCAGTGCTTCACATCCTGCTTTGCAGAGGCTGCTGAGCTTTTGGGGCTGGAAGTCAGCTTGAAGAAGACAGAAGTCCTCTATCAACCTGCACCTCAGGAAGTCTTTCACCATCCCCACA
>VXBX01009605.1:144828-187503 GCA_013400415.1 Scytalopus superciliaris | reverse complement strand
TACAGCCTGTGGAGACTTTCCACTGTGCCTTTTGCGACCGGACTTGCCGGTCTCACATCGGCCTTTTTAGCCACCAGTGCGTTTGCAGCAAACATGGGTAGAGACCTTCTCAAATCTTCGTTCGCGAAGCCCAGCCATGATGATGATGATGATGATGACATTTGATGTTAGCGGATGCTCAGCTATTCACATAAGAAGTCATCCTGAAAGCAATACATTGTCCTGTAGAATATAAATCAAATTATATGTATGTATATATTCCTCATCAGAGATTATTGCAGCTATTGCTGTAAGGAGTCACTAAGGCCACTGTTCCTTTTGCTCAAATTCTTCATTGAAATGTACATCTTTTACGAGGCCAGTAAGAAGCCAGACTATGCATATTAGGCAAGTAAAACAGATGTGAGGAATGCATAGAAAACCAGCCATCTACATAAATCATAAACTTCTCTTTCTCTATCACTTCCCTTTTTTAGCTATGGGACTGTGAGTAAAACATCGGCTTCACTGAATAAAGAATTAAAAACAATTTTTAAAAGATGTGACTAGCCATAGGAAAAATGGCAAATGCACTATGATGATTATTTAAAACTTGGAGAAGAATGCCATTGCACTTCTAGCCCCAGGCTGCCAACACTCTGATCCACAGGTCAGAGGAAGGGTACTTTTATAGTGTTGCCATTAGAGGCCTTATTTTGTCTTGCTTTTTAATATGCTTTGTGGACAAGCAAAAACTTCAGAATTATTTTCTTCTCATTCAGCGTTTACAATCTCTGCTGGTTTTTGCTTATGTCCTTCTTTTGGGCATTTTACCATAGGGTCCCAGAGTCAGATTCCTGGGGTGAAGCTGTAAAAGCTTGCTCCTTTTGTAATTTCCCCTCTAGGAGTTTCAGGTTTGATCCTAGAAAAAAATGTCGGACTCAGAGATTTCCCAGTTCCCTACTCCGGGTGCTGGTAGGTGCTTCTCAGAGCAGCACTGGCAGTAGCCATCCTCCTGTTGTTGTGATGACTCTGACAGGGATGTGATGGATGGGAGGACTTGTGGAAAGCTGCTAAAGTGTGAGGCGTTTGTGAGGAAGGAAGAGTGACCTTGGAGGTTGGCAGTAAGTCTTTACTTGAAGTCACCTCCCCAGGCTGATGGTGAAGCTCTTGGTGACCTTGAATGTGATATACAGCATGATTAGCCAAGTTTATTGCCTGGCCATGTCTGGAAAGTGGTAATTGATAGTTCACCAATAGACCTCACAGAGGGATGCAACAGGGGTGGGCAAGGGACTCTCTGGGTCTGGCACTATTCAGTATGTTGTTATCTGCACAGACGATGAAATGGCTTAGACTTAAAAATAATTCTGAGATATTGGAGATACAGGAGAAAAAAAAATAAATCCTTGTAAGAGTGCAAGTGTAAAGTATGTCAGTTGGACAAGAAGAAATGGGCTTTGATTGCAGCAAGAAGGATTCTTTTTCTTGGTCAGCTATTTGAAAACATTTCCAGTGGTGACACCCCTTCACATATGACATAAAGGTGTTCTGCAGGCCAAAAGCCTAAAGAAAAAGAGAAAACCTGAGCAGCATTCAAGCTACTGGCTTAGCTCTTTCATTTCTCATACCCTTCCTCTTTCCTCTGCACTTCTTTTGAGAATGCAGGCAGTGTCACAGCTGGTGTTAGTCACCAGTACCCAGGAGAGCCCTGCCCTGAGCCACATAGCCTTGCTACATCCTAGAGAAAGTCTCAAAGAGGGAGAGAAACTCTCCTCTGTAATTCCTGGTTTGAATTTGACAAACACAAGGAGTTTGACATCTAAGCAAATTTTAGGAACTGTGCTTTAGAATTCTGTCCCTTCTACCTGTCCTTGAGTTTAGCAGGTTTGAGAGTGACTGAGCTGTAGCTGATGATGGTCTACACAAACACCCCTGTAAGGAAGGTTTTGTAAACTTTGGGCTGTCTCCAAGGGCAGCTACCCAACAGACCCAGTCCTGGGATGGCTGTGAGACCACTAGAAGCTGGCAACAGACTTACAGGCCACAGGAACTGGTTCAGATGATAGTTTCTTTTTGCCCAGGCTTTCCCATTGAAAGATGGATTGCTGTGTATTGTACTAACCAAGTGTACTGTTTGAGTAGCATAAACAAGTGGCTCTACATCCTGTTTTGGGGGATGACCTGAAAAGGTGTGGGGATGATATCTTCCACAATGAGGCTGAATAGTTTTAGGGTCTAATGCTCTTGGCATAGTGGCTAAAAAAAGTAAAAAATATTTCTTTATATGTCCAGCTCTGAGAGAGGAAGAAAAATAGAAACAATGTTTTTGGACTCTTACTGGTTATCACAGGAGTCATTTAATGACTTAATAAAAGTGTTGCTTCCAGGTTCCTCTTCGGGGACTTTACCACAAATGTATACATGCACACACACAGAGTGCACAGTGCAAGAAAGGTCCCTCTCATCCTGTCTGGCTTTTGCCATGCCTGTGGATGCTCTGACCCTCTTGTTCCTGGTTTAGCCCTAAGCACACACAGGATGGGAAGATGGCAGGGAGCCTAAAGGCCTTGCCAAAGTGCCCTGGCCCCTGCTAGACCATAGGGAAGAGAACCATTGTATTTATCTCCAGCTATTCCTGAGCTAAATAAAAATAGTATTTGTGACATCTAACATCCTGATATTTATATTTCAACAGGCAGAACTTAATTTCTTAATTAACCTGAGTAAATAATTAAAATTGCCCCCAACACTTCAAGGAAAAAATCACTAAAAAATTATCTTAATATATGGGAGTAAGATTATATGAAAAAAGAGGAAGCTATGCATGTGCATCGCCATTTGTCAGTGTTGCTGCCTTGTGTGTCCCTTGTTAAGTGAAAGGAACATTTTCCCTTCTTCTATGTTTATCTTGTTTTATGTTTATTACATCTTGTCACCTTGTCACACATCCAGCCTAGATTTGCTAGAATTGGATGTTGATATTAATAATTACTTGTCTGAGCTAAATGAAAGTGCTAATCAAGTCAAGGCCCCTCTGGGGTTAAGGTCTGGGCTTCTATTTCTATGAAAGTGTAGCTGGATTTTTATGAAGAAAGCTAACATTATCTCCCCAAAAACACTTCTCTTGAGGGATAATACACCATATCATCTCCCCTAGCAAATAGGAACAAGTGCTACAGAGAAACAAGGAATTTGTGAAATGTTGAGGAGGAAAAATAAAATTGCTGCAAAGCACCCAAAGGCTATGGAGCTTAACTCAGCATGTGGCTGAACCAAAGGCAGAGCTATTTTAAATAATTGATAGTGTTGTAAATGTACATGATGTGGTACAGGAAGAGGTCAGTGCCTAGCATGTTATAAGCCCTTGACCTGAAGGGTTTGTGGCCTAATAGTGCAAGTGAAGGAAAACCCTGGTACCTCCTGAGAGGGAGGGGCTGCAGATGGTCGCATGGCTTTTGGAACAGAGATGTCTGAAGGAGTGTGGGGGGTGCAAATTCAGAGGCCAGTAGCTGGAAATGAGTGAGGGAGACCAGCAGAAAGTCAGATGCAGCTTGGCGGAGGCAACCAGACAATTCAGAGCTGTGCCGTTTTAAGCAGGCTGACTAAAACACATTGGTGATTCAGCACAATGCTGGTGTGCCAGCAGAGCTTTGGGAGCTCGTGTGAAATGAGATCAGATACTCTGAAGCCAGGCTCTGGTGTGATCTGTGCAAATAGGGAATCCTGTGAGTGATACCTCCTCAGCTCAGATGCAGGGTGGTTAAGGCAGTGGGTGGAGGGCTCTGAAGATGACACTAGTTATCTGAAGTATTAGGATGTAGGGAGTATTACACCACAGGAGTGAGAAAATTTGTTGATATTTCCTACCACCTTAGCCCTGGATGCAGTACAGTTTTAGCTGTGTGACTTAGTCCAGAGGGAAATCGCAACACTCAGAAAGCTTCTATAAGATAGTCTCATGCCGTTGGAGCTGTGTAGATGTGTCCCCTCACCTTCCCTGATCTCTCTTTTGCTGACTCCCATGGTGTGGGACACCTACTGACTGTATCAGAGCCTCAGGGGGCAGGGAGAGCTGTGCCTGTGACACAGCTGGTTGCCATTACATTATTTACTCCTTACCCTGGAACATCAAAATAATAATGAAATGAATGTTAGTTTAAAGAGGGAGAAAACAGCAAGCAAACGAGATTTTTTTTTTAGATCTGACAGGTTCAGCTCTAACACATTTGCATCTTAAACATCTGTCTATTTGTAAAGAATTTTCATGCATTTGGATGCACAGAATCAAATCCACTTCAGTGCCATACTCAACAGCTGCCATGAGCATTTTCTGATACAACTAACTCAGAGTATGTTAAGTAATTTATCAATATTTTAAGAAGAGGTGCTTTTGATAGAAAAAAACACCCTTCTCCATTTCCCCATCTAGCTGAGATTTTTTGAGGACAGCTTTTAACACCAGTTTTTAAACAGAATTCCCCATTGCTCTCTCCATAGAATCCCAATTCTGAAAAGTGATGTGGTACCACCATATGTCAGCTTCTCAAAAATGTTGTATTTAACCAAGCAATGAGAAGTCAATTCTGTGATACAGAACAAATGTAGAGCCAGATGGTGAGTAGACCTGCTGGGGGAACACCAAACTTTCTGGTTTATGGAACAAAAATGTCTCGGTAATTTTACTGTCTGTTGCCTAGTCTGCTTCCAAGAGAGCCTGTAAAATCAAGACATATGGGGCGGAATACATCTCACCTAACTTGAGCCATCTACAATTCAAACATCCACGTCTGAACCAGGCACCTTGGGCTATCTTTGCTGTCAACAGACAGACAGGCACTTTTAAGATGCTTGACGTATCTCTGCTTTAGATGTCTGGTTTGTGATAAAATTAACAACTTTTTCTTTTAGAAATGTTTTTTTTCTCTCATTGGGATTGACTATGCAGAAAGCTCAGGTCATTAATCTAGGTCAAAACATCCCCAATCTCAACATGAATGTTCAAAAGAATCCCATCTATGGGTGAGACTTTTGAACCTAGAGGATGGTGAAAATGTTCAAAAGTACACATGCATGGTATGATTTCCACAGAAGCTGGAAGATTCATTCTTGTAGAAAAAAATGCCCTGATCATCCAAAGTATTTTCTAAAAAAATAATTTTGATTGAAATATTTTATTGAATTTTTGTTTTATCACACTTTTCTCTCTCTATTTAAAAAAACCCCTGAAATAGGTGAAGTCAATGCAGCTTTGCAGTGTTTGGTAGAATGTGGTCCTCTGATGGAATATAGGCTCTTGTGTGTTTCTCTTACACTCTGCACTTTGCAATGTGAGGCCTCACTGTTTCAGAAACATTCATGTTACTTCTTGAACTTTGCAAGATATCCTAATGACAAGATGAAATATGTGTAGCACAAGCTGTCTTTGGGAAAGCCTGGAAAATGTATTTGCAAAGTTTGTCTTTGCCAGTGTAACATTCTATGACATAAACTGAGTTGCTAAATTAGAAGCCCTCTTTATTCTGTTAAAATGTCACAACAATTTCTATCTTTGAGCTTCATTCTTTGGAGCACACCCAGACATGCACATTGTTTTGCTGCTGTTTTTCTTCTTATGATTGTGACGGAAGTCTAGCATTCTTGGTAAAGAGGAATGAAGGACTTGTCTGAAGCCAAAAATAACTAATGAGGAAGCAAGGAAGAGGTTGATAATACATTCCCCCTGTAGGGAACCAGTACAGACACTGCAGTGGCATAAGCTGATGTCCTTTGCTTTATAAAACTGCTTAGCTCTACCAGCTCCCCTTGGCCTCTCTTCTTTAAGGCCCACCACCATAGATTTGACTGTTTTCATTCAGTGAGGGAACATTAGGTACTCTGTACCTCCCTCCCTGCGAGCAGCCATGTGCTCTGCATTTCTGAAATTGTATTTCAGCAGATCAGGGAGGAAGAGGCCACAATATTGATTTAGAAAACTGCATTACATTAATGGCAGCTCCTCTCTTTTTGGTTTAATTATAAAAAGCGGTCATGAATACGTATCTGTTCTTGTGTCTGTGGAAAACTGAAACTTCACTGAAAGCAAAATTAAAGCCCTGATTGCATAGGTGGTCAATAGAATATCCATTTACAACTATATTTCTTGTAGCAACGGCAAAGAATTCTATAAAATAAATGCAAATACAAAATGTTACCCTCTCAGATGGGGTATGTATCAACAAATATTAATAGTTCAATACAAAAGTTTCAAGGAAGGCAAAAGCATCTGCAGCTGGGAAAACAGCTGGTGTGCTGAAGGCACAAAGATAAGGCCCACACCTGCTCGATTTCTTTGCACAGGAGTTTCCTGATGCCTCAGTGGGATTTTGGCATGAAGACTGTGTGTGTGTTCCCTGGACTGCACTTTCTTGTAGGTAACTCTATATAAATGGATTATGCAATTTAGTTTTCTGCTTTCATGGGATCTCTGTGAGCATCAAGAAACTCACAACATCAAGAGTGTGTTGTCTAATCATCTTACTTGGAGTCAGAGGCATGAAAGCCTGTACTGTTCAATATCAGTAGAATAGCCCATTTACAGTAACTTTAATATTCCGTTTTAAATTCTAGGTGAAACTTCAGAGTTTTGAAAACAGGAAAACTATCCACAGTCTATCTATACATTGCATATACTACCACATAAACCAAACAAACATAAGGAAATGACAAAGGAGCAGCTCTTCAACATATGGGCTGAATGATTAGTGAAGAGGTTATTTTTAAGTATAAAACCCCTTTATCTGTCCTTAAAGTTCCCTCTTGTTTAGAGGAACAGTTCTGAGGCTACTCACTTTCTTCTAAAGCTGTCTGTGCACTCTTCTGGATGATCCATGCAACATTCAGAAATGTATATTCATAACTAATTGAGTTGTCTGTGACTACTTCTGACATACACAATAGTTCAACATAACAAATTCAGCAATAAAAATATAGCAAAACAAGTAAAAATCGCACAATGAGCTCTTTAGCCCCAAATATGAATCTTTCAGACTTAGTTGGGAAAAGAGCACATTTAATTGTTTCCCATAGGATCAACCACAAATAAAGCACAAATGCAAATATTTGTCTGAAAAATAGTACCTCTGCTAGCAGCTAAGTCAAGGCATTGCAAAATGCAGGATGAATTTTGATCTCAATTTGCAGCGAGTTTATTGCTGAAGTCAGAAGGAATACTGCAGGGGGGGGAAAAAGGGCCTCTCACTCTATTAAACAAATATTGCGTGTAAGGCTGCATCCCACTGAAGCTGGAGGGTGCAAAAGAGAACTTAAAAAATAGAAGCTTATGCAAATAATAATTAAAAAAAAAAGTCAGGAGATCATGACCTACATGAAAGGCCTGGATAAAGTTGGTGAGCCTACTGGATAACACTTTTGCAAGTGAAATATATTTTACAGATGGAAGTAATGATAACTCTCTCCAGCCTGCCACAACAGAGGGACAGAGATGGTGAGAAAACAACTGAAAGGACAATGCTTGAACAAGCCCTGAGAAGAGCCTAGCACAAAGAGTTGTTCTTTGACCCACAGGCAGCAGAATGGTGGCTTGTTTGGTAAATCCCTAGTGTCTTTTTAAAGTGTTTAGAAGTAAAGAGAGGCCTAGGACCTTCTCCAAGGCTTCTTGTCAAATCAGCAAAGAAAATATCTAACTCTGGGTAATGGCTCAGTTCAAGAAGTCATAAGAAGAATCAAGCAGATCATTGCTTAATATTTCAGTGAAGATCGCCTCAGACCACATGGGCCAGCAATAATGCATGCTCAGAGCTCCTGTCATCCAGCTATCTAAATGACTTTCTTAGAAATTAGCTCAGCTTCTCAGCAGATGAGCACTATCATTTAAAAGTTGGACATGAGTATGTGCATGTATGTTAAGAGAATTATACCATTAAGCAGCTGCTTAAAGACAGAGCCAGGACATAACCCAGCCTTCCTGACTCCATCCCCTATTAATACCAGCTGGATCATTTTCTTTCTTATCCTTCAAAAGCAAATAATTCAGCTGTTTGTCAAAATTTGTAGGTGAAATTCTGTGCTGCATCCCCAGGAGATGTGATATAAATGTCACAGGTCTGGGAGTACTCACTTTTTTGTACACCTTCAGTGGCATGTATTGAACTTTTCAAAGATACTGCAACTTAAATACAACCGAAAGCCACCCTTGCTTTTCATCTCCTCTCCAGTGCTCTTCTAGCATTCATCGGTACAGGCACAGGTGTCCAGGTTTTACTACTGTCTTCAGCAGTGCTTTAACCAAAGGCGTATTTGCTGCTGCCAGTTTTGTGGAGTTCTTTTTCTGTGCTGTCAATATTGCATAAAGGGACTGAAACATGGTGAAGAATCTTGCTGTCACCTATTTTTGACTCATGTGTTTTCTCCTTTTGCATATTTGTATGTTATAAATATAGGCAATAGGTCAAACAAAAAACCCCATGAAGTGACCAAGCCATTTTTAAACACTACCCTTTGAAATGTTCTCTCTCCTCCAGTTAAAGCAATGTTAGTTAAATAAAAGTACCTAGACACAGAATGATGAGAGTGGGCTTCTTTTTGACCCTTTGTATGTACGTTTCTCGGAGAGTTCATACAATCCACTAATGGTGAACTTATGGGATAGAGCTTGTAGCAGCCAACCTCTTGACCTACCACGCTGCCCCTGCCTTCTGATGGCCACGTCACCAAAATTATAGAACAGAACATTGTTTAAAAATGGAACTGTGGTACTTTAATCTACATAATATAATTTTTTAGTAGAGGACAAACACACTGTTGATGTAGGTGACTTATTACAAATATTCACATTGCATGTGGTTGACCCAAATGGCATAAATTCAGATTCTGACTGAAATGTATTAAGCTGCATGTTTCTGGCCCATCAGTATAGTTTACAATTGCTAAAAATATCCATGCACTGCACAGATGGTAGAGCTCATTTAGTCCAAAAAAAGTCATGAAGTTTTAATGATAATTTGGGATTTTTTTTGCTTGCATACTCTATAAGGTGAGAGAAAGAATTAAGAGGAAAAATAGCTGGCAATCTTTGTGTGGAAGGTAATACTGTAGTCAGGACAGTTTCAGTTTGTTTTAGATCCATCTGTGCCTGAACTTCAAGAGAACTCTGTTCTTGACAGCATCCTGCCTGAGTCTCAGTCCTATACGGCACCTCCTCAGAGCGAACACAGATCTTGGCAGTGTCACATAGAAAATTGCTTCTGTTTCTGGGAGAGGGGTGAAAATACATACTGAACGTGGTGTCCCTAGTGTGACAAGGTAAGGTTGTCTGTTCCTTGCAACTCTAGTTCCCTCCTACTTGCACTTTCAGTGATCTGGGCTGTGCTTTCACCTGGACATCTGGCAAAGAGTGGATAACCAGGCTAGCAGGGTCAAACCCAGGCGTCTATCTGGCCTGACTTTAGGGTTGTTTCTGGAGCTGAAGGAATGTGGAATAGTCATGACTCTGGCACTAGTTTTCCCTTATAAAGGACAATAGAGATAATAATCAGAACAATTATGCAAAACTCACCAAAACTTTCAGGAATTTACAAGTAAGTACTGATAAACATTCAAGTAGCAATTGATAGGATTGCAAGTGCAAATCCTTCTTTTTTAATCTAAACAAAGCAGAGAACAAACACCAAGAGACCATGAGAAAAGTGGTTACACGGATATAAAAAAGTGCAACTGAAGTAAAAGGTGGTTGCTAAATGTTAGTAAATACAGTGTGGTAAGGAAGATCTATAGAAATAAGTACAAACAAACCAAAAGACAGGTGGAGGAATAGAATTCTCAAATTGTAGATAGCTCTTTACAAATATCAGAAGGTACCTCCAGTATCCTCTTATTGCATTGTAAGCAGAGAAAAAGCTGTTTGAAAAACATTGAAAGACACTGTGTTTATACTGCTTTTATAAAGTCCTTTTCCTCAGTACCTATGTGTCCACATGTTTCCATTTCAGCTTTATAGTTATTTTTGACTCACAGCAGGTAAAAAAAAAGGGGGGCTTTTTGATCTTTGACAGATAGTATTTATAATGCTCCAAGTGTCTCTGTGGGTGCCTTCCCTCCATGCCCAGTTAGGGGTGGGGGGAGAAGCATGGCTTATCCTTATCCTACCTACCACCTCCTTCAGGGCTGAGAAGCCGATTTCTGTCTCTGACCAGCCCACTGTATCACTGCCCATGGCCTCCTGCTAGCTTTTCAAAAATAAGCCTCCATCTCTGTCTCATGCTGTCCCAAACACTCAAGAGAAGCTCTCCCAGAAACATTTGCATAGCTGCCTTGTAATTTCCCTTCAGTTCTCCCTTAAAACTCTCCTTTTGCCATGTTGTCTCCATGAGTTTGCAGGAGACTCACTAGACTGAAAAAATTTTTGTTTCATCACTTCCTTAGGCTTGTTCCCTTGTGTGCTTTTCTGCCTATCTGCTGCATCTTTTCCTACCTTTAAACTGCACGTTTTTGGGGGCCAGAACTCTCTTCTCATATGCTACTTAAACAGGTCCTGTACAAAGACTGTCTTTGCTGGCACAGACACCTCTTGTCTCTCTAGCACACTACAGAGCAGCTGTGATAGTTGTCAATATATTAAATTAATTTTTTTCTGGATTTAGATTTCCTCCCAGAAAAATCCTTATGACCAGTACCAAAGTCTTAGCAAGGATTACTGGGGTCCTGAGAGAAGAGATGAACCATGGTTTAATGTAACAGACTGGATGATGCAGAGGCATGTCTTCCCTGCACAGAATCCTGCCCATCACCTTCATACCTGGTTTCAGGATTAATGAATTTAGTGGCAAACCCGTCCCTGTGGGCACATCGTCATCATCTAAGAAGCATCTAAGGACTTGACCCTAAGGGGCATTTAGGCTGTTTAAGTGACCATTATACCCCAACTCCAATAGGAAGGGAGGTTTCCAAATATGAGTTATTTTTTAAAAACTTGTACTTCCTCATCACTCAGATGTTGTACAGTCAGACAGTAACTTGGGGACTTGTATAACTTTCATTTTCCTAAAAGACCAAGAAACTTCCTAGTTACATTACAGCCCTTGTGCTGAAAGGGCACACTTCCCCTTTTTCTCAGGGGTGCATTAGAAAATAATCTGTGGAGGAGACCAAAACATTGACTGTCATTGTCTCATCAGTTCTTCTGCAACCTCATTTTGCATTCAGAGACAGATTTGAGTCAGAAAAGTCAAATGTACAGAAACTGTGGTGCCTTGTGGGAGCGAGACAACAGTGAAACAGAAGTGTGGCTGAGGGTGGGTCGTAGGTAGAAGCAGGATACATTCGGGGGGAAATGGACTCTCTGGGTCCTTCCTCACTAAGCACTGTGCAGCTTTTGGTGGATGGGCCATGTTACTGTCACCACCACAGGCTCTAATCTTATTGTCCACCCTGTTTATCAGATCCTGCACACTAATACAATATAACTGTTCTTAGATCAGACACAGATGAGCAGCTTTGCTAAAAAGAGAAAGGTCCAGCTGGAGCAGTTTCCTTCTGAATTATGGTACACTGGTGGTGAACAGCTTCAAACATTTTTAACAGGAACAGTTGTGAATCTCTACGCTAACAATTCATCTATGAACAGGACATAATTGGTCTGTGAAACTACCCAATTAATTGTATTTATTTGCTGTATTTATTGACCTGCCTGATCAGATCACTGGGATTTGTTTGAAAGTTGCTGAACACGCTGCTGCAGCTGTCAGTAGCACCTGCAGCCCAGCCCTGCTGAGTATGAACCTGGGAGTCAGATTTCCCAGGTGAAAACAAAGACATTCTGGATTACCAGACCCCCTGCAGAGTTGATATACTTTCTTTTTATTTGTGCAGAAATTCACCACTGAAACCCGACCCTTGAAATGTTACTATTTTAGAATCTGAAGAGCTTAGTGCTAAGCAAATACAGCTTAGACATATGTACCTAAGACTGCCTGGTCCCTGCTAATATTTTTCTGGATTGGATTAAACTTTCTGAGCATATCAGATGCTTTCCCTTCAGGATAAACCTAAAAAAAGGCACCAGCTCATCTGGAAAGGGAGGGACCTCCACCCCTACTGAAGTCACAGCGGAGCTGGAGTGAGAATGCCCAAGGGGATGCTGATGCAAGAGGACAGTGCAGGAGATAACCTCAGTTGTGCCTGTGTGCCTACAAGGAATTCAGCAAGAAACATCACAGAAATCCTGGAAAGACAGGAAAGACATGAAGACCACAGGAAAAGCCCCAGATCCTTAAGAACAGCAGAGTAAGCAAGGTTTCCTGAGCATCTCAGGGTCGTGGGTGCACTAATAGCCTCACTGTTCCCTCCCTGCCCTGCCTCTCTGGGGACCAGACCTCTACCCATGAGCTCATTTTCAGGCCAGGCCTTTAGACCTCCATCTCAGCTGTGGTGCTGGGGTGCTGGTCTTCAGTACCACCACATCTATGCCCATCCATAGACCCACTTCATTCTGGCCTGTGTACTGATTTGACCTCCACAGAGGTGCCCAGTGATCTGGATTCTTGGTGGAACTGTCCACAACTGCCCTGCTCCCTGCCTGGGGTAAAGTCCTGCCCCATCCATCCCCATGGTAAGTCCCTGCATGCCCTGGCTCCCAGGGAGGTGCTGGCCCAGTGGCATCCTGGTGAAGCCCTGTCAGAAGCATGGGACTGCAGCTCCCTCCCTTGCTTGCAACTGTGCTCAGGGAAGCACTGCTGGGTAGGATCTCTGTAAACAGAGACCTCTTGCATCTGCAAATGTCTGCTTTTGCCAGTAATTTCTCAGACAATGCACAGAACCCCGAATTTTGTGTAACTCACAGTTGAGAAAGCAATGCAGAACACACGGCTCTGGTTTTACCAAGTATCTGTACGCGCATGCCAACAACAATGTGAGAGGTACCTGTTTCAAATGGAGTACTTATTTTTGTCTCACAATGTTCTTGCTTTGTACAGGCTCTCCCCTCAAAGGGATTTTCTCTTTTGCAATCTGATCCTTAGCTAGCAGTTTGGCATTGAAACCTCTCCAGTACACAATACAGGACTGCTGGGCACAATGAATCTTTGTTTTGGGTCTGTCCTCACTGAAGAAATGGAGACCTCCAGCTCTTCAGTCTAATATGGCTAATATTTGGTTAAAAGCTCCTGTTAATGACATGGCACCAGTTGCTCAGTACAGTCTTACACAGTATGAAACACAGGCAGAGACCAATCTTGAGGCTGGCCCCTCACTGCCCCCTTTCACAATCTGGTCAAATTAGCAAGAAGTTCTATCTCCTTTTTTTCACATTTTTTCCTTTTGAAGTTCATGATACTTTGCAAAATGTTGGTAGTTTTTTGCATTACTTGGTAGAAAAAAGTAGGGTTTTTTTTGGTGTGGGTTTTTTGTTTGTTTGTTTTTTACAAATCAGCTCCTTTTTTTTTTTTCCAGTTGGAAGTGACCTTTAAATTTTCATTACAAACTCCCACAGCACTGAAGGTCTTTGCAGAGGGATTTCTTGGTGCGGGTAGTTATGGTGCAAACTACGTTGGTTTCTTGATGTTTTCTCCTTACTACTTTACCTTCAGTAAATGAACTTTTAAAAAATCATGTTATGGGTGTTTTTAAAAGCTGCTTAGAGCCAGGAAAAAAGAGTAGGTCAGCAGTAAGGAGAAGTGGTGGAAGTGACAATGCTTGTCCATTGTATTGCCAGGTAATTCTCAGATACAAATGAGAAGATGTTAACAGCTGTCCCCAGGATACTTGGAGCCAAAGAAGCTGAGAGGAGGAGGGACAGAGAGGTAGAGGGTGAAAGAGATGGTCACAGCTGTTTGGTCAGTCCATAACAGAAGAGCAAAAGGAGGATGTTACCACTTCAGTACTGGTGTCTAGAGCATTTAATATCTAACACAGTGGCTACAAGAGTGAGGGAGCCTGCTGAACTCTGAGCTGCTGCTGGGCAATTCTTGAAAATTCTTTAGTGCACAATGTGTTGCTCTTAGCTGGATTAAGGCATTTGGACAAAGGTATTGTGTCAGAAGGCCTTTGAAAAATGGGTTGAAATATGTTGATTCTAACTCTAGAGGAACTTGTTTCCACAATTTCCATCAGGCAAATGGCCATAATTCTAAGTGGAAACTTTGCTTACTGCCTTAGGCCAGGTTTTGAAAGGTATTTAGGTGCTGAAAGATAGAGTTAGGCTTCTACTAGGGCTTTCAGAAATAGTCAACTTCATAAAATCTTACTTGGCACATGTCTGATTTTTTGCTACTTAAATATCACAGAAATCTGGTACTGTGTGGATAATAAATACAGAAAAATAATGGGAGTTCAGATTAAAAAATAGCAATGTTTGTATCAGGACTGGCATGCTCTTAAACTGTAAGTACAATGAAGTCAGGATCTCTCACGAGGTGCATGGAACTAAAATGTAAAAATAAAAAATGGTCACCTAAAAAAAAAAAAAAGAGAAAGAAGGGAATGAAGAAAACGCAAAAATTCTACTTTATAAAAACCCTGTCATGCAGATTCAGATGATTTACTTTTGGCTTTTTTTTTTAACCTTTTCTCTAGGGAATTATTAGATGAATTTAGAATTGTAAATAGATCTTTTTATACATTTGTAGAATGAGAGATCTGAAATATCAACATTCTTAAAACTAGTAAGGACAGTTACTTGTTCAAGAAAGTGAAATATATGTTCTGTGACTCTGTGATATTCTGCAACATTGAGCTAATCAAACTGAGGTGTTCTAATCAGGAGTATTAGTCTCCAGTTTGGTTGGGGTTTTTTCCTTTCTTTGTAAGGGCGAGAAATAAAATGGTTCTTGAATATGTAGATCAGTATAATTTAATTAGCTTTTATGACCAGGACTCCTCAGAGATAACCATAAAAGTCAATTAGACTGTATTAAAATGCAGCCATTTCCCTGAAGCTTCTGTGAAACAGCCCTTACTTATTCAGGAAAATGGTAAAACTCTAGATATCTTAATAAAATAAAAAGAATAGCAATATAGAAAGACATGACTGTTGTTGCTTTTAATGTAACTGATTTCTTTCTTCACTTTTCCAGGGCCTGAAATGCATTGTAAGGTACAGGTTGTATCTCGAATTTATGCATTTATATGCTGTCCTGGCCAGCTAGTGTTACTGTATGATCTTGTAGTCTGTTTAAAATTGGATTTCAAGAAGATGGGTTAGCAAAGTGTAATGCCCCAGGGCAAAAGCTGATTATCTGCCGGAATCAGGAAAGGACCATGTCCTGGCTGTACTCCCACTCCCAGCTCCAGATGTTACACACACAGCTGGCTGAGCACACGGGAAGATGTGCAAATGCCTAACCACACAGCCAGATGATCACATCTTAATTGATGCCTTCTTTCCTCACCTTTGCCCCTCTGTATTGTAATCAGATCTTCATCTATGCTATGTTTAAAGGCAGCTCTGAGTGACCGCCCAGCATTTCCCTGCTTGGTCTGTCTCCACTGACCCTACCACATGGCCACTGTTAGTCTGTGCACGATGGCTCTCTGCCTCGAGATGAGGTTGCCTCCTATGGGCTTGGTCTCCACCCTGAACTGCAGGTTTCTGCTGAAGCAGACAATTTTGAGAGCAGGAATCACAGTTAGGTTTTTGGTACCTCTAATGAACATTACAGACATATATGACTACATTACAGAATATTCAACATTTAACTTTTTGTTCTTTTTTCTTGGAACAATATATTCTGGCCATTATGAAGAGGATGATTCTACTTTGAATTGTCCTGATCAAGCACACGCTCTCTTAAATATTAGTAAGCCTATTAATGCTGGGGATGGCTTACATTATTCTGGCAGGTATGGATTACCCACAGCAGACATGGGGAGGGGTCTGTAGTATCTTGCTCACCAGCAGTTTAGTCTTGAGAGAAGGAATGGCAAAGCAGCTGGGCAGCTTCACCATCACTACCACATGCATCTGGCCCTGAATTCCAGCACAGCCTTATTTATTTCAACTAGCTCATTAGACCTTTCAAGCCTCCGTGCTTATCTCAAAAATAAATATTTGCTGTACAGCACGTCGCGCTACCTGGTATTATGTTCTCTGCGTAAAGAAAGTCCTTGCAAAACATATCCCAAAGAGCCTGTTGTAAATCTATTGTGAGGAATCTTCACTCTGGCTTTGTCTGATTTTATAGGATTGAAGTCTCAGAGTTGATGCTGCATTAGTGTGGTGTTTCTGTGGAAATTATTGCATTTCATAATGAAGTTCTAATAGAGAGATACAAGTATGAAGCAAACAGAGCTCATATCAAACTTGCAGCAAATAAGAAGAAGCCTTAACTCAAAATCTCAAGTTCTTCTCTTTTTTTAAGGCATAAGGAGAAATATTTGAGAGTTAGCAACCATGACACTAAGGTGACAATGTAGTTAATCTGTCAGCAATTCCATCAGCAAACCTATTTTTCAGGCCTGTTATCTGTGGTCTGAAAATCAATTCCAGACTTAATCATGGACAAAGGGGTGCATTCCACTGTTCTGCATGCCAGTGATACACATATATCACTTGGAGAATAGACTCCAAAGGTCTCAAACCATGAGAAGTTTAATGCTTACAATATTTATGACCGAATATCACCATTGTGCTAAAGAGTACAGAAAAATTAGACAGAATAGGTGATTCAAATGCAAACTAGTTTGAGCCTCTGTTGAAAATTCCTTGGCCTTTGGCCTTATTGTACAATCCAAGGCATGTAAAAATTGTGCTGGAATTTGCCTCTTGTCGTATCTCATTGCTTAATTATTAAACATGTTCGGTATGGTACAGTTGCTCTAATAAAAGTCTGTCATTACCTGAGCAAACAAAATTCCTTGTGCTATTGTCCTCCTAGATAGTCAATACCTGATAAGGGCCAGGGCTGCAGCTCCTGGCTGAAGCAGGGCCACACAGCTCTCCAGTGTGAAATGGTATCTTGGGGCAATGCTGGCACTCACAGAGCAACCAGACACTGCATTTTCAACTGTTTATTGTTTTCTTCATGAAGGAACAAATCCTGCACCCTTCTGTCCACCTGGACAGACCAGAGGGAGAGGACAGGATGGTGATCCTTTGGCACTTGCAAATGCCAAAGTGTTTGGAGCAAGGGGCTGGAGATAAAACTGACATCAAATTTACAGAGATTGGTGCACTTTTCAGTACACAGAGGAGAGGTACACAGGAAGCAGACAGAACAGCACAGCTTAGAGAACATACTGCAGGACCACGGAAAGGACATTCTTCCTCCTCTATCCCTACTTGCCCAAACCCAGGTTCCCACGATGGGCTTGAAAACAGAGACCTGTCTGAGGCACATATGTGAAGCATTTCTGCACGTGTTGATTTTCAGGCTTTTCTCTTAATTATAACCAAGGACCGAACATTAGTGAAACAGATGATGACAAAAATTTTCATCTCTGTAACCTTCCATCCAAAGTCCTGGTCTTAGCACCACTGCAGCTCTCAGCAGACACAACCTCCTTCAGTTTTGCCACTGGCTTTGAGTGCCCCTACTTTTTGTTCCTCAGTTTGGATTGCTTGCCTCTTTTTGCAGATAGGGCTTGTGAAGCACTAGCTTTCCACTGATGCTTGTTGGAATGGTGCCAGCTCCCGGCCATAAGTATCAGGCACAATCCAGAATCTCTGTTTAGGCACCCAAAAACTGAGCCACAATACATCCAAGTTAATGGCTTTTCACTTCGTTGGTTTTATTATTTTCTGTGCAAGTGCAAAATAGTCCCTTGAGTTAGAAAGGGAGCAAAAGGGGTGTGAGGCTTAAATGCTGATGAGTATTTGACAGATATTTTCTCTCCACCCCTCAGTCCCACTCACAAGGGTCTGACCCCTTCACAAGAATGTGCAGCCCAGCGCTGGGCCACACAGTGACTGAAGCAGCAAGAGGAAATGCCATGAATATATAGTGACCTCAGGTCCCTGCAGAGCATCTTTGCCAAGGTGCCTTTAGCTGCAGGGACAATGAACCCGTATGAGCTGTGCTGTGGAGCAGCAAAGGGAGATGTTGAGCTCTGGCAGCACAACGTAACTATTTATGAAATGTAGAGTTTTCCTAGAGAGAAAATTGTAGTTGGGGGCTGCCTGGGAGTGTCTGTAGGGTGCTTAGCTTTAGCTTTGCTCTTGAGTGAGTCTAGGGAGCAGACAGCAGACAACATTCTGGAAAGGGCAGCAAAGTGGGCTGGTGCTGTGGGTACTTCTGTGGACGTTATGCTGCTAATTTATCTTCATCTGTGTGGTTCCTGTTACATGCCAGCCTGCAAACGGGGGCAGCTGAGGGGCAGGCAGACCCTTGCAGCAACATGAGCGGTTCCCTCCAGTGCAGAACTGATGCTGGAGTGGTGACTGTGCTGGTGCTGCAGCCAGCCCTGCCATGCAGTGGGGTTCCTGCTCCTGGCTCAGTCCCCTTGAGGCTCTTCCCACTCCCTGCAGCCACAGTGGGCACCAGGGTTGCTGTCGGCTGCAGTGAGCACAGAGCGAGTCTCCCTCCCGGCTGTCAGCTCCGAGCACCGCAGTGCAGGCAGGGGGCTGTTCCTCTGCTGCAGAGGTGGCACATTGTGGCAGAGGCCAAGGCAGGAAGCCAGAGTCAGCCAGAGCTCTTTTGTTGGGGCCATATTGATGGGGATACAGTTTTTCCAAGGCAGACAAAAACCTTACACAGGAATTCTACAATTCATATCTCTAGTACAAGCTGTGCACAGCAATGCTATAGCTTTATAGCCATATAATCTGGCTGTATTTTCTAAAATAACAGACTGAGGCTATTTAAAAAAAATTCAGTAAGTTAATTTCTTTTGAAGCCAACTAACTCAGCACTTGCAAACCTAACTTTCTAAAAAAAGAGCTCTATGCCAAACCATGGGTTATCCCACCCCACAAAGCTTTTCAATGAACTAGAAATGATTTCTCTTCAATGTCTTGACTTTAGGGCTCAAAGGGAGATCCAGCAGCAGCCCCATACAAAAGTCCAGGTGGAAAACATATAATTTCCTGAGATGCTACTCCCACTGTGTACATGAAAAGGAATTGCTTCAGACACTGCAAGGTGAGTTTTATGAACCATGAAACTCTGCCAAAGTAGGGTGAAATACAAACAAATAAGTAAGTAAATAAATATGTCCTCTCTCTCCTTTATCACACACAAGTTGGAGTGTAGAATGGACAAATATAAAGGTCCTATAGAAAAAAGCTGATGTGAAAGCCTAGGTGAGAAGGTTCTTTATTTTTATAGAAAGTCCTATAGTTTTATCGAAGAATCTCTTGTCCAAATACTAAAGGTCTGTGTAAGGCCTGGCTGTATTTGCTGTGTACAGGAGTCTCCTGTTTGCAGGGGGAGGAGAGGCTCTAATCTGTATCACCTGGAGTGGGAGTACACATGCTGCTGCAGTTCCCAGCCTGAGACACTCTCTTGCCTCCTGTGCAACTACATTATCTCTTGGATCCATCTGTGACCTCTTGAGATACTCTGCCTTTACCACTTAGTCTTTGCCCGTCCCTATCCCAGGAGGAAACCTGGAGTTTTTCCCATTGTCAATTAAATTAATGAGAAAAGAATCTAGGAAAAAATTTGCTATTCTTTGGCTGATTACCTTTAGTTATCCTACTAGCTGTGTTGGGGTTCAGCATTACTGAAAGAATGAACAATAATCTAATTAATATGCTTACTGTACTAGAGTAGAATCTAAAGATGTATTCAGCTCGTCACAGCATGCACTTTAAAATTTTTAACTCAGCAGTAACATTAAAATAGCCAGATTTTCAGCCCTGCAAACTGTGGATAATGAATTTCTTTCATCCCAAACAATTTACTCCCCTGTGTATTTAAACACTTAACCAGATCAGTTGTATTTGTACCGATGCATGCTCTGACGTGCAGAGCAATGGAAAAAATGAGCAATCAGTGTGCAGTAATGATTATTTTCTTGGTAAATGTTTTTTTTTCTTAAAATGATAGAAAAAAAGTCACATATTTTGCAGTCACAAGTGAGCGCTGTTTACACAATCAACATGAATAATGATAACAAGTATATTCCCTCCTTCCCTCACTCTCTTTGGATGCTATCCAGCATTGACTGAAGTCAGGGTGAGCTCGCTATTGACTTCTCTGGAGCAAGCTGGGATTTGCTGCCTGCAGTCAGCATTCCCCTCAAACAAGCATAGCTCTGGAAATGCAGTGCAGATGGAAAAGGCCCATGGAGAAGGCAGAGTTCACTGTACTCAGGGTTAGTAAGATCACCCTTTGGGCCCCAGAACATAGTCAAAGCTGGGAGGGAGAGGGAAAAAAGAAGAGTTTTAAAATAAAGCTTTGCACGTTTTTTCCCCCTGCCATTCTAGTTTCTGAGGCATTTAGCTATATTTGGTTGTATTTTTAGGCTCTGTTCCAGGAGCAGATTGAAGAACAAAAAACTTTGTGAAATGAAACTTAGGATTTCCGCATGATCACTTCACTTCAAAAACTAATGTTCAGAATGAAATACTCCACCCTGTCACACTTCTTAAAATACAAATATTTTCTACAAATGCAATTTTATGCTAGCCACATGAATCAGGCCTCTCGAATGTAATTCTCTACTTTTTAAATTTGACACGACAGCACAGAAATGATGGTATAAGGAGCCCATCCTTTCATCAGGGGCTGATTTCCATGTTCTTTTACAAACCTGTGTGGAATTACGACTTTTCACTTACAATGCACATAAACAATTTTTCAAAGCAACTCCCAGAAATGCCATTAATTATTCCAGCAAAGTGGAATTTAGGGGAAAGCTTTCTGCCCTTCAGAGAAGTGAAAAGGAGTGGGGTTTGGCCTGTGGGCGTGGGATTCACCCTGGGCAAGGGATGATGTGGACTTGAAACAGGTCCAGGTTGTCAGCCTTTGACTGTAGCAGAAGCTTTGCCTGAGCAAATAAGAGTTCATATGAACTTTTCATTTGTGCACCCGTAAGGGAAGAGATTTGGCTTTGGCTGCCAGCCTCTTCAGTCCTTTGGGCCCTCTGGGGTGGTTCCTCTCGATTTCAAAGCATATCAGCCAGGGCTATTCATGCAGTTGTAAAAATACTGTGGGTTGATGAGAGTCACTCCCCACTAGGTGACCCCTGGAAAACCTGCTCAGTCAAGGACAGGAATTTCTACCCCGTTTTGGCTGGAGAGAGATTAAATTGTTAGACTTTCCCCCACCATCAGCATCCTCGCTGTGGAAACACGGCGGTCAATTTCTGTCCTCAGCACTGTGAATTTCCTGCCTGGCACCCACCTTCCTTGCTTTTAAAATTCATTATGGGTAATCTGCTGTGAAAGCCTGTATGTCTTGACCACCCAGGTCTGTACATTCCCACTGTCAGATCTATATACTTCTGCCATAACAAAAGCGCCGGAGAGCAGAGCATATGATAAAGTGCTCCTAAGGAGATCACTGAATCTTAATCTTTGCCTTACACCCTGTTTAGCACCATTTCTTCTGAAGCTGTGCAGATATCTGTGCGGCTGTATATTTTCAGCATATGCCACTGCAAAATAAATTATTCAGGACTGCTAGATTACTTATAAATGACACCAATCAATTAACACCACAGCCGGCAGTCTGGGGGGCTTTTGTCACAGGCCAGGATGGTACAGCTCTTGACTCCACGTTTCCCAGTCTGAAAGATTATGGTAATGACAGCTTATTTTCATTGAATTTTTAATTGATGAGTAGTATCTCTGGACTCGCTGTGCTAACATTAGGTTTAGGGAGAATTAGTCTCTTGAAGGAGAACATGATACAAGCAGAGCTGCCCTTCTGCAGACAAAGGCCCTATTTACATGTGGTATCAAGCAACCACGTGAGTTTGCTGCTGTCAGTTGTCAGTCTCACAATCCTTTGCAATGAAGATCTGTGCCTTTTCCTTACATGGGGCTGCATAGGCCTTTGAGCAGGCCACACACTGACATGTGCTTCAGTGCTGTCATGTAACAAGGTTAAAAAAGTAGGGTGGTTCCAGGTCATGCAAAACAAAGCGAGCAGCAGCCTGTATTGATCCCTGGGCTCAAAATGGCACATTTCTGCTTGCAGGTTGGAAAAGGCTCAAGTCTCCCTCTTCTGCATCACTGATATTTCCAGTGTTTCCGCTGGTGCTACCAGCAAGGCCATAGGATAGCAAGGTCTGCAACCCTCTCACAGAGGAACAAACGCTACTGCTGGCTGCCAAGCCACAGAGCCATGAAATCAAATATTTGTTTCTCTTTGTTGAAGGAAAAAAACTGGGATCCCCTCCTCCTTCCAAAATACCCAACCCCCAAGGCAGATTGTGCTGGTGTGTGCTCATGTTGTGTGTATAGGGTGACCCATGCAGAGACCTGTGCCTAAATACTGGCAAAGAATAACACAGCTGATCAGTGTTTTCCATGTTGCTTTAAGGAACAGTAAAGCTTCATGATGAGGGATAAATACTATTATCATGCATTAAATATGTGTTTTAAGGACAGAGAGTAGTCTAAGTTTTCTAATACAGGTTGAACATGTCATTGAACTGCTTGAGTGTTTTATATTTAAATCTTCCTTGTAGCCCCATGAGCTAAAAACAGGCTGTTCAGAGTCCAGCTGAATTAACTTCATAAAGTCACGAAGAATAGTTTAAAACCATATACATTGTACACTGACATGAATTGATTCATTAAGGGTGATGGTAGAATCTGAATTGGAAGGTGCAGTGAAGACAATAATGAATTTTAATGTGGCCAGTGGCTACTGTTCAGCAGATATGAAATTGGAAATCAATGCTAGCTATTAAATACAAATGGTTGCCTTACATCTGAAGCAGTTTTCCACTCCCAATCCTTCAGTGTGCCAGGGGAGTGCTGGAATAAAGGAAGAAATCCCAGCCTTGCAAGGGTCTGCCAGTGCTGCTGTCTGTAATTTCTGTTCATAGCTGGGGTACATCTCACCCTTTGTGAAATGGATCCACAGCAAATGCTCTCATCTCCCACATGCTAGATGTGGTGGCCCTACTAGGTGTAAGCCTCAGTCTGTCTGTCTGGGGGCTGCATGACTGCATCTGAACATAAACTCATACATATTTCTAGATCTCATGGTCAGAAAGAAAACTTAGATGGGTGATTAGTGTGTAATGGATACAATGATGCCTGAGCCCACTGGCACCCAGAAGACTAGCCCAAGGCAAATTAGAGTGCAAACTCTAAAAGCCAGGAGTGACTGCACTGCAGCTGGATGGGGTTGCCGGAGCAGTGGCGCATCTCACACCACCCTATCCTGCCCCACGGAAATGCTGTTGGATGTCCCCCTGGATTCTAGTATGGTGCCAGGAGTGGCTGGTAGGTAAGTCTGCCTGCCAGAGAAGAAAACTTCCCTGTCAATGCAGCTCCACATAGCAGTGGAGGCACCACATGTCCTTGGGGGAGCAGAGAATGCCTCAGGGAACTCTGTGTTGTATTTTGCCTAGGGCATCCATTTGCTGTAATCCAGTTGTGCTCCTATATAATGCAGAGACAAGGTGTTTTAGCCTCCTAAGTAGTGTCTGTTGCCTTGCTTTCTACTATTCTTCTTTTCAACATACACATGTGGATGACAGAAATAACTTCACTTTGTTTCTTTGTAATAAAGTATTGAATGAAAAGATAAAGACCAAAGTGTCTCCTTCCCTGATAACAAAGCAATGAAGAAATAAACATGCCAATACAATTTAAATATTTGCTGGCTCTATTGACGCTGGAACGTAGAGTTAAGTCCCCAATTAAATGAGAAAACAACAAGCACAGCTAGTAAACTGTTGTTCAAACAGTGTCTAACAAAATAAGCACCACATTTTAAATGTTCACCTTCTAGATCTCTCAATGTGTATCAATGAAGTTTAACGTCCTTTATGAAAATATTTTTCTTTCTCCGCTGCAGGAGCAGAAAAAAGGAGAGAAACTTTTCCCAGGATGTGGGTGAGAAGGATTTGTGGCACCTGTGCACTGGACACAAACACAAATTCTTCTGTGTGAGCATGATAGTGGTATTGGTGTAATTAGCTCTTAAGTCCACAGAACAGCCCCAGCCAGCACAGCTGGTCCACAGAACCTGCACAGGGCAGTTCAGAAGACACCAGCTCTAGTAAGAAATGCATCAGCTGTGCTACCTATGTTTTTATTTAGTGTAAAAACTTGTCCAAGTCCTGAGAAGCATCTCCCATTATGTACTTTAATTTTACCTAGCAGTGGTTCCCACATGATAGTATTATTTTTCTCATTTCCATGTCATCCTTGACCTGTGTTGGCACTGTGTACCTGTCTCTCCTTGGCTAGTGCATATAAACTTAGGTGGTAAGATTGACGTATTAGTGATTTTCAGCCATTTTGGCTAACATTTTTATACTATGAGAGGAAGATTTCTGTTTTAAGTTTATTGGAGCTGGTGATCAAAAGGTGGGGGAGGGCAGAAGTTTGCTAAAGCATCTTCAGGAAGCATACATTTAATGAATGTCTGAGATTTTGTTTTAATTGATATTTGGCATTTCAGCCAAGTCTGAAACCTCCAGGATTTAATTGCAGTAAAATCAATGGTACACCAGAAGTAATGAGGTGTGCCTGAATTATCCTGAAATAGATATAATTGCTGTATAACTCACCCAGCAGGTCCCAGTTTCCTCAGCCACAGTCAGTATCTCATTGTTTTCCAACTGAAAAGACGTCAGAAGCTAGTGGGATAGAACATAATCAGCCAGGGTGCTCTTGTTGCCTGTTTTGCTTCTGAATGTCATGTAGTAAACTACATTTGAGAGGAGGAAAGGGTGCTGGAAGAGATGATGTCTTGCTGGCACCCTCAGGGTGCTTCACACTTGAGTGGTGGGGAAGATGAGTGTGGAAGTTTGATGCCAGGGTGGAGCAAGCACTGGTGCAGAGGACTTTGTTCAGCTGGGAGGTCTGGGTAGATATTAATGGTGTTCTCATTAGAACTGAGTTTTGACTTTCACTCACTATGGAAAAATCTCTGCTAGAGGCCAAGACAAAAAGCTTCATAAACTGTCATCTCTCCTCTACTGGAGTCACAGCTCTGAGCCATGGCACTCCATGGAGATAAGGGACAATGAGGTATTTGGTCAGGGAAACTGTGACTAGGGAGTCTGTCTTCCAAAATGACTCTGTGGTACATGCATCTCTGCTCAGGATTTCTTGCTGCCTGATCTCTGCTTCTTTTCTTTCTGCTGGAGAGAAACATTCCTAACATGTGGTGAATCCAGGCTGGATGTCTTCTGCTGCCTGAGGATGCTTCACTCCACACTTCCTCTGCTGGAGACCAGCAAG
This sequence comes from Scytalopus superciliaris, assembly GCA_013400415.1. Classification (NCBI taxonomy): domain Eukaryota; kingdom Metazoa; phylum Chordata; class Aves; order Passeriformes; family Rhinocryptidae; genus Scytalopus; species Scytalopus superciliaris. Next base: position 162,218 of record VXBX01009605.1, on the reverse strand, counting down.
GCACCAGGTGTCAACTTATTTTACTGCACTGCCTCTTCTACTGCAGGGATTTCCTTATGCACAGAGTAACTGCGTCTTAATTAAGGGCACTCAGCTGGGAAAGCAGGAAATGCAGCCTGAAGGTAGGATTTGATGTGGGTCTTCCTACTGCTGCAACTACTGAGCTACAGAAGCAGCCTCTGTGGCCCTCAGTGTTGTATTAGATTGTGGATGAAACTTGTTTTTAAAAGAAAGATAACTTCATAATTTAAGCCTCTCTTTGTATTTTTTTTTTTAACAAATAGATCATTTGCCAGCCCAGGCAGATGTAATAGGGATATACAATCACCTGTACTTTTACTAAAAATAATACAAGATAAATTAAGCTAATGAGTTCAGGACATATATGTCTTACTAGCCTTCCCCAGCTAGTCTTAAACTGGCTCCTATGGTACATCAGTCCTTCTTCCAACACATGTAAATAACACACAGAGCACAACTCAAATTCCCACAGAAAGCAACCTACATTTAGTTACAAACAGAAATAAGTGCAGCAGCAATTGTATTGATCCATTCGGGCAGTATATCAAAAGCTGGGACAAATTCTGCACCTTTTGCTCACAAAAATAATCCATATCAACTTACTACTGTCACTGTGATGAACAGGGCTAGATTTTCTAAAGAACTTTATCTTGCAATGTATTTCATATTAGCTCCTAATACCAAAGGCACTTTTAAAATCTTGCCTATGTCTAGCTGAAGCATGGTGAATGGGTTCCTTACCTTAATGGAGAACATAATCAATCAATTAGTGTAAAGACTCTCTCTCTCTCTCCACAATCACCTGTCTTAGTGCTACAAATGCGAAACCTTTTAAATAGCCTATTATTTGCCAATGAGGCAAAGATTTTAATGCAAGTACCCTGTATCTATCAGTGTAGCTTACATGAGCAGCTTGTCTAAAGTTCTCGACACTGGATAAGAATTTGAGGTGCAAGTTTAAATATGCTATATCTCTTTGTGGTGACCTGGGTCCCCTCTTTGGACTTCATTTGGCTGGCCATTCCTGTGTTGCTCAAAGAAGCAGAGCACAGTGTGTTGCACAAGGCCATGTGCAGTGTTTGCTCCCTGCAGTAGCCATCTTAATTCACAGGTGTCATTGAGCACCATCACATAACAGCAGTCTCCACTCCACAACAGTTACTGCTACTTTAAACCAAAGCTTATATTATGGTCATGCTTGCAAGTTGTAATGGCAAAAATGTGTGAAGAAAATAATTTGCAGGCAGGCTGTTTTGAATATTGGTGTCCAAGGTGACAAGTGTACCAATAAAAGCATAAACCTTTGTTTCTGCCTTGAGATCTAAAGAACTGGGTTGTGAGATGATTACTTTCTTCTCACAGGACCATTGTTTTGTTTCACTGTTCTCTGTTTCAGTGATGATGCTCCACTCCCTCAACAGGGAATCAATTAGGAATGAGCTCGTAGGGGTAATGGGTGAAGGACAGATGTTTACTGTCTGATCCTTTGCAACAGGAGGGCTTCTTCCAAAGTGTTTTTATATGGACAAAGCACTATATACAGTTTCCTAGTGGAAAGGGACTTCCAGTATGAAAGTGTAATGCCTTGGTCTTAATCTACATCTTCAAGGTTTGATCCTGTCCACATGGAGATTGTGCTGTTGACTTCAGTGGGATTAAGTGCAGAGGGAATGATATAAGAAAGTGCTTTATAGCTGGTCCGCATGGAACAAATTGGAAATACCAGGTGCAAGTTCAGGGAGAGGAAAGATGCAGATGCTGCATTTTCTCCATTTAGAAACAGGCATCCAGAAATCAATATTCTTTATACATAGTCCTGAAATATGCTGCCTAAGGTGACCTGGACACCATAGTGATGTGTGTCCTCGAAATCAGATCAATACAAACACCTGCTCCAAAGGCTTACCTGAGTCATAACAAGCATAATTCCTCACTCCTCAGGACATGGTCAGCTCCTGCAGAAACTAAGGACAGACATAGTCTCAAACCAAGTGCATTTATTGGGAATACCATTTCAAGTACAGTTTGCCTGCTAACCCGCTCATTGTAGGAAGTTCTGTAAAGATCAGACATGCCTGTAAGAAGCAGAAAATATATGCTGAATGCAGCAAACTTAGATGATAAACATATGCTACATTGCTTCATTCAAATGTGTATGCGTGTTCTTTTTCCCCCAAAACCTAAATTTATTGCGTAGGTATAGGGAATAAAAGTACAAAATTAATAGGTATCTTCCCTAGTACCTTTTTTTTTTTTCTAATATGACCTTACAAAATTTTCAAATTGAAAAATGATGGGAAGCAGTAAGGCAGAGTTTTCAGATTAACTGTTTTAAGGGCAATGGAAAATCTCTCAGCATTCCCCAAAATGTTTCCATGTTCAAAGGAGTTCCTTCTATCTTGAAGCAGATGTTTTACCAGAATATTTGCCATTTTATGACTCTCTTACTCCTGTTCATCCAATCACCAGTTTTTCTAGGAAACCCACTTAGGGCTAGATTTGCTATACCTGTAGAAATCATGGAGACTGAACCTGTAGGAGGACAATGATATGTTAAGCCTTTCTGGCCTTTTGTGTTTTGGGTGAGGTGGACTAACACAGATATTCTCATCTTCCTGTGCCAAAGAAAGAAAAATATGCTAGAAGCTCACATATGTGACACAATTGTCAGAGAGAAGTAGAAGAGAAATTTCAAAATTCACCCCCAATCCCAACTGGAAGCACACAACCCCCAGTTATTTCTACAGTACTGCATCCTTTTAAAAAACTATTTACATCTGAACTCAATTAAAACCAAATCTGATCAGAGCAATCAGTTCAAAGGCAGGATTCCTTTACCATCAGTTATATTTATGGACGCTGATAAGAAAGGTACTGTGTATGCTTGGGATCTCCTTTCAGATAAATATTTGCTTTCTTTAATTCAAACCTTTAAGTCAATGTATTTGCACTACCAGTATACTGTGCAGTGACAGTCTCACACCAGCAAACTCCAGACCTTGGTACTGGAGGGAATGTCTTTTTAAAAGGAGACCATTTCTGTTTAAAAGTATCGTTTTGGATGTTTGGCATTTTTTGAGGGAGTGGTGAAATGGCACGTCCAAACCCACCATTCAAATGCAGCATGTTGCCACCTAATAATTTTATATGGTACATCAGCAATATGGTATCATTTGAAAGGAGTATCTGTTACTTTAAAGTAATTTTGCTCTCAGGAATTACAGCAAAGGCATTTGTTTTTCTCAAATGGTCACCCTAAATGAGTCTGTGAAGAAGCTATTTCTGAGAAGGGCATATTTGAGTGCAGCACTATTATTCCTAGCAAATTAGTCATATTGCATCATCAACACAAAACAATGAAACTACAGAGCCAGGACCATAATTTGTTCTCATGCATACTGGCATAACTCCACCGGGTCTGATCTTTGGGCACACCCGAGCTGAGCAGAGATGTCTTGGAAAAGCCAGTTACAGCCTGAAGGCTGCTCTGCTCTCCTGAGGAGTGGGTGTCCCACTGGACTGGAAGGCAGATGGAGATGGGAGCATCACAGGCTTGGCCACCTCCCTCCCTGCCTTCCCTCTTCTGATGTGCCAAGGGGCATCTTGGTGCTGGATGGGAGCTCCCCAGGGAGAGGGCAGCCAGCTCAGGAGACCGGCCATTTCCCACCTCCCTTTGTACCACGGGGCTGGGGCAAAGCAGAGCAGCAAATATTGAATCAGATGGAATCACTCCCCATTCCTGGCGTGGAACAGTTACAGAAATGCATAATTTCTCATGCCTGTTGAAAAATAAGACAGAAATCAGTATATTTTTGTAGAGTTTGGAGAAAGATGCCTTTCTTCTCTGTTTAGATGCTAGAGTAGTCTGTGTCTTGATTGACCTTTGCAGTATGAACATTTTTAAAACCTATTTTTTAATTAAAATGGGCTGGAACAAATTTCCATTCTTGGTCCTGGATTGAGCACTTTGATTCAAACTGTGCTCTCAGTGAGGTTTCCAACAAAACATTTGACAAAGTGTGGAACTACTTCAGATTTCCATGCAGAGAGTTAAGATCAAGATTTACCCTTGACATTTGAGCCTTCCTCCTGTGTAGATTGGAGTTTTGACACTAATCCATGTTTAAGACTAGAATCTCATTCTATTTTTGCTATCAAAAAACCATCTCCTGTGCTCTTTTTAGCAACTCTGCAACTTTATGCTTGTGAATAAACTGTAGAGTAAAAAAGTAAAACTGTAACTAAAATAGCATGATCTACTAAGCATCATCATCTGAGCAGCTCTTTCCCCTTCCCCCACGTGCCAGCTTGTTCTCAAGTATTAAATCACATCCTAAAGGCTGCCCTACAAAGGAGCACCTGAGGAAAGCAGCTGTAGGAAGCTAGGGCCAGTTACATCCCTATGTGTGCATTCACAACTGTGATAGATGAGGGTGAGAAAGCTACGTGGGCAGGGAAGTAATTGGCAGTAATCACCAAACAGACTTGCATAAGTGAAATGATGCATACAAGTAGTCTTTGGAGATTAAAGATATTTGGGTTGGGAGAGGAGCTTTAATTGGAATTGACCTTGCAAAACATGCTCCCTTATGTTCAGGCTTATAATCATGGGTGGGCTGGCTGATCTATTTAAAAATGCCTGGTTCACATTAACCACCCAGGTTTTAGATGCTTGGTAGTATCACACAGAAAAAATGACTGTGTTTGAATATTGATCCAGCACAGTCACAGTTAATGGAAACGAGTACAGATGTTTGGTGTAGCACCTCAGACGGCACTATCATATAATGTTCTGACATAAGAAAACATGTTCCTTCAGGAATATAAAATAGTAATAATCCAACTGCTTCTTCTAGGACAACAGATTTCCCGTTGCTGATCTCTAGATAGACTTTTAGCTAGAACAGCCATTAGAGGAAAGGATCTGGTAAGTCCAGAGAGTGTCCCAGAAGATTTGGGCAAAATGAGTTGCTTTGATTGTAGTACTGATCTAAATATAATAGGACCAACACTAAAAAACATGCTATTTTGCTCGGGAAAGCTGTGAAGAAAAGAAATGCTGTATTTTTTTTGCACTCTGGGTGGGGGCATGTGAAGGGCGGGGCTGGAAAGGGGCAAAGCAGATTTTTATGAGGAAGTCCGGGGCTTCACTTTCCAGGCAAGGAGTGCCTCTCTCTGACTTTGTTTTGACTTCTAAAACGGCACACACCAATGGTCTGTGAAACAGCCTAAATTCTCGCCTCTCTCTGGAAGAGTGTGAATACTGGATATTTTGAATTTGCAGAGTTTTGATCATGCATTCTTGATGTGAGCTGGTAGACCTTTAAAAAACAAATTAACAGTTTTTAATTTTATTTATTTGGTAAATACCAAGCCCCAGTAATTCACTCTGTGCCTTTGCAGGTACTATTTCAAGGTTTGCTCCCTAGGCTGTTCCCTGCATCTGTTGTGCCCCTGTCACTGTTGTGGGGCCATGAGAACCTGGTGCCTCACAAGGGCTGGGCACTGCCAATGGAGACCAAGCTCTGGCTCCAGTGCCAGGGGAATAGGATGGTGAAACACCCCTACCTGAGCTGAAAGCTTGCTCCACACAAAGACTCTTGAGCAAGCTCCTGCCCCTGTCCAAGCTTCAAGATTTGGGGCTTCTGTGGTTGTTATCATGTGTTTCTAAGTGTCCATATTAAATTTGTAGCTAAATTGCATAGAATTGACCAGTGTAAGTAAACTGTAGTCCTTCTCAGGCAAGGAATTTGCAGTGTGAGAATACACAAAATGCTTTAAAATGTTTGAGAATTGATGACTGAAACTTGTCCTGATCAAAACTCAGGTTTCAGCACAACGAAGTTTTACTCAGAAATAGTTTGCTTTCCTCTATGTTATATATGAAAGAGAATTCCCCCCCTTCCCCCCCCCTCTTATCTGATTGGCAGACAACAAAGTAAGTTCCCAATTTTGGTCAAAAACCAAGTTTCCTGTAAGGAAACTCTTTCTTATCCTTGCACACAGTTTCTGACTGGCTTCATGTGTATAACCTCCGTCACTGTAATGTCTGGCTGTAGCATCACACTTCCAGGAAACCAAACCAAATTCACATTTGACACAAATGACTCAGAAACTTATATTACAGTAATATATTAAAGCATGCTGTCTGTGCAAGAAATGGGAATTGTTAAAACTCTTTTAAAAGAAATAGTCTCTGATCTTTTTCTCCCTACAGCCTCAGACTTCCTTAAAATCTTTTGACATGCCTCAATTTTTTTTCCAAACAATCTTCTATTGCTAACTTCTGTGCAGGCTTTCAAAGTGGATGCTGTCCAGAAATCCTATTACAATAAATTTACTGTATTAAAAAAATCTGAGAAGGAAATAAGATACGGTCATATTATTAAGTCTGACTGTTCACCACTGCCAGTTTTTCATCCAGTCCTTTGTTTATTGTCATCTTATCCTGCACTTAATCTCATTTAAAGCAAAGGTGCTTTAGTGCAGAGACCTTCCATTTTTTTTAATTTTGAATGCCTTCTGCGTATATGATACCACATTTAAAGCACCTATTCTATCTCTTTAAAGTGCTTTTCACATCTATGATGCTGTAGAAATAAATTGTTACAAAAGCTTAAGAGTTGTAAGCCTAACCAAAATATATTTCTCTGGCTGTCTCCTTTGTGAAAAATAGCAAGGCCAGCTTTCCTGTATTTTTAGGACAGATCAATTACCCTATTTATCTAGAAATGGATTAGATACTAGCAAATCTGAATAAGAAATCAGCAGTATACTAGAGTGCATATCCCTAAAGAAATCTTAAGGATCGCTTGCTTTAACTGGAATTATCTTGGGATCTCCAATACCTCCTTGGAGGGCCATCATTTGGAGTCTTCCAGGGTGTCAGTCCGCTCAGAGGACACACCATAGGAACAGCCCTCCCCAGACCTGGAGGCAAAGTGCTGCTGAGACCCTTCAATTTACATCCCTGAGGCCCAAACACAGGGCTGCCCTGAGCGAGCCGTGTGGCCACAGCCAAAAGGAATGGGACCACGATGGCAGCCAGCTGGCCTTGGTTTTTTGATGCAGTCCTAGCTGTCCACATCAGTGCAGCTCCAAGTGGGAGAAAAAATGTGTGATTTAAATACCTCGCTGCAGAAATACAGGAAAAAAAGTGTATGATTAGCAATGGATTTTCATTTTGCCTGGAGGAAGGAGGCAGCACAGAGGTTCTGTTCCAAACACATCCTTCTTTCCCCCATTATCTAAGAATATCTGGTTGTGCAAACCAGAACGAAGTGGCTCTCCAGATGGGTCCCGTGCTGGTGGCTAACGTGGTGGTGGTGGTAGGCTTTTCATTTACTGGATGGCAGCTGTTCAGCAAAGCATTAAGTGTTTCAGCATTTTTTGAGACACGTTTTCTGCTGCATCTGGTTCGTGCCACCTAGTGGCGACAGTCCCACCGTGCCGAGTCCCATCGCCAACGCAGGCAGTGCCTTTCACATCTTTTCATGAAGAAGATAATCAGTGTGCTTTTAAACAATAAAGCACAACGTCCTAGACTATTAATCAATACGATGGATGCTCTGGTAAGTTTTGTCTTTCCTCTCCAAACCGCACCTCAGCCTTTAAAAGACTGCAGATGATCTCCTGGACTTTCGTGAAAGAAAATGCCAAAGGCATGTGTTAACATCTGGAAATTTGCCTGCCCACTCCAGCTGGCTCTGACTGGCTCTTAAAGCCAGAGGCAATGCAGTCATAAAACAGAAGAATAGAGAAATGCTTCACTTGGGCAGTTCTCACTCATTGCCGCTTCTTCAGCTCAACTGCACAAGTCCTCACACAGTTGTCAACAGTCTGTGCATTGCCTAGAAGCCCTGAAAGGTATATCTGAAAAAATAAATGCTTCTAAATAGCTTTATTTAACTGATCTTGTCTTTCACTTCCATTCATGATTATTGTCTAAACTTAATACGGAATAGATTGGCTTAACAACCAGTTGTCAGGAAATCTGCAGTAAAATTTAGATTAAAACTCCTCCATTTGTCTTTGTTGAATGATATTTTCAACCTCGCTTAAGCAAAAAAAATTTTGAAGATTTGTCATCTTTTTGGTTGGACAATTTCTTTCAGGGAGGGAGAAAACAAAAAAAAGTCTATCCACATTGCAGAATTGGAGTTGTACCAGGAATGAATCTGGACCAGCAGATTTATTGACTAAAACACAACAGAAGAAACTGTTGACTTCAATCTTTCTGCACTGATCAAGTCACAGAACAGAATGCAGTCTTAATGAATAGACTGCAGTGGAAAATTTCTAGTATTGTGTATTCATGTACGGTTTAATGGATTCAGGCCAATACTGAAAAGAAAGTCAGCACTCAAGTCTTCAGAGAAACTGTCATGCCATAAAATCTGCATTTTTCCCACTCAGAGATCAAAGATTCAACTTGTCCTGGTGAGGAGGTAGGAAGCAATCTGAAACTCTGAGTTGCTTTATTTCCCAGGAACACGGGAGAATGTGGTGCTTCTGCTACTCCTTTCTGGAAACTGTTAGATTAGCTTTAAATTAATAGTGAGAACCTCTATGAATTCTTATGATAGAAATTGCTGATAAAAGCTTCTGTTAATATGTAGCCTTTACTCTGGTTCCTCAGTACCTGGTCTTTCTGCCTGTGTGATGTGTGGTCCCTGGTCCTGTTCTCTGCCATATATCCTTCTTCCAACAAACCTTTCTACCAGTGAAAATACCCAAAATCCCCAGAAAGAAAATAAAATTTCTGAGTAGAGCAGAAACTATATTATGCCAATAGAAACTTCTGGGGATTTAATTGGTGTTCCTTAAATAATCCATTTCAAAACACAATGAGAACTATGTCTGAGAGATGAACCATGGATCTCAATGAATGTAAAAAATGGATTAGAGAAGCATCATTTGTTGAGGATTAAATACTTTATAGACAGAAGAAATGTAAGAAATATGGCTTCTTTAAGCTGTCTTAATACCATGCTATCAGTGTTCAATGAGTGTCAGAGGTGGATAGAGCAAATGCAGATGTAAATTAGGAGGAAAATCATCTGGAAGAGCTGCTGCATTAGCGTTACATTTTAAAGTTAGGACAGATGCAGCACGCTATGACAGAAACCAACATAAGATCTTCTTTAACATCAAATTGTTTATTTGAGGATGACTGTGTCTGGGCGGGAGCAGAAAAAAATTAAACATTAAATCTCAAATAAATGTTCTAAGTTTGAAAAGGCAAAAGCTTCACAGAGGCTGCCAATTTGGCCTGTGCTTAAAGGAGAGACCAAAAATGGAGAGAAAACAAAAAATACCCATTTTATAAAGGCAAGAACATCCTAGCTGTGACAGTGCAGTCAAGCTGGATTGACTTCTTGGATCCTGTTGCTAGTGTTCAATTAACATGTCAAATGATTTTCAAACTTCTCTCTGCTATTATTTTCATAGTCTAACTTCTGATAAGACCAGAGCAGACTGAGACCCTTCTGTCTGTCAATTGGAAAATTTAGGTGCTTTCTTTTTCATCAGGTGATTGCCTATGGAATATTTAATTTTCAAATATTTTCACATTATATTGTATCCACTGGAGAAAATATTCTGTGGGAAGTTAATGCCACACTGGAGGCAATGTTTTGCCCTGGACCCTTTTTCCAAATATAAGGTGGGATATAGTTTTCTGCTTGCCTTGGTGGCCCCCACAGTTTTGCAGATGGGTGTTAATCAGTCACAAAGGTCCCATATTTACTATGCTGCTACACTGGCCACTGTGCAATCAGGGAGATATTTGCCCATAAGAAAAAATTAGGACCACTGGGATATTCTGAAAATGTTAACCCTTCTTTTTTTGTATGTGCAAATCGAAATCCAAATGGAAACTTTCAGCATAAATCAGCCAAAAGAATGAAGGCCCTTCTATGTACTTCTGATTTAAAATATATATTTAAAAATCTGCCTGCTACTCACATGGCTTCTTTCCTGCAACTGGACATCCTGGTGGGTACTGCTTTGTTCTGCTGAGAGCATTTCAGCTTGGCTGTGCAAGTAAAAGTGGTGGGACAGCTGCCTGAACTAACCTTTAAAAACAATTAGGTACTGCCACAGTTGGTTTTAATTCACTCTGACATTTCTCTTTAGGTTTCATTGTCCTTCTCTTCAGAACAGGATGGTTCTTCCTTCTCTTGAGGTCATCAAGAATGTTCTTTCTTACATCAGCAGGATTTTCATGACATGACAATTACAACTTTATCTCTTCACCCAATATTGTAATTAAGGGATGGATTTTGACAGTTCATTCCAACTGATGAAGGTGAGACCCAGGATATCTGCAGGTCGGGAGGTATATATTTCAATCACAAAACCTTTTGCTGACATTCCAGATTAAAAACCAATGAAATTTATTCAGAATTTATCTGGCACAGTCTATCTACTTAAGAAAATGCTTTGCCAGAATTCACAGCTACAGACGGCTCCCATGAATGACATCAAACCATTGCTCACATGGGCCAGGTTCAAGCCACTGACTAGAACATAAAAGGTTATAATACATACTCCTTCTTATATCTGTTAGCAGAGATGGTCAGCCAATGACCCCTTGTCTAGATCTGGTGTGCAAAGCAGTTAATCTGGTGTGTGGAAAGAAAAGAGATACCTTTGTCAGACTGCACCTCTGAGATTGCTTCACTGATTTCAGTGGGAGCCACTTATGAGAAGGAAATTGCAGGATTTTGTTCCAGGTAGTGTCAGAGAAAGAAAAACCCTAATGAAATTATCTTTGGAAGTGTACCACAGCAAGTCAGGTATTTTGAAGTGAATCCAAAGTATCATATTTAATTGCATATATTTTTTAAAAGCTGTTAAATAATGAAAGTTCTGGTTTATCTGAAGTTGAAAAGGCATCCAAGACTAAATTGACTGAACCTTAACTTTCAGGTATTGAGATTAAGCAGTTGTGATAAGGACCACATTGCTGGTTGGTGGCATTTTTCTTTCCCATGGTATTGGTAACTTTAGATTTTGAAACAGATTGAAAGAAAATAACAGAAAGCACCATGTTTGTGCAGACCGGCTGTAGAAACTGCCCATTTTATAAAGGTCCCGAGAGCATGCCTCCAGTGGGAAGTCTGGCTGCCAGGGCTTAGGGACAATGCAGAGCCAGTGCAGCCTCAGAGGTCCCCAGGCAGTGCCACGGGGAGGCTACAGCTGAGCCCCAGCCCTGTCCTGGGGGAGCTGCTACCAGCCGAGTCCTCACCTGAGAGGCAGTGCTGCTGCCTGGCCTCAGCCCATCCCCAGTGTGGTCGTTTTCTTTTAGCTGGGACAGTGTGGAGTCAGGATCAACCACAGGTCTTGCATTCGGCAAATCCCATTAGCAAGTCCAGAAAGACCAACAGGGACCATACCCTCTCCCTGGGACCACCAAGGGTAGGGCCAGGCTCACCCTGCAACTCCACACTCACACTCCCTGCAGCCGAAACAGGGACTGATGCTGTCTTCGGACAAAGATGAATAAGGCACTTCAGGAACACCCTCAGCTTGCTCAGTTTCCCTGGTAGGCATTATGGAGGAAACAGTATTTTTAAGAAACTCGAGATATGTGTGTCACAGTGATGTCATATCTGCCATAGAAGGGACTTCAGGATTTTTACCAACTGCTGTTTACACAAGACTCTATTAGAATGGTGTCCTGGGGGACTGCTGATGGGAAGGAGGTAGAAAACAGCTGCGCTGGTAAATATTAGATTTCTTTGTGCTCATATGTATGTCAGACAGAAGGGAAGCTCAGATAATTAAGAAATTTCAGCTTTAGTAAGGATATGCTGACAAGATAATTTAGATATTATTTGTATGGCACTGGATCACCTACCAGTCCAAATGGATGGGGCAGGAGCACCTCATGCTACTTCTGGTGAATTATCCAGAGTACAGAGTTTGTTATTTACTGGCTTTAAATTGTCTGCAAGGACCTTGCAATACCTAATCAGGCATAAGACTGGTGTGGTATGCATAGAATATACTCAGATCAATAAAAACTGGAACACTTTTTTAGCACATTCAAATCACGTGCCTGCAGCACTTTGCACCATAAGGCTGCAGTGTTTTGATGCGCTACTCAGTGCCCCAAAATATTCTTGTGTAGTGCCTAACATAAATCCAACTTTAGAGCTGAGCTGCAGTAAACAAAGGCTTATACAGAGTGTTCCAAAGCTCTTGTCCTTGTGAACAGCCAGAACCATGCATCAGAACCAGTCAGATTCCTTGCAATACTTAAATACAGGCAAGAAACACGTACACCAGCTGATGTGTGTGTACCTAGTGCAGACAAAGGCCAGGAGAACAAGGAGCTTATTGGGCAGGTGGGTAGCCCAGGACTACAAGATCCTGCCTACTTGCAGATTTGTGTTTGGCTCTCTACTGAGGGCAGCTACAGCAGGGTGCACTCAGATGTCCTGCTTCTCTGTATTTACTGGCACTCTTTGAGGGGGCAAAGTTTTTAAATTTGGCTTTGACAAACTTCTAAAGCTAGGTACCATCACTGGCAGGGACACCAGTGATGGCAGTGGCCACTGCTAGTGACAGCAGGTCCTATGCCTGGCTGCAAAGTATACATACTTGAAGAGAATGCATGAACGCAATTTGGGAACATTTGCTACAGTACTTCAATCAATGCCTTCAAGTCACCTTATCAGAGGGCACTGGGTCTAGTCAAGTAATTGTGTACATCAAATCTAGTTTTCCTAGATATGATGTAGCTGGCATGCTAATATCTAAGTTTTTGTAGTTTGTGGATAAAGCCAGGTTTGCATATGTAACTGCTGGAGCATTATTAATCCTGTGGTCTGCTAGGAGTCAGGAGGGAAGAGGCACACATTGAGAAAGAAGAATCAAAGCCTGGTCTGTGTTCAGTAGGTATACGATCAAGCTGTACCAGTAAAGGCTTGCCATCTGCTGACACTTTTACTTAACAAAAAATGAAAACAAAAGGAGACTTGCATTGCAGTTACTGGAGGGTTAATGGATAAAATGGCAGATAAAAAAGTCGATATGGCTGGGGATCTTGAGAACAGCTGCCCCTTCATAAAAACAATTCTGTGTGTCTCTGTGACAGAAAACCCTCACCATGAGCTGATGCAGTGACCCAAGAAAAGCATAATACAGTGGAATACACAACTTCTTCTCCAGATGCCGCAAGTAAGGGAAAGGAGGTAACAAGCTACCTGTGAGGAGCCAGCTACCCCTGGTACATACACTGAATGAGTTCCTGATAAGGAGGCAGAATATATGATGAAAGTGCCACTGTTTTTTCCTGCAGATGGGTGCCAAAGTTATTTCTCCTTTGATGGTCCCTTTCCGAGTCTGTCTTCAAGACTGTTATAGCTACTGGTACAGTGTATTTCAAGCTATTAATAATGTCTCTTTCAAATTTTAGTACTATAAATCACAGCAGGTTTGCATATAGTTTTTCAAAATGTGACTCTATTGTATTACCATTTTTTTAATAGAGAACAGATACATGTATCAGCACAGATGACAGATCACTACTACCAAAGCAAGAACAGTTTTTAGACTTTCCTTTACCACAGTGCTGCCAGATGAACTGTGTTGACCTAGACATACAAAACCTGAACTTGTTTGAACATTTTCATTCTGTCCTACAGGCTGTTGAAATAGACTGTCTGTCCACCTCCTGAAGGACTCTGCCAAGAGCAGCAGGGAAGAGGAAGACCTGCTCACATCTGGATTCCAAAATGTAAAGGACCATCTCCTTCGGACAGTGTGGCTAATTCCCACTCCCTTAATAAGTCTTCCCTTCTAAATGGCTGTGAGTCAGCATAATGGAAGTGTGTTTTCTTACTGATGTATGCAAGTAGCACCAATAATATGATAACAGGTTATAGATGTTACAAACGGCATGCAGGGCAAAGTAAAAAATTAAAAGAAAAATGACAAAAGTTTCATTTAACAGAAAATTTAGCACATCTCTCACAAAACATTTTCTTAACACATCATAGACGGTTTTGGCCATCTAGCAGATGGTCCTCTACAGTGACTATTATCTTTGATTTCCCCTCTGAAGCCGAGCTACATTACCTTGCCAATCCATCTGAGCCTGCTCACCAAATCCATGAGGTACTCAAGGCCCAGCTCCTGTTTCCATTGTTATGGTGCAGTTACCAGTGCAGCAGACCATCCTGGGATTACACACACACATCCTGCCAACAGGAGTTACTCCCTGAAGGGTTGTCAGAACAGATTATTTGTGCCAGCATTGAACAATTTTGCTACTGCAGTGTGCTAATCTTATGTACCTTGAAAAACAGAAAGATTATTTCTGCAGGAGGAACAGCCATAGAGACAGGTAATGACTGAGTGTGTAGAGCTGCACAGATGTCACAAAGTAAGGCCCTGTGCTTCCTACAGAAACAGACATCACTGTTGTTTATACCTAGAAGTTGGGTGCAAGCTTCTTTGCTAAAGGATGGGCACCTGTGGTTTCACTGTGCTCTTCAGGCAATCATTAGATCAGAATGAAATCAAAATGATACATGCTTTCCTACTTTTTCTTTTAATATAAAGCATTAAGGTAGCCACTGGTTGCCCTTTTATCAGCTACACATATTTGAGATACTCTGTTCTGCTTCTGAACCTTAACCACTTTAAAAAAAACTATCCTGTGCTTTTACAAAAACCCAAAAAAGCTCATGATTAGTAGATTCAAAACTATGGTTAGGAATCTCATTATTCTCACTTTAAAGAGGGTGGAGTCACAGGCTAAGGATGCTGAATTCTAAAGTGGTCTGATCTGAGACATTTTACAGATTCAAGATCACTGGGTTGCCATGGAGGTTGGCAGCCTGTGGTTATGGAAAGCCCTGCTGTATGTGTCTGGCCCTGGGGGTTAAAAATGAAGTTTTCAAACACAGCCATCACTTTTGACAGTGTTTTGCCCTAAGAGATAGCATCCAATTCACAAATAAGCAGATGGTGGGTTGAGAGTTGGACCTGTCTAGCCATATTTCATGTTGATTTTATGACCTCTTTTACGATTTTAAAGAACTATATAGGCTTCTCTGCAATTCAGAATGAAATTGTACCAGAGAAACAGACTAGTTTAAGATGATAAGAGTTAATGCTTTTGCTGAGCTCAAGGATATGAAGTCAGGATATCTTCAAATCCAGACCTCTGTAAGCAACAAAACACTGCCCTTTAATGACTGCTGGATCATCTCTGTCACTTGAAAAGGGGATTGAAATGAGTTCTAAAATTAAACTAGTTTTAACACTGCTGTTTCTAAGTGAGTTGTAAAATAAGCTGGGACAAGTTTGCACAAGAAACATTTGCTATTAAGTGTAAAACCATGGGACCTGAGCCAGGCCAGCTGTGCTACTGCTCCTCCTTTGGTCCTCTACCAGTGGGTGCCAGAGGCTACAGACTTCGGAGGTAGAAAATATGTTTCATTGCTCTCGTTTGATACCCTCAGGCTGATACATAGAGTGGAACTGTCAGGCTTCTCAGCAAGCTCTATCTAGCCTTCTTTGGCTGGAGGGGGGGTTGCTGATACATCATGCTCTGAGTTTTGGTAGAAGAGACCATCAGTGTTAAAAAGAAAAGAGACTTCAGGTTACCAGCTCCTTAAAACAGGGTTGCCTGTGGTATACAAGTTTACAAGCAGCGAGAGAAACAGGTCATAGGAAGGTCCCTACTTAGACTAATAATTAGCTAGGCACAGGCTGAAGTTCAAGTGAAAGCTGCTCAAGCACTTGAAGTCAGGACTCAAGAATGCTGGGGTCAAGAGACAGAAAAGGTCAAAGATAAAGGTCTGGACATGCAGCAAGATGTGGTGAAGCTAGCGGGAAAACAAACACCAGGAAAAGAAAAATGTATGGGTCATAAATTATTCATTTGAAATTCTACACATAAAAAATAAAAAGAATTTTCATATGTGGTTTATCAAAAGAAACTATATCTCTTGATTCATTTGAAGAACAGCAACAAAAAGATCTAAATCTGGAATAAGAATCAGCAAGGCAAATTAAAAAACTTGTATTTGCTTTGTAGGAAATAAAGGAGGAAGATGGTGAACCTCTCAAGTCTTACAGATATGTGAAGTGACTTTAACTCAAAAATACTTAGGTGCATTATGTAGCAAAACAACCTTTAAATGCTTTTTATTTTTTTTAAAGACAATAGAATTCAATAAATGATACAGATACTGAGGAATGCATATTTACATCAGTTGCAGCTACTTTATTTTCCAGAAAACTGGAAACAATCTTTTCCTTCTTTTCCAGACTGAGTTTGTGAATGCAGTGGAACTTTTTCTACACACAGCTCCATTTTTATATTTTCATTATTTGTTCAACCCTTGTATGAAAATGCTGCTACTGGCATAAGCATCTTAGTACTCCTACATTACATTACCTTAAATAACTGTGTATTGAGTAATGTGCACACATTGAAGTGGCTGGTATATATCAGCAGTGTTAAAAAGTATGGAGTAAAGATACTACTAGTTCAGTGGTTGACATATTTACCCACATAAGCTATTCCTATCTATTAGCTGTAAGGAGGAGATTTAAAATGCAATTTAAATCAATCACTGCCTATAGAGGGATGTGAATTCCATTGTTTCAGGATAGTTTACTGTGTTTTATCTTGAAAAAAAGAGAGAAAGACACTGTTAATAAATACAATAATCTGCATTTCAGGATGGTGTGGTGTCTTATTATGTTTCTGCACTAAAGAATCAAATCCATCTCCAAATTTAGACAGCTACAAACCATCTATATAAACATTATTATAGTTTGGTAATTGAAAAAGACCCTAAAAACATACGGAAATTATGTTTGGCCTAGTTTCCACACACATCAAAGAGGAGAGAGGACTCCTGGCAGACCTGGAACCTTTATTTTGAACAAGGAGTTTACCAGCCGGCTTTTCACACTGTAGCGAGTTTGTGCGTTTACTTTAGAAAACGTGCTGAGCTAGACCGGACTGAACACTGCAAAACAAATCACTGTGATCGCAAAACAAATCACTGTGCTAACAAAGCAAACCGCTTCATCTGGTGGCCATAGTCTGGAGTGCAATGGGCAGCAGCAGGTTTGTGCCTGGCACGGGCAGTAAGGCAGTGCCGGTGGGGCGGGCCGTGAGTGACACCGCTCCCGGTGCGGGGGGGCGCGGGGTGCCCGCCCCGGCAACCGGGCCTGCAAACACGGCCCGGCGGGCCCGGCCGGCCCCGGGGCGCGACACAGCACCGGGCACGGGCATGGAGAGCGGGCCGGGCCGGGCGGGCACGGCACGGAGCCCCGCCGCACGGCCGGGACAGCCCGAGGGATTAGCGTCTCCCGGACAGGCGGCGGGGGCGGGC
>VXBX01009605.1:106323-144462 GCA_013400415.1 Scytalopus superciliaris | reverse complement strand
GGAGATGTGTTACCGACAGGGGCGGGACACCCGCCGGGGGCTTGACAGACTCCTCTGTGTTTGCTGCAGGGACTGAGCGAATACAAGAGGAGCTTCAGGTGGAGAAGCGCGGGGTGCCGTAGGCCGCCCCAGCAGCAGCAGCAGCAGCCCCCGTGGGCAGGCCTTCGGTCGGAGCAGTTCGGTAAGCGCCCTGCAGCTGCCCCGGCTGCTGCCCCGGGGCTCTGAGGAGCGCATGGCCACAGCAACCGGGGGCGCTGGCAGATTGGGCACTTGGTGCACATAGAAGTATATTGCTGGCCATCTTTTAGCATGTGTTTTTGAACTCTGTGTTTTTTCTGGCTACACTGAGACTTCTTTTTTTTTTTTTTTAATTAGTGCTATTTTATATAAACCCTGAGAAAAAGTAGTTTCTGACGTGAAGCATAAGCCGAGTCCCAAACATGAAACGCAGATGCAGTGTTAACTCACGCGGGGTGTGTAGAAGGTGATACTGGGGTACCTGTGGTGTGTGGAGAGAGTAAGTAGACTTCATGTTAAAGATGAGCCTAGCTTGGGGCAATAGTTGATACAAAGTAAAATTGTTACGAAGACTTAACAGGTACAGCTAACTGAAAGGAAAGGATGACCATTAAATGGAAAAGCTTGTGATGCTGTAGTCTAGTTTAAGGATTGTAGATATTGTCATGGCAGGGAGATGTGGTGATAGGAAGTAGTAGAAGATGGAGGGAATAGCATCTGGATTGAAAGGCCTGGAGGAACATGAGGAGTAGGAGTAAGCTGAACGGTGATGACACCTGTAGTGCTTTGAAAAGGAGTAGTACAAAATAGTAATTATTGTAGTGGCACAAGGCAGATTAAAAAAAATTGTGCAGTTCAGTGCAACTGCACCATGCAGTCTGTGTAATTAAGAGTACAATGTATTCATTCCTAAAATATGGTAAGTGTTCTAAATTATGGTTTAGTAATTAAGAACCAGTACTGGGAGTAGGGTTTTTTTTAGTCAAGATGCTAGACATTTTAGCTAAAGATTATGCTATATATATACTACTGCTTTCTTCCGTTACTGCAAAATATGTCTTTCTTTAACCTTTTTTTCCCTGGCACATGGGTACCTGTTTTGAGGACCAAAATTTTCACGAATTCTTAATTGCTTAAACATTCAAACACATTAAGTTCTTTTTAAAATTGTAATCTATGCTTATTTTCCAGTCAAACTAAACTGCAAATTTTACTAGACTTGCAATAAACTCATGAGTTAGCAATGCAGCAGCTTCTCCTCTTTCTCATGTTGTAGTGGTGGTTTTGTGCATGCTTGGTTAGTTTTTTTATATATTTGTTTGATTTTCACTCCCACCTATTTTCTCACCATTTAACTACCGTGTCTTTAAACATCAATCTTGACACCTCATAGGACTTGCAGATTGTTATAGATTATTTACTTGTGGTTCTTCTTGTTAAAACACATAGCTGTCAATTTTAAGAATTCCTTGAAACATCACTGCTAAAAGTTTACAGCTGTAGGTGCTTGGAGTTCCTTTCTGCTACTTTTCCAGTGTTTTGCCACTGAAATTATTTCCTATCACCTAGATGTGTTGTCAGACATCCAGACATTCTGTATACCTTTCATCACAGGTTGTTCTCTCTTTCTACATTGTTTCTTCATGAGATAGGAGTGTGTCTCTCCTCAAAAGTATTTCTTTAAGGCATTAGTGACTTTCACATACTTTTCCATCACAGTAGAGCTCTTTGAAGTGGATTATGATTTCCCACTTTGAATGTATTTAGTCATTCAATACTCTTCTTAAAATGGTTGGGTAATTTTATTTTCACCTGCCTGTATTCTTAAAAATAACTTGATACCTGGTTTTCTGACAAATGTTTTTTTACTTTTGGAAATGTTTTTGTGTTCATACTGTAAAAAGTCAACGGTTATCTGAGATGGTCTTAAATTGCAGGTGGATGGGGATCTGTCACAGTCCTTGAGAACCTGTTCAGCAAGGTGTGTTGTGCATGTGTAATGAGAAGTGCCTGTAGCATAATTCATCGCTGCAGGTTGATTATTTTGTGTTAACCACATTCTTTTAAACTGGCTATGTTAGTTTTTGTGTTGTTCAGCTCCCAGAATCAGCTTGCACAGGATTCTCCTATGGACAGTTTTGCTTTATAGGGTTTTAGCTAACATGGTCCCTGTCTTTTTAATGGGAAGGAAGTAATTTTCAGATAGGAAAGAACACAGAATTTCACAGCTGTGCCCATAGTTCATAGTCTGTCATTGCTCAAAGATACTAAAACAGTGCTTTCCAATAATCAGTTGTATGATAAACGTTCAGTTTGTTATTGTAATAGAGCGATATTATGTCTCCAATAGAATGTTTTTGTTAAACCTGATAGGTTTTTTTTTTTTTTTCAGGAATCAAGAGAGAACCAAAATTCATTTCCAAGAGAAGGGTACCTTACCATAGTCCACAGATTTCAAAGTCCTTTGAATGGACAGCAGATTGTGATTTGAATGACCCACTTGAAACTGAAGCTGTGAACAACAGCAACAATGTGAATCAGGAAGAAATTGAAATGCCAGAAGAACCCAGACTCACCCCAAAAGTTCAGTCACATTTGGTAGATTCTAGTAGTGAAACAGCTCTTGCCCTTGTAGAGAACAACATGAAGAAATCACCCTCTGAAGCTCAACCAAATCAAAATGAAGCATTTTCATCTCCAAAAAAGGAATTAGAAAAAATGGGTAATGGGGTAAGGGGATATTTTGTTTTTAATTGACCAGTACATAAATTGCTAACAATATTTTCATGCACGTACTCAGCCTCCCTTGTCTAACTCTTTCCTTAGCTGTGTATTTTGGTACTCTGTGTTGTAGCTTCTCTGTTGGGAGAGCAGTACTTTTGAGATCAGATTTTGGTACTATTTAATTCAATAGGAATTTCCTTTTCAAATGTCATCACTGTTGTTTTCAATTAAACAAGGATATAGGCAATAATATAGAGACTTCTTGGGGTTGTTGACTGTAATGAGAAAATGTGCTTTGCATTCATTTTGTTCACAAAACCAAAAACCATTGGTTTGAAAGTGTGTGTTGAAAGATGGCTGACTTGCAAAGCGTTGTAGGAAAGGAAACAATTGTTATTTTTTGGTATTTTTTTATGTTGTCAGCTTCACAGAGTCCTTCAGAGGAAAGCAGACATGAATATTTCACATTTAAATACTTTCCCCAGAAATTCTGAATATCAAAGCCAATTTGTCTGGAAGAGTCCTCATGAAAGGTCTCCAATACTGGCAGCTGAACAGGTAACTTTAAAGGATCCAACAAGTAAATGAATATTTTCTTTTATGTATCAGCAAAGTTGCTTACCTTCCAAGATTTCCTTTTTCCCTCTTTTGGCAGGAGATCAGTGAACTTTAATGTTGTTGCATGATTTGGTTTTTTTCTCTCTCGCTATACAAAAGTGCAGTCTAATTGGATTTGTTTCCATGTGATTTTTATTGTGGTCAGGTCTAATTATTGGTTCTCCTTAGGCCTGGTTGTATTTTGTTTTTTCTTACCAGACTGTTTTCTTCTGTTTGCATGAGTTTACCTGTGTTGCTACAGTCTGTTGTTCTTGGTTTCCCTCTCTCTGCACATATACTTCTAAGCCCTAAAGTGTATCTCTATAGTGTTTTTTTTCTTTAATGAGAACAGCTTATATTTAAAAGTGGAGTCTTCTGATTTTGAGATACTCTTGCGGCATTTTAATACATTTCATGAGCTTTTGGGCTTTTTGAGGTTGAAAATGCTATTTCTAGTCCGACCACAAAGATTAGCTGTGATTGTGAGACTGCTTTGTGTTTTCAGTTATTTGTTACTGGGATCAGCATTTAAGAGACTAGATCTGTCTTTTGGTCAGTATTTTACAGTATAAAATAGGCACTTCTGCTTTTATTTTGTTTTCTGCTAATGGGATTATAAGAGATGGTGCATTCTCTTTTTATCCACAGGGAGAGAATTTGTTCACTAGCAGCTTTCAGAGGAAGTAAATGTTGATAACTAAGATCAATCATTGTCCTGTCTTTTTCTGTTGGATTGCCAAGCAGGTGGATGTAGTACAAGATATGTTTCCTAGCAGTCCCTTATTCAAGGACAACTCAGTGAAATGCATGACAGTAGTATAGAAGCCAAATGACTTTTTGAGGAAGAGCCAGGTCCCAGAAAGTCACCTTATGGAAAATTTCAAAGAGAATTCCATTTGATTCTGTGTGAAATCAGTTTGATAATTTTATTATTGATGCTTGTGAACGTTGTGCTTTTTTCAGAAGATAGACTTTGAAACCTAAAATAGTGAACTTTTTTTTCACAATTTACACAGAATAAGAAGCAGTGAGAATAAGTCTGTAGGCACTGTATGTCCATGGATAAACAGAACTTAGAGAAAATTTCATTATGAAAATGATATAAATATTAACAAATTTATATTCTTTGCTGTATATCCTTTGATAGGATGGAGTATATACCTGAAAACTGCGTAATGACAATACCTTTCTGTTGAGATTCTGTGGAAACATCAAAATTACACAGATTAGGTTATAAGTCAGACTGAAATTCTCATAACAAAGCTGCAGAAAATATATGCTTGTCACATATGGAGAGGTCTTTAAATTCAGCACCCCGTGAGGGGATAATACATGATTACTTATCAGGCAAATTCTCTACCTTGGTATATAATACTATATTGATTGGAATCGAGTGAATTTTAATTTATCCAACTCTAAGCACTCAGCTCTAGAACACAGAGCAGGTGTCTGTTTATGGACTGGACATGTACTGAGGACCCGTAGGGAAGTTTTACAGCATGCCTTTCAAAAAGCATCATCTACATACTGCTCTGAAGGTGAAACTGTCTTCCCAAATAAACAGACCCTCTGATAGTAAACTTCAGTAAGAACAGCATCTGTTCACAGGTTTAACTGTGCCTGACTTGATCCCTTTTAAATTTTTTCATCAAATTAAGTTTCTCTTGAATTTGTCCTAGAAGTTCATTAGTCTGCACGTGCTGTATTTGTACACATGGCCGTATCTCACACATGTGAGTGTATTTGCATGAATCAGTTAACAGATTTTGAAAATTTAGCCTGCAGGTAAGCATGTCACACTTCTTTCTTTGTTTTGTTTTCTTTCCCTCCCCAAGGTTATTTTTAACACAGGGAAATCCCCACCTACGGTTAAATCTCCTGCAATTACTTCTGAAACTGCACATGAGAGAAATTTCAAAGGGTCTCCTCCTGTTAAGGGTCCGCAAGAGAGAGGTGGTTCAGAAGAGAAGGAATTTCCGGTTGGTAACCAAATAAATATTTCCCTGAAAAAAAGGCTTTAGTAGTACTTCTATAATTTTGATCTGTTTTATGATAGGGTGGGTTTATTTTGGAATCTCTTAGTTACATTGTAGAGTTGTTGCTAATGACACTGGACTCAATAGTGGTTCTACTATAAAAGACTAAATATAACACTGTACAACTCTGCTCTTTGGGGTTTCTGCAGTGGGTTCTGTAGTTCAGTAGTTCTTTTTCTTCATTTTTTTCAGAGTTTTCAAGTGGGTTCATTTATATTCTTAATATTTAATTAACATTTAAGGTTTAATTTTGAATTTTTTTGTTGATCCCAGTTGAAACTTTGTTTTTAGTTATTAGGACAGTTTCTGAAATCTAAATCTCTGATTTATACTTTCATTGGTACCAGTGTTGTCTCATGGGTCTGCAAGAGGGCTAGATGGGACGTCTGATACTTTTTGAATGTCATAAATCAGAGATAGTGTGAATAAAAAATAATTCTAATGTATGAAAGATGCCACAGATGGAACTGTTTTTCAGCCAGTAGTTGTAATTTGAAGAAACATGAAGGAAGGATTACAGTTAATTTGCCTTGATAAATTGAAATGGTAAGTAATTGTATTTAGTATCGGGCTCTAACAGGACAATCCTGTGTGGATTCTGTTACTCAGTTCAAAATATTGATACGTCTTTTGTGAGAGTAAAAGACATTTTTAAGTGCCTTTTCTAAAAAGACATTAAAACATAAAAATTTTAG
Organism: Scytalopus superciliaris; assembly: GCA_013400415.1. Lineage (NCBI taxonomy): Eukaryota > Metazoa > Chordata > Aves > Passeriformes > Rhinocryptidae > Scytalopus > Scytalopus superciliaris. Next base: position 138,392 of record VXBX01009605.1, on the reverse strand, counting down.
AAGATATTTTAAAGTAAATTTTAAATATTAAAATACCTTTTATGAGAATTTGGTTGTTTGCATTTCCTTGTCTGGGTGTTGACTTGTGCAAATTTTAGTGGGCATTTAGGAAACATGTTTATGTCATTTTAATGAGATATATGTAATGAAATGGAATTGTTTCAGATGGAGACCTTCTAAAAATAGGTGAGAGCAATTTAGACTGCCTGACTGAATGTATTTTGCAAGGTGGGCATATGAATGTTTATTTTTGTAGCAAGCTGCCAGGTGGTGTAGTGTTGTCTAAATTCCTGCAGGTTAGCTGCCCATCCTTCAGGTGGAAGGACCACATATGAGTGTCCTCACTATCCATCTCTCTTCCTGATAAGACCAAAAGAGCCACTATCGTACAACATGTTCACTAGGACCACTACTGAGGGAAATGTGTACTTAATGGGCAGTGCCTGTGGCTTAGTTCAAGTTGTTGGTACTTCTGAGGTGATTGTTGGCTTGGAGGTTTTGTCATTTAAAACTCAGACCTGCCCAGTGCTTTAAGTCCCGTTTGGGAATGAGGAATTTTATGTCCCTTTTTGCTGCTTTTGGCAGATATGAAAAAAATTTGAAAAGCCTGAGACTTTCAGGAAGCATTTTTCTGGTTTTAATATTGGAATTTTGGGTTGTTGAGAACAGCTAATACAGTGAAGTAAGAGGAGTCACGAGAAGGGAATTTTGGTGACAGCATCTAAAAAAATGGGTTTTTTGTGCCAGTATTGCTTTTCTGATGAATATCTTGAAAGATTTTGGGGGATTTTGGTGGGAATTTTTTTTAATTTAATTTGAACAGTATCTGTGAAGATCTCTAGCAGAATCAGAAGTCATGCACGAGATTTCCAAGGGAATAAAATAATGAGGAAAAAAAAATCTTTTGTGTAAACCCCAAACAAATCAATCTAATAATTTGTAAAACAGAATGGCAGGGAATAAAAAATGTGCCTTTTTGGATTCATGTTAGAATGCACAGGTATCATATTATTTTGTTTCTGTGTTTTGTGTTAATTTTGTAAAGTGTACAAAATGGATCATCTAACTAACTGAATGTTGGCTCAGCCACCTTAGCTTTGGCATTTTGTTAGTTTATTTCTTTATTAACAAAAGAATGTTATTTTTTTTTTGTATTAAATTTGCAAAACACCTAACACAAATAAAATTAACTATTTGCAAGAGCTTGATGTCAAAAAGGACTATGAGGGTTTTCAGATTGTTAGCTAATGTGGTATTTTTAAAATTATCTTTGCCTTAGAGTAAGAGGGAAGAACCGTTTCAAAAACCAGCAGAAGATGCAGCAAAACAAGGGAAATCAGAACAGAAACATCCTAAACAAAAAAATAAGCAACATAACAGTCCAAAGCCCCTCTCTTTACATACAAGTCGTGGGTATGTATAAAATAGGAAAACCTAGACTAGTGAATAGGTGTTCAGCAGCCTAATATTTAGAATGATGGACATTGGACCTTTAATCACACCATGCTGCAGTTGCAGGGGCAAATGCCCTCTTGCAGCTCTAAGTTTGAGCTTCCTGCAGGTACATCTAAACCTGATGTTAATTTCCATCCTCTTCTTTCTCTGGTCTGAGACTTCTCTTTGTAACCACTCCTGTTCAGCTGAACCTTGTGATGCAGTAATAGTATTACTAATAAATTTAACATGAATGAAATTAAATTGGTGCAGTGCGGTTACGAAATTTTTAACAAATCCTTTGGAATTCATAGTCACCTCTCAAACTGCTCTCCTGTGCTTGCTCCACACCTTAAAACTGTGGTGATTGTACTTGATGTCTGCTTTTTCTAGTCCCTAATGCCTTCTGTCCTTGAGTAACAAAAGCAAACACATGAGGTAAAAGGAAGTAGAGAGATCTGTCCCACTTAGGGTAATCTGACAAGCATGGAAATGAAATGAAATTGTATGTTACTGAGTGCTATCAAAGTGTCTTTTTTTTCTGCCACATGCCTACATTGCAGGAATTGAACTCATATTTCCATTTTATACACATCTGAGATATGTCAAGAGAAATAAAAGGCAAGAATAGATGTAGGCTTTAAAATGCATAAATGAATCAATCTCTCCTGTCTTTGTGCTTATCATATGGCCCAGCGACTGCTTTCATTCTTTCTGGCAGTGTTAAGGCATTAAATTAAAGATGGGAGAGGAGACTTAGGTAAGTCTGAATGCTGTTGGATATTGAGAGTTGATTACAAAATGATCATCCAAAATTCTATGAAATGAAATTGCTTTATGAAAAAGTAAGTGGATATGATATAGCTAAAATCTTTAACTCTTTAGTTGTCTTAGCTCTCTTACGTGGTGGATTGTAGTAAGTTTTGCAGTGAGTAAAATTCTTGATCATTTGCTGTGGCTCTTTTCATTGAAGGGCAAATTTCTTATGCCTTCAGTTTTTTTCTTAAAATCACTGGGCAAATAGTTGTCAAAATGTGCAAGTTCTCAATATGCAGACACGATTGTCACTTTGTATGCAAGCTGTGTTGCATGGCCTGCTTTTGCAGCAGAATGACTGTGATCAAGGCGTAGCAGTGCTGTGTTTTTCAAGCCAATCCATTAGTTTTGCAACCAAAACTGAAGGGATTCTGACAGTTCTAAAGAAAAGGATGTATTGAAGGAAATTTTGAGTATAAAGGGTTTTTCTACCTTGGTATTTTTCTTTTTACAAGGTGTGTTTTATTCTCTTGACTTCAGGCTTTTGTGTTCTATTTCTGAAGAAGGATTTAAAAAGAGGGCTTTTTCATTCAGTGCTGAATATATTAAAGTTAGTAATGTTTTGAAGCAAGATTAAAATGAAGAAAGTCTTTAGATTTAAGCTGATACATGCTCAGTTCATTGCTTAAGGACTTGAAGTGCTACTTATTGCCTCCTATAGGTTAGAAGATGCTAATTTTTCTGTGTATGTATGTGTGTGGCAGAAGGGAAAATGAACCCATCTTTTCAAGCACTGAGGCCTTTTGAAGATCAAAGCCAGTAGGACATAGATGAATTATACTGACCAGTGTTCTGGCAGTCAGATGTTTCTAGCCCCAGCAGCTCACCCCACCCATATGCAAAGCACCTTTCAAGTGGAGTTCATAGAAGGGAAGTCTCAGACACGTTAATGCCAAACAAGGCGTTTTAACTTAAATGTACCTCTATCAGTGACTTAAATCAAGGTGCCATACTTTGCATTGAAGTAATTGAGGCTTATGTGCATATCATGTTCTGCTGATTTGACTGTCGGGGCAAAAGCTTCAGGTTGAAGTGTTGTGAGGAAAAAACAACAGGAGTAACTACTTGAAGGGCCTCCAAATGTGAATGTTTTTTTTTGTTTTCTTCCACAGCTTTTGTAGTTGTGTTGGTTTGAGTTGTTTGTGCATGTGTTTTTCACATCTCGCTGGCATTTGAGTGCAATGTATTTATGTATTATTTATTGATGTAACTTTAAAAGTGCTCTTAAAGAGTATTCTGGATATCAAGGTTTACTTTTTCTCTTTCCCCCCCCTGCCCTCCTCATTCTTAATTTCTTAGGAAGATGAACACTGAATATAGATCAAAATTTTTGTCTCCAGCCCAGTATTTTTACAAAGATGGAGCTTGGTCTCGTATTAGGAGTAAAGTTCACAACCAGGTGAGTATTCTTAGAAAATCTGAAGCCTGAGTATGCTTTGTATTTTGACTTTTACATGCAAAAACTTCAAATTGTGGTATTTATAAGATACAGTTTTGAGATTATAATGGTAATGACTCAAGCTCCCGAAGGTGAGTATACAAAGACAGTTAGGTTCTGACAAGTTAGTATAATACATAGCAAGAAAAAAAAAAAAGAGATGGTGAGACTTAAAAAGATACATTAATGTGACATCCAAAGTGAGAGAGGAGTTTTGTTTCCCTTACAATCAGAATCATTCAGAACAGAGTCTCTTCTGGCAGATAATCTCATTATTGATGTTCAGCCTGGTTTTAATAAGCGGAAATGTTCAAAATACAGCATTGAATGATAGATTCCAAGGGAATGAAAGGAGAAGGCCAACATATGTATCAGCCTCGATTGGCTTGATAGTCAAGCTCATTTTTTCAGCTTACCATGCTGAATCCATTCAAAGCAGTCAGCTGAATTCAGTCATACACAACATACAACTGATATTTTTTCTTGCAAGTCTTAGCCAATCTGTGTATTTTCTTGTAGTTTATTCAGTAACTGGAGTCCATGTTACATTTGACAGAACTCTGAAAATGCTGGCCAGTTTCAGGACTGTGGGATTTCTTAGCAGCATTGTTAATTATGATTTTCTGAGTTCATTAAGTAAATCAAAACCATTAGTGTGCTAAGGAACTTCTAGAGCTAGTTCTGTGACTCTGATTTCACTGAATTGACTTAGGTTTCTCCCAGCTGATAGAGTGAGCCTTTGTGAGACACTGCACTGCTAATTGTGTGACAGATACTTGGAAATGTGACTTTCTTCATCAGTCAGGACCAAGGTGATGCGGAAGGTAGAATTGGAGCAGATGGTTCTAGGGTGCTGGACTTTGAGAATTTGTAAATAAGATGCTTTGAGAATTGCAGGAGTAACGTGGTAGCATTCAGTTGTATGTTTTCTCGCTGAATTTAACAAGTATTTTAGGCAAAAGGAAGTATTTATAGAATACACACAAAATACACAATGAGAAATAGGTCTCAAAGTATATCACAGTGTGTGATGATTCATAATCAGATTTTGTGTATGCATGCATGAGATAATCCATTCTGTGAAAATGGAGTCGAGGATGTTAGAGCACTGAAAACAGCAATATTTAAATTTTTACATATATCAAAATACACATTAGATTTACTGTAATGAAGGCTGTAGAATATTGTGAACTGTTGCATGCAGCTTAAGTGGTATTAAACGTGTTTCTGTAGAATATGACATAATTTTTTGGGCATGTAAGACTTTAATTTGTTGATGTTGCGTCAGTAACATTCAAAATAAAAAGGAACAGTGCTCAGCTTCAAGAGCAACTGACTAGTAGGCAAATAAAGGGAAAGGGATGCATTGCCTTGAGGTATGTTGTGTTTGTGGCACAGTCAGCTGGTAGTATAGTCAATAGAAAGAACAAGGAGACTGCAAGTGTAGAATGGATGTTTAGCTTTACATGTGGCATTTAATTAGAGTGTATGAAAAACCAAGAATTTCCCACACTGCAGAGAAGTTTTTTGGGTGTGTCAGACTATAACATGGAGATTTTCTTGCTGAAAAGGGAACTGCAGGAAACTGGAAAGAAGTTACTTGGCAGTAGGCATGAAGAATTCAAAAAAAGAATTATTGTGGGTTTTGGGGCCTTCCAAATGAAGGAGTTGTGCTGGACAGCTGAAAAAGCCAAAAATATTTTTAAGACTATAATAACAAATATTTTATTGGTGACAAATGTGCTTTAGTTACATACATGTTTTCACGTGTGCATACCTGCATTAGATCCTAGTATGAGTTCATGTAGAAGAGACTTTTATAATTGCAGTTACTGAATTTCTCCTGTCTCTGTAGATTTTAAATCACATGCCTGTCAAGGTTTAATCCTAGTAGGGAGCTGAGCTCCACAGAACCAGTTATTCACTCCCCCTCAGTGGGATAGGGTAGAAAATTGGGGTAAAAGGAACAAAACTCGTGTTGAGATAAAGGTAGTTTGATAGGTAAAGCAAAAGCCATGTTCATAAGCAAAGCAAACCAAAGAATTCATTCACTACTTCCTATCAGCAGGGAGGTATTCAGCCATCTCTAGGAAAGCAGGACTCTATCATGTATGTGTTACTTGGGAGGACAAACACCATCATTCTAAATGTTCCCCCATCCTCCTTCCCCCAGCTTTTCTTGCTAGGCACAGCATCATATGGTCTGGAATACCCCTTTGCTTAGCTGAGGTCAGCTGTCCCAGCTGTGTGCCCCCAGCTTCTTGTGCACCGCCAGCCAACTTGCTGGCAGGGCACGATGAGAAACGGAAAAGGCCTTGATGCTCTTTAAGCTCCATTCAGCAACAGCTAAAACATCTCTGTGTCATCAACTGTTTTCGGCACAAACCCAAAACATAGCCCATAGGAGCTACTTATTTAACACGTGATTTATATTATAAAGAAATTTATCCCAGCCAAAAGTAGTACAGTGTATCAAACCAGTTTTGCTAATGGACAAAGAATGGTAATGATCCTGGGAGGTATTGAAAAACACCTGAAGTCATTGGTCACAGCCAGCATGGCATCATGAAGGCAAAGTCCTACTTGTCAAACTTAATTTCATTTTATGGCAAGGTAACCCATCTAGTTGATCAAGGGAAATCAGTTGACGCAATCTCTTTGGATTTCAGTAAAGCTTTTCAGTAAAGCTCACAGGATCCTTCTGGACAAAATGTCCAGCACAGCTGGATAAACACATCATGTGGTAGGCGAGCAATTGGCTCATGGGTCAAGCACAGAGGGTAATGGTGAATGGAGTACCTGTCACTAGTGGGGTTCCACAGGGTTCCACCTTGGGCCTTGTGCACTTCAACATCTTCATAAATGACTTGGATGCAGGACTGGAAGGGATACTAAGTAAGTTTGCGATGTTACTAAATTGCGAGGAGCTGTTGCCTCCTTTGAAGGCAGGGAGGTCCTGCAGAGAGACTTCAACAAATTAGAGATCTGGGCAATCACCAACTATGTGAAGCTTAACAAAGACAAATTCTGGATTCTGCACCTGGGATGAGACAACCCCCGATGTTCATACAGACTGGGGAATGAGATGCTGGAAAGCAGTGCCATGGAAAGGGACCTGGGGGTCCTGGTTGATGACAAGTTGAATCCAAGTCAGCAGTGCCCTGACAGCCAGGAGGGCCAACCCTGTCCTGGGGGGCATCAGGCACAGCATCGCCAGACAGGTGAGGGAGGGGATTGTCCCGCTCTGCTCTGCGCTGGGGCAGCCTCACCTCGAGTGCTGCATGCAGTTTTGGATGCCACAATATAAGAAAGATATTAAGCAATCAGGGAGTCTCCCAGGAAGTAGAAGCCATATGAGGAGCAGCTGAGGGCACTTGGTTTGTTCAGCCTGGAGAAGAAGAGACTGAGGGAAGACCTCATTGCAGTCTACAACTTCCTCACAAGGGGAGGCAGAGTAGGGGGCACTGCTCTGTCTAGTGCCCAGTGACGGGACCTAAGGAAATGGCATGATGTGGTGTCAGGAGAAGTTTAAGCTGAATATTAGAAAAGGTTCTTCTCCCAGAGAGTGGTTGGGCAATGGAGCAGTCTCCCCAGGAAAGTGGTCACAGCACCAAGCCTATCTGAGTTAAAGAATTGTTTGGACAATGCTCTCAGGCATTTAGTGTGACTTGGGGCAGTCCTGTGCAGGGCCAGGAGTTGGACTTTCATGATCCCTGTGGGTTCCTTCAGATTCAGGGTATTGTATGATTCTATAACATAGGAGGATTGAATAAAATATTTAATTAATGGTTGAGATGTAAGAAAGAATCCAGCCATTTGAGAAATACGTTAACAACAGATTAATGAAAGTATGACTTGATAAACTGTCCAGTACATGGGTTTTGTTGTAAAGCAACAAAGGTACTTTGGCCATTCACAGTATAGGCTGCCCAACAGCTTTTGGTTTCTACATGATTCCAGAGCTTTTCCCATACTAATGAAGTTCTTCATTCTTTGAATGTTCTTCAAAACTGTATCTAACCTCTGTTTCTGGTGGGTTGTTGAGACTCCCCCTACCAAAGGTGCCTATGAAATATCTCTTGCTTAGCATAAGTGATTAGATGATAAACTGACCAATCCAGTCTTGTTTCTCCCTTAGTTGGGACTGTGTCTAACTTTGGGTTCAAAGCAGGCTTTCTGAAGTTCTGAGTCCAAACACACAAATGCGTAATAGAATCCTGGTGTGACCTTAGCCATAGTGATTACTGCTAGACTACTTCTCTGCAATTTATTATTAAGCATTGCTTTTCAGCAGTCAAATAAAGTCTATTTGAATTATGCTTTTGAAAAATTAATGTGGGCAATTAATAAATACAGTAGAACTCTCTGGGACCTGTGTCCTGCTGAGTTAATGCTGCCTGCTGAGTCATGGAAAGAGCTGGTTGTCTTTTGTACTTCTTCACAATTCACTGGAGACACTTCCTCCCCCTGCAGTACCCTGTTGCTCTGGATTTATATTCCTTCTGTTGTAGCTATCATAATTAATTTTTCATTCTTGTAGTTAAAGTGAGTAATCCAGTAAATCACTTGCACATCAAACTTTAAATTCTTCTCTGAAAATGACAAGCATATATTTTTAATGGGTTATTCTTTGCAAGTTTAGGGGGTCAAATTGTGGGATATGTCTCTGCTGCATTCAGGTACTTTTAGTGGGATTAGCAGAATTTAGCGCACTAAGGAGGAAAGATGTGAAATCTATCATGAAAGAAGAATAAAAAAGAAAAGCCAGGAAAAGTAGTCAGTGGAAGTGTCAGTATTACTTCCTGCTCTTTGACAAAATGCTTGTTTCCTGTAAATTATTTTAGTAAGCCAGAATCCACATGGTATCAAAATTATTTTAAATAATTTAAATGTAAACGTTTTGGTTTTGCTTTTTCTTCTTGCACTTTAATTGTATTTGGGTGAAGGACAGAAGACAGCATGTGTGTTTAAATAGTCTTAACCATAAAAATGACGGTGTTTAATGTCTGAAGAGGGTTATTATCACTTTTATTTTTTAAGACTAAAACTGAGCAGTTTTATATCTCATTCTTGCAGTTACTAGTAGCCTAGAAGGAATAATTTTGATATTATGTCTTACATACAATATCTCCAAGAGTTCTTGTGTAACCATCAGCTTCTCACTAAGATTAATGTAGCTCGAGACATTTGCAGTGTTTGCAGCATACAAACTTGACTTGAAATAATCGCAGATCAGTGGTGAATGTATTTTTGAGTGTTGATGCTTAGAAATTTCTTTGATTTCCTCAACCTTGGCAAAAAAATAGTGAAATACCAGTGCTGATGTATTTGTTTTAGAGCTTTTTATTGAATCTCAGGGAGGCAGCATAGAGCTATGTTTTGACAGGCCTTTGGTATTTGATTTCTTACTTAGACTGACATAAAGTTACAAGGGTGATAATAACAGTACAATGTTGAAAGAAAAACAAGAAATTAAAAAATAATTATGTATTCTTCTCCTTAGGCATCTCAAAACACCCTAAATTCCATGTGGTATATGGAGGTTGGTTGCATCCAAGTTCCCCTTTCAGTGTTTGGAGGGAGCACTGTGTCTGAACACTGGTGGAAAAACTGGAATCCAGCACTAAACCTATTCATAGTTACTGCATAAATTTTTGTGCTCATGGAATGAATAACTGACCATTTTGCTTTGGCTTCATGGCTCAAACGTGCTTACTGAGTATATGCTTTGGTTATTTTTGCTTTTCTTTTGTTACTTTTATTGTGGCATGCAATGTTTGTGCTGTGGCTGGTCCTGTATTATGAGTAACTTGCCTTTCTCTTCTAGCTGCCAATAGCTAATGCAAATACTTTATAGTAGCCTAGTAGTGAATGCTAAACAGACATGCAACTTACGAAACCTTGATGTGTAGGTGAGAGAACTTCGAGAAAGAGCAAAGGCTTACAGGCAGCAAGTAGAGGGAACACACTTCTCCCGATACCATTTCAATCAGATCCTGTCTGATAATAACAGTCTTTGGGATGTGTCCTCAACGTCCAGTTCAGAAGAAGGCATCAGCAACAACATCAGAGCACTAGATCTTGCTGGGTAAGGTTATCATTCCTGCCTGTTATTCTGCAGCTTTGAAACACAGCAAAATGCTCAGTATAGGCTTAGTTATATGCATGAGGTCTTGGATGTTTGACTGCATTCAAGATGCAATTGCACAGGGTGCTCAATAATCATCTAGGCTCCCTTTCCCCATGGAGAGTTGGACTTTTGAGGACCCTTCCAAGCTGGGTATTGTATGATTCTGTGATATATAAAGTCTCTGGAACATGAGGGCATTTTCCTTTCCATGTATCAGTTGATACTCCTCAAATTGAAAATGAGGCGCAGCCCAGTATTCTGGCAGAAGAGAAAGTTACTCCTTTATAATTCTCCATAAATACGTATTTAGTGTGGCCACCTTAGTCTCATCAAATCTTGAAGAATTTTGCACTGAGTCATGCAGAAGTAATATTCTTTCCACTGGAATGATACAAAATGTTTTGTCTACTCAGATGTTATTGATGTTCTTGTCAGGATTAATTGATTTTGTGGTTGAGTCTTAGACATGGTTTAGTTTGGAGATGAAGACTTAGGAACTGGAATGTGTACATCCATTTTCTTCTTTCTTTGAAGGCTGTTGGAATTGACAGGTATTAAATCCCTTGCTAGGAAAATTCGGAATCAGTGTATTAGTAACATGTACAGAGAGCTATTGCTGAAGCAGGTAGGGGAAAAAAGAAAAAAAGGTAATTTGTGGCCTCTCTGAGATCTGGTATTTTAAAACAATGCCTTGGATGCCTCTGTAGTCCACTGTAGACTGCTGCATGCACACTACTTTTCTTATGTGTGAGGTCTACCCACTTGCATAACTGTAGCTCTAATAAGTCTTGTGGGATGACATGTAAAATAGGATTTATTACACTGTAATGTGTGACATTAAGTAAGGTGTAACTTTTTGGTCTACTGGTTTGGGTTTTTTTACTGATGCTCTTACTGACCTCATCCGTGCACTGGGCTAATTTGCACTGATTTCTATGGGTAGTTGAGAGTTTAAGACAACAAAGTTGTGCCTGAAGAGGAGCTTTCTAGACTTCTTGTCTTTCAAAATTATGCTGTCAGAGAGTCCCTTTGTTGGAAATAATTATTTTTTGAATACTTCTGATAATCTAACTTGTTTAAATTGGAAATAGAGCACTAATTTACATTGCATTTTTGGAACTAGTAATCCAGAGAGAGTTTTCATAGAATCTAGTTTGAAAATGGGTTGTGCTTAAACATCAGTTGAAACCTCAGTGGCAACTTAACCATTCATCATATGAACTGTACCACTTTCTAATATCTGAGCTGTACTTTTTAAGAAGGACTGAACTGGATGAATGCGTTCTGTGTAGACATGTTTATATTGTGCAAATCACTGATATGAGATGCTGTGTTCTTACCTAGAGTTTCTGAAAAAGAGGCTGTATCAAGTCCTCAAGGGCTACAGCAACCTGACTCCAGAGAACAACCACATGAGGACAGCACTGGAAAGAAAGACATGTCAGATGCTTTAACTCTTCCAGTGAAAAGACGTTTAGTTTGGGATAAACAAGAAGGTACTGAAGAAAGGGAAAACTGTCAATCAACAGACGAGGAAGAAAAACAAGATGAACAGGCTTCAGCTGTGGCCCAGCAGTTAGAAGTAAACAGTAAGGATGCCAAAGAAGATAAAAAAATTGAAGGGTAAACCGGAACGTTTCAGTGATGCATATATGTATACATATTTTTCCTTTAACAGCTCAGAAGTTTGTACGTTAATTAGTTTTTTTTAAATTTGGATTTACTTAAGAGAGCGTAAGTTGGTGTGACACTACTTTTGTTTTTAACGGTATTGTAAGGAATGAGAAAGTTTAAGACATCAAGCTGGTTGATGGAAATGGATCTATCATTAAGAGTACAAGATTTCTAACTTGCAGGACGGATGTTTGTAGATGCATGAGCAATTCTAATATTTTTCTCCAAAATTACAAAATTTGCAGTATGGGCCTCTTAGAACAGACTGTTAATTAGACAGCAGCAAAATTCAAGTACAGTGAAAATTAAAACTCACAGTTTGTTTCAAGCTGACTGTGAAAGTTNCTTCGGCTTATATACACCTGATTACGTAAAGAGATGGGATGGAATACTTCCTAGATTTTGACCCTGGTTACTAAGGAAGGCCTACAAAAAACAACCCATCACACTGACAACATAGGATTGACAGGAGTGAAAGAATAGGATGCACGCTAATCTTAATCACAGAATCACAGAATCAACCAAGTTGGAAGGGACCCACAAGGATCATTGAGTCCAACTCCTGGTGCTGCACAGGACCATTCTCAAGAGTCATACTGTGTGCCCAAGCGTATTGTTCAATCTTATACTTAAGCATCTATTTTTTTAAAAAAATTCATGGACAAAGATAAAGGACTTGGGAGAAAAAAATAATTAGCATCCAGTAATCAGTGGTCAGTGTGTTACTGAGCACAGGTTGGAAAAAGGTAGAGGGGTATTTATAAATAATGAGAGATCACTTCAGTATGTGCATAGCACTGTACTTGACAGTTGAAAGATACAAATTGTGTTTAGTTACAGAAATCTCTGACTTTTTACTGTCCAGGTTTTGCATACTTTTTTTTTTAAACAGTATTTTAGTTTAATAGATGTTTAAATCTGAATAACTTTGACCCTTGTTACCATGCAATCTAAGCATTTGATATTTCTCATTTGGTTTTATCTTTGGTGTTGCAGCACTAATCAAAGGTAAGGAACTGTGAGTGTCTCCTCTGGAGATAATACAAAACCCAGACAAAGAAAAGTTGAGATGCTAGACCAAAATAGAAATTAAATTCGGGCTTTCAAAACTATAATCTGGAAAACCCATCTAAGTTTCTATCTAATTGTAGATATTATCTAGTTCACAGATGCCTCTGATCAACACTGAAGATTTTCTGTCATCCTGCAATGTGGTTCTCTGTGTGTTGATATGTGATAGACTTGGCCATGCAGAGCAGCTTAACACTTGCATGTTATCTAAGCCTTCTTGAGAACTAGAAATGAGGAATTCTTTGCCTGGATGCAGCTAACCCACACTTATAGGATCAGGTTCCTTTAACAGTGTGGGTGAAGCTCCTTTTGAAATGCACCTGGAGGAAGAAGACTGAAGTGGAAGTGCTGATTTATTTAATAACCTGGGGCTATAGTGATTACATAAATGTGGGATATTTGGTTTCAGTTCCACCACATTGACTGAAGAGTGTCAAACCCACACTCCCACCTCAAAGGTAGCAACCAGGTTCAAAGTTTTTCTGGGCGAGTACTCTTTACAGCTCTCCTGCTGAGTCTCTGTTTGTGCAGCAATACATTTAGGGTTTATTGGGACAGAGGAAGCCTGAATTTGCAGCTTGAGACCATTTATGTTTTCTATCCAGTTAAATAAAAAAATTAAAATGCATAAACAAAGGCTCAAGGACTGGAATCCAGGACTCCCCTTTGCAAGCAGATGTTTTAGCTGTAGGCTCTTGGGGTTTTGTGGCCTTAACTGTCTTGCCTTAGGCTTCATTGTAGGAATGGATTAGAAACAAAAAGCTTGAGTGCAAGACTCCTGAGTCCTTAGCTAATTCTTTAATAATTTCTCTTCTTTTTTTTTTTTCAGTGAGAATGCCTTAGAATTAAATACTTCTGCAACTGTGTCAGATGCTTCTGTATCCTCAAGGACAGGTGGCAGGCTTCCTACTCCAAAGCTGAGAGCTCTTGGTGGAACTCAGAGGACTCATCGTGATCGCACTACCCCAGCTGTTGGTAAAAAGCACTATTGCAAGAACTAAAGCAAAAAAAAAAAAGAATTCGTTTATTAGATTATTTAATGTAATAAAGCATTTTTTCATCTTCTTCACTACAATAGAAGGTACGGTTTTAGTGTCTCCTCCTAAATTCAAGTCTTCATCTTCACCACAAAGAAGGCGAGATGTAGGAACAGACCCTGCAAAAAGAAGGTCTTTCCAGGTGAGCCAGAAAAGGCATTTACCATTATGAGTTTTAGGAATATGCTATTTAAGTAACAGTGAATAATTTATTTAATAAATCTTTTTCTTGAGTTGTTACTAGTTATCCTAAAATTCTCAGTATCTGTGACTAAAAAAGGCCTGCACCTGATTAAATAATTTTTTGGGCATGTCAAGCAAAGGAGTTCAGACTACTGGAGTGTTGATGTCACCATTAATGTTGTTGTGGCCACTGGCATAGGGCACAGCTCCAGATTGCTTGACTTGAAAGAAATTCAAGAGGGAGAGATTGGCTGCCTATGTACAAGATAGATTAATGTGCCATAATAGTTTCACTCTTCCTTTCCTTTCCTGCTGCTTTTACTTTGTAGCTTGTGTAGTTACTAACAGAAAAATAGAAACATTTAGGACCTGTCATCCTGAAAATTGCATTACTTTTTGTCAAGTTGTGCTTGGTCTGTGATCCACAAAGACAGCTACCATTTATCTGCATACATCCTCTATAGTAAGTTCTGTAATAGAAGCAGACACAATTGCATGAGAAGTTGATTGTGTTGTTTTAAAATTTAAAAACATAGAAGCTCTTAGCTTGACCTGATTAGATTACTTTCAGACCTTGTTAAACATTTGTTATTAACACCAGATTTTCTTTAGGCTGTCTCACAAGCTTGGAATACTTACTCTTTTAGTACTCTCATGAGAAGTGTAAATGTAAAGCCAACATTTGCTGCATATGTGAGGATCTCTACTGTAAGGCTGTCTATGAGATGTTGGGCTTTTGTGCTTTTTTTGATCCTTTTTTTCCCCCTGTCTTTCTATTGTGTTGTAGCCTGATGTGAAAATGAAAGCCGTTTCACTCTTTAACTCTCCACCTGCTGGGCTGGGAACTGTGGATCCTCTGCCACTTAGGCAGGATCAGTGGCCTAACAGGGTTGCTGATGAGCAAGTTCCTCTTGCTTCAGCCCATCAAGATCATTCCTTGGCAACTTCTGTGCTGAAGTCAGCAAAAAGCTCCTCTTTGCCTTGCTGGAGTCCCTCTCATCGCATTCAAGGAACTCTCAAGGATCCAGAATTCCAGCATAATGGTGGGTTTTGTGTATTAACCATCTGTGTTAGAGTGCTGCAGGATGGAAATGACTACCATGCAGTGTTCAGGCCAAAAGAATGCTGAGCTTGCTGCCTTACAGTTTCTGCAAAGATTGTGGTGTTTGTAAAGGAAAGCTTTTCTACTGTATGATTAGTCCTGCTGAGGAAGTGTGCACAGCACTTCACCTCAGTTTCAGATTCCACTAGTATCCTTGCACTGTAGTAGTCCGCTGTCTAATTTTGCCTTATTAATTTCAATAAGTACTTAGTATGAGAGTAATTTGGTTTAGCATGAGCACCTGCAATTTTTAGTATCTAGGCTGCAACTGAATGCTGTGACACACTCCCAGCTGCAGTTGCCAATAGCAGTGTGTAACTGAGACCTTTATGGTGTAGTATTACTTTGCATGAGTTGTGGATTTCTGAGATAAGCTCCTTAAATATTTCTGCAGGATATGGAAACTAAAAAGCCACTATAGAAGATGTATTGGATATTGAGAAAAACCTTTTCTTGGCTGAGAAGGAATTTGTGCTGGAGCATTTAAAAGGTTTTGAACAGTGTTTAAGGGTACTGAGGACATAAAATTGATAAAGAAAAGAATCCTTCCCTTTAGTCTCCATTCCAGAAAGACTTTGTATAGCTGCTTAAGGTCCCATGATATTTGGTCTTTTGATTATATAGATTAGCTCAAAAGTAGTATTTCCATTCTAGAATAGAACAAGTAGTTGTCAAGTAAAGTGGGAACATGAAATTCAGAGAATTTCCTCAGAAACAGGCTAGAATCAGTGCTGCGTTCTAGTTCTGCATCTCAAGTGCAGTTCACTAAGTAACTTGTAGCATGTACTAAAGATAGATGTCTTGAGAATTCAGTGGAGTACATTTATTTTGTCTCATCGAAGATTAAAGCAGTCTGGTGGAATTTGGGGTATTTTTGCTATTAGTAAGACTTTTGTTTTGGGAATAATGTCACGACATTTTTAAATACTCTAAAATAAAATACTGTCCTTTGTCTATTTTGAAATTATTCAAAACTGTGCCTTTGACTTTTTGTCATAGGGAATCTTGGCAATCCAAAAATGAGAACTTTCCAGCTGCCCCTTCGGGAAAGAAACTGTAATGATGAAGGTATGTCTTGTCCCAAAGTATTATTGTATATGATGTGTATATAATCTAGGTTAATTTTAACTTTTGCATGAATGTGAGAGGTTTCTGAATGCAGTAAATAATACTGGTTTATGTGTTTGCCTGAATAACTACTGCATTTTTTCATCAAAATAATTTAAAAATGTGCATTTTAGTAATCTGAAGTTTGAATATGAAGGTATAGTGTAGTATGAGTAAACCATTAAATGTGTCCAAAAATTAACCAGACCATTGTGGCTCTATGTGTCGCTTTCTGTAGGTTGTTTAGTTCCATACCTAAAATTGTTTTCTTCTCACACATTTTTAAGCCTTTGTGTTGATAGCAACAGAAGCAAAATTATCACAGCCCAGATTGCAGCTGCAGTAACTTTGAATGCAACTTAAAAGGTACCACAGACCTTAAGATAAAGGTTTTGCTTGTGAGACTTTAGCACCAGATGTGCAGCATAAAATGATCCCTCTGACTTTAATTTTCACACCTGTTCTCTGCTCAGTATATTAGCGGTATGTGTGACATCCTGCTGTTCTGATTGCTGTTTTGACCTTTTTTTCTATTTATTGTAGATTTAATCTGGGAGAGCAGCAAATGCACAGCCCACCGGTGCATCTGCTTGGCCCTTTTGTGGGCAGACACGAATAAACTCAGTAGCATGAGTTAATCAAAGGCACTGTAGACTCATTAGCGTGGTATACTTTGTCTTAGTGTGGTATTTGAGGTCGAGCTTGGTGTAGTGCTGTGCTTGTTGCAATCCACCTATGTTTGGTTCAGATCAGATTATGGACAGAGCAGGCTTATATCTGATTGCAGTTTATTTATAGTTATACCCCAAAACAACCAAAAGCTTTTTTCTGTACCCTCTGCGCTTCCTTTCCTCCTTGGTTTTAACCAAGGTTCAGGCTGATTCTCTATTTTACTCATTGCAGTTGGCTGAAAAATATGTGGGTTGTGCAGATGGCTCAGACAAGCATCTGTGTAACTACATAAAACATGCAAAATCCTGTAGTACTCAGCAGCTTCCCCCAAGCTTTGATGTGCACAGATTAAATATTGTAACTGCTGTTTTATTTTTCCCTATGAGCAGAGTGATGTTGTATGAGCTTTCAGACACAGGTGAAATATGCCAGCTCACAGATATTTTGTATGTCCATATTTGTTCATGTACATACAAACCTGGGAGTTACTCCAATGACATGTCTGTTTGCAGAAGTGCAGTTAGCAGTTTTCTCATAAAGGGGAATATAGTTGTTATGCAGTGTGTGAGCCTATTATAGGCTGTTTGGTTCACTGTATTTTAAGAATTTAGAAATGCTGCTGAAAAGTTAATTCAAACACTGACAAAATACAGGTGCTGTTTGGATTGAGTGGGGGAATTTTTTCTTGGTTTTTTTTTTGTTAGTGAGGGGGCTGGAACATAGTGAAACAGTTATTTTAATCCATTGCAGGACAATGGGCATAATTAAAGTATATTTTGATAGACAGGACCTTGACAGAGGTGTAGCAACATTTTAATAATTTAAAAATTACAATGTGCTTTATCAGACAAGCAACATCAAGACTGATTAATATTAGGAGTTCTGCTGTGTGTGAGGTGGACTCTGTATTCAAAAGGAAGACCCTTCAAAAGTATATTTCTAAAGCTTGCTTCTTGTTGTCTTTGTCGTAAATTTCTGGTTTTTTTAGAAGACACACAGCTTGTGGCACACTAGCTGTGTTTGGCACAGAAGGACTCTTGGCAGCATGGATTCTGATATTTTAGTCATGTTGTTCTAAGGTTGTCTGCCTTGCTTGAAACAGTGTGTTGGTTTCAAGAGTATGTTATTATGAGAGTCTAGTCTACACAGATTTCCGTGGCAGAGGAACAATTCCTGAGGTCTTCTGACACAGGAGAGTAAATGTAAAGATGACTTGGACAATTGGGTGACAGGAGGGATCTCATTCTGGAGTTTGTCAAGAGTTGGGCATGTAACTCTCTTAAACTTACCTGACATCCTAGAAGCTTTCTAGTGAGATTCTTCTCCAACACATGAGTTGCCAAGTAATTGAATTGAAGTACACTGTGGTACTATTTTAACATCCATTGTGAAAGAGGGCATAAAAATATTTACACTCCCAAAGTCTGCCAAGAGTGTCAGCTGTGTTTTGATATGTATATTTAATCTAACTATTTTTTCCTTATTGCTTCCCCACAGATGACAGGTTGTCTCAGATTTCTGCTCGCTCGGCAGCATCTAGCTCTCTTGCATCTCAGATACTGGAACGAGCTCAGAAGAGGAAGGATTTCTGGGGCAAGACATAGTCTCTCCCACCTCTTGTATAGAAACTGTTCTGTAAAATGATTTATTTTTGATAGTTGGTAGTGTATATTTAAAAAAAAAAATTGTGATGATAGATCTCGTGTTCATGCCACATCCTTTCCCTTACCATTGATACAGCCCAAGTTTTAGGACTTGACATCTCAATTGAAAAATATTTAAACTGATGTTGAAAATGAATGTCCTTTATATGTCAGAGTTAAATCTTAATTCACTATGTCTCAACAACGATGTGAGGCTTTTTTTTTTTTTTTTACTGTGGCACCTCTTGAAACCGAGGTAATTATTTTTTTATGGATCCTGTGTGTTACTTTTTAAGTATGACCTGGAACAGTATTCAGGGGCAACACCGTTATTCATCAAATACCTCGTTTGCTTTATCTTAAAGGCAGCAATGTTGCTGTATGAATTGTCAGCACAACACAGTGCTGCAACAAAAAGTTACTTCTGCTACTTAGCTGCTTTTAACCTGTAACTGAAAGAATTCTTATTTCCTAATGATGCTAAGACGGAACGTAGAGGAATTTGAGGAAAGGACATGAAGCATTAGGGTTTGTTCCTTGTCCACAGGGTTTTGGCCAGGATGACTATTAGAGTTCAGTGTGTACAGTACTGCAGTTGAGACCCATGTTTAGTGTTAGTTTCAGCTTCTCTAGAAAAACCAAATGCAGCCACCTTAATCAGTGGTGTTCCCCAGCCCCACTTCAAACTCAGGAATTTAGGAGTAGTTGATTTCTTAAAGTAATATCAAAAGAGTGTTTTGGTTTTTTCTTTCTTGGCTTTGACATTTTAATTGCTTCTCATCGTAGTTGCCTCTTGCTGGGAGATTGACACTATTATGATTGTCATAGTGAAAAGTGTTTGTAATTTATGCTGACAGCTTGTTTTATTTTTCTAAGTGATGTAGACAAGTTAATATGAAGTAGAAGAATTGGGTGGCTAGCAAGCAGTTTGATTCTTCTTGTGTGGCTTCAAGTTTTAATATTACTTCATTTGGAAATTTTATACAAGAACGATTTGAATTTTGTACACATTTGATTACATTTTGATTTTGTATGCAATTATGTATGCATATTACTGAAAATAAAAAAGGTTGTTTGATCTGTTTATATCCAAGTTATGTTGGCAGAACCTATTACACTGGCACTTGTCTGTTTAGTTCTCTGTTTCACATGTTCAGCTGGAATATCTGTGGACTTAATGATGTTACCCTCAGAACTGATCTTCAGAAGGAGTAATTTATTAAAGCTAGATATGTTTACACTTGAAATATGATTGACTGCAGATGCTTTAAATAGTAACCTGGAGAAGGTGAGTGCTACACAGGCTGGAAAGGCTGAAGTGTCCAAAGGGTCAGTCCCCAACAAGTGATTTAAAGAATGTTGATGTAAAGAGTGAGTGAAGGCTATCCAGCACTGATTGTGTTAGAAAACAGTGTCCACTTCTTCCAGAAACGGTACATTACAGTAACTTCCTACCAGTGGAGTTGTTTGAAACATACCAAAGTATTTTATTTTATCTCAAGGACTTCTGGTATTACTCTGTGGTGTGCACTTTATGACCAGTTATAAGTTACACATTGCATGGGGGTACACACCCAGTTTAGATATGAGAATGGAAGTTCCTGGTGTCTGACACATCACTGAACAGTATTTCCCATCTAAACCAACTGTTTGGTTTTGCCCGAAATGTTCTAATTGAATTTACTTTTGGAAAAAGTATAGACAACTTTTGGAAGAAGTGCAGAAAAAGTACCTGTTTCTGTGCTATGCTAGTGCAAAGCTTCTGAAGTGTGCTCTTCTGTAGTCTTCAAGGCAGATGTAAAATTCTTTATGCCTGTTTTCTGCTATAGTTTATCTTGTTCAAGAGGGATTTTTTAATTATGTTTTTCTAAGTATTTCAGAACCTTCAAACATACATGTTTTCAAGCAGGCTGAACATGGAAAAATGGTTCAAAAGTGCGTCCTTTATTAATAATTACACGTGCATGCTGTACAGTGAATGTGTATTGTTTTCTGTCAAGGAAACCTTAGAAGCCTTGAAGTGGAGAGACCAAGTAAGATAAACAAGGAAGAAGGCAGTTGCTAACAGGAGAGTATCTGAGGAATAAATAGCTCTGGGAGCTTGTCAACTTAAGGTCAAGATTTACAAATCCAGCCCATTAGTAACTGACCCAGTCAGTAAGTTGAATTGCATGTCTTCGGCTGTTGTTCCCAAGTAGTTGATACCTGCTGGGTGAGTCTCACTGAAGGGGTTTCACAGCTCTCTACCCCCTGTACAAGTAAATAAGCCAGCTCATCCTCACTGACTGCTGCCAGGTGGAAAAAGGCCTTTCCTGTCAGTAAACCATTCCCTCAGCAAGCCCACAGAGAGCAGACTGCATTCCAGTCTGCACTTCTCAAGACCTTACCACCTTGCCAGACAGTAAGCCTGTTGCCTGTCTGTGGGAATGAGAAGTGAGGTCTCAGTTTTACTGAATCAGGATAGCAGTGGTTGGTGGCCTAGGGGTTGGAACAAAGACTTCCCTCTTCCCAAAGCTGTACTCACCCTGGCCAAATCACTCAGGTTGGAATGACTTCAGCAGGAAAGTTTTGATGCTGCTGGGCATGATGAGAATTTTGAGGGTTTAGCTAGTTGCTTACAGTAGCAGCAAGGTATTATTTAGGCACTTGCATGTTTTGCAATAACACTTTGTTGTTACTTTCCAATTTTAATGCCTTACTGAGGTGAGTTCTGAAACATACTGTGAAGTAGATAGATGTTGTTAACCTTATAAATGTAAAAAGTGAAGTTTCATTAGTTGTCAGAGCTTGACTGCTTTTAAGGAAGGTGTAGGCAGCAAGACTGTTTTTGGGACACACAGTCTGGATTAAGTCACAAGGCCACCCAGTAAGTTTTCCAGTGATACCTAAGTCACTTA
Source organism: Scytalopus superciliaris (assembly GCA_013400415.1). Classification (NCBI taxonomy): domain Eukaryota; kingdom Metazoa; phylum Chordata; class Aves; order Passeriformes; family Rhinocryptidae; genus Scytalopus; species Scytalopus superciliaris. The sequence goes on along the minus strand of VXBX01009605.1, from coordinate 117,188 downwards.
CAGGTATGTTGTTGCATAGGGATTTTTCAGCGTTTTTGGATGAATAGATCCACATGTCTTCTGTATTGCTGATGGATCCCTGTGTAGTGATTAACAACCTCCTGAAAACAAATTTGACTTCACCAATGTCTTACAGGTAACCTGAGTTCCCTCTGCACCCAAGGGCTACAGCCCGAAACCCATTGTGTGTTGCAGGAATGTGAAAGGAAGTTATTTTACCAGACACCATTTTTTTCTTTTGTTCTCAAGTTCTTAAGAGTCCAGGTACTAATATGTTCTCCGTATCTGACTCTTGGTGCTGTTGCTTTCTGGCAGATAGCAGTGAAAAAAAAAGGGATTTCCAAACATGTATTACTAGACAGGCAAATCTATAGTACTTGAAGATGGGGCAGGAAGCGCGGCTTCTTTGAACAATGTAGTGTGTGCTTATTTGCATGATGCTGTATTGCTTCATTCCATCTTCCTGTTCTGCAAGGCTGAGCTGGCACCTGATGTTCTGGTATCAGAGCAGTTCTTACCATCTGGTAAAATTTGTCAGCAGAGTCCCATCACCATCTCATGCAAGTGGAAGTTTTGCCATGACCTTGTTGACCACCTTTTTACTGTAGCCTGAAGAAAAATTGTTTCATTAGATGAATAGAAATGTGTGATAAAGAAAACAAGCTGATAGTAATTTTAATTGGAAGTGACCAAAAATTATTGTCCTGATTCTAGCAGTTATTCAAACCTTTGCAGACAAGACCCTCAGGAAGAAAGGGTAGAATGGTGGAGGTGTGGTTAACTGGAGTGCAGTAATTTCTTTGGTTATCTCTGCACTGAAAGCCAGTGGGACTGTTAATCACTGTTAATAGCAATGATCACACCAAAAGCAAAATGTGCAGAGTGGTTAATGTAGCTAATCAGAAAACTCCAGTTTCATAGAAATCCAAGTTTTAGGTTGCTTTTTAATCCAAATTTTCTATTGTGTTGAAGAAGGACATTTGGAGTTCCATGTTAAAAATGTGAATGAGCTTCCTAAATGTATTAGTATTTACTACAGTTCATCTGTGTCAGATATGAGCTGACCTTTTGAGGTTTCCGTTTCAGACTGTGTTCTAGAGTAGCTCATGGAGTGACCAAGCAAGCCTGAACTTTGCATGCTGAATGTGCTGCACCTGGGAAACCGAAGGATGGTGCTTTGTTTTGGATTTGTGCTGAAAATAGTGTCAATAATACAGATATGTTTTTGTTATTGCTGAGCAGTGCTTGGACAGGGTCAAGACCTTTTCTGCTTCTCACCACACTCCATCAGCATGTAGGCTGGGGATGCACAAGAATTTGGGAGGGGACATGGCCAGGACAGCTGACCCCAACTGATCCAAGGCATATTCCATATCATATGGTACAATGCTTAGCATATAAAGCTGGGGAAGAGGAAGGAAGTGGGGTGACATTGAGAGTGATGGCATTTCTCTTCCCAAGTAACCATTGCACATGATGGAGCCCTGCTTTCCTGGGGATGACTGAACATCTGCCTGCCCATGGGAAGTGGTGAACTAATTCCTTGTTTTGCTTTGCTTGTGTGTGGCTTTTCCTTCAACTATTAAACTGCCTTACTCTCAAACCACAAGTTTTCTCACTTCTACTCTTCTGATTCTCTTCCCCATCCCTCCAGTGAGCAGTAACTGAGTGGCTGTGTGGGGCTTAGTTGCTGACAGGAGTTAAACCACAGCAGTGTGTGTATAGGTGTGCATATATATATATGTATATATATTTTTTGAAAATTCGTGGTGCCTTTGTTAATATTGCTGTGTGCTGGGATATCTCCAAACCACCTACTTTAAGACCTGAAGTAGAATAGGAATGGCTGGCAGGATCCAGACAGCCTGTACTGCTGGTCACTGAGTTGTGACAAATATATACTGCCATCTGCAGAGGCACCCTGTTCTGGAGAGCTGGGTGCCTAGGTCTCACTGCAAGACTGCTCTTGTGAACTGAGGAAACCTGCCAGGGCTCTGTGCCTCTTCAGCTAGAGTGGGTCTATGGATTCCCACAACAATGCTCTCGTGAGGAGCACGCATTTGCATTTCCAGTGGGAAGCTGGCTGCAGCCTGTTTATGTATTTTAGCTTACACGACATGTGGCTAAAAACAGATAACCCAGGAAAACAGCATCATAATTCCTATACTGTAGCTGTTTTGTTTAGTCTCACTTTGGCTCTATAAATCTCACATCCTTGACAATAGTTCCACTCCAAGAGGAAACTCGCTGGCTACGAGGACTCTCTTGGGAGATGGGCAGTAGCATAGCCTCGGTCTGGGGAAGGGCTGGGGCATGGACTGTTGGCTTCCTACTGTTAGCAGCATGGGAACTGTTGCCTTCTCTAGATGCTCTGTTATACAGAATAACTGAGCAGCCAGGGGCTCACCCTCAGGAGATGATGCTGAGCTCAGAGCCTCAGTGGAAGTGCTGGTGTATGGGCAGTGTTGGGCACAAGTACTTCACCTTAAATAACACTGCTTCCCTTCGAGATGGCTTTATTTAATTACTCAAGAAGGTGTGGATTTATTACATGATAACTGATGATACTTGGTAAATCAAGGTGCACAATGCTGGGACTATTTCTTAATCTGAGTAGCTGTTCGTCACTGAATTTTGGATTATAAGAGAGCTTGCAAAATTCTGTTCCCAATTAGAGTGGCTTTCTTTGAGATACACTGTGTCAGTAATTCCACTTTGTCATGTCACTGAGTCACAGCTGTGCAACCAGACCACATTAACAGGAAGCACAGAAGTTTTGCTTCACCTGATCTGACTATTCGCAAGACGTAGTTGGATATATGTAGGTCACTATATAAAGTGACAGAGTTTTATAATATGTACGTGACTTTACACACTAATTAAAAGCCATCTGGTGGAAGGGTTAATAGTGGTACGTTTGGTGGTGTGAGGCTGTGTGCACTGGCATAGTCTAAATTCTCTTTTTCTCCAAATCTGTGTCAATTAAGTGATGGCTGTTATTTATAAATACTTCTCTTCATGGTTTACTGATGTTGGCAGGAGTTGTCTGAAGAGGCAAGACCACTGGACTAACATCTGTTGCACTTCCATTTACACTGTTTTTTAGTTTTTGTATTAATCATTGAATCCTTCTGGCCCTGCAATAGAAGCTACTACATCAGTGGTTCTGGTAATAACATTGTAGTAACACAGTAATAGCATTGGTAGCAGCCAGTGTTATAGTCTCTGTCTGACTTTCTCTTGGATCTCCACTACATGAATGTTTCTGAGCTGAGAATAAAATTATTTAAACCAAGAGGGGTCTGTTTTGTTGGGGTTTTTGTATCTGTTTGTTTGGTTGGTTGGTTAGTTTTTTCTTTAGATTTTTTGTTGTGGTTGGTTTTGTTTTTTGGGGTTTTTTTTTGGGGGGGTGGGTTGGTTGGGTTTTTTTTGTTTGTTTTCGGCATTTTTTTGGTCCCAGAATGTAATTTAAAATTGAGGCCACAAATTGTTAGTTTCCCTCCTCTTGGATATTTTATGATCAATTTTATTATGTTTATTATATAGCATCTTATATTTAAGAGATGCAAAAATTATGTAATAAACCCAAGTGAAGGTTAGAGACAAAGATCTTTGATGAAATATCAGACATGTAAGCTGAAGTGTTACTGTCAGAGGAAATGTGTTACTCCGTGTTTCAGAAATGTTACTGCCAGGGGAGGTGGGAAATGGCACATCCTCAGCAAAAAGCCTGAGTCAGCAGTGCCTCTACTGAGAGCTGACATCAGAGTTTTTTCCAGTCACCTAGTATCCCCAGGGTCAGCAATTTTAATAATACTATTCCTCCTTCTTCCAAAAGGTTCACAGTTTCTTGGACAATATTAAACCTATCATAAAACAAACAAACAAACAAAAACCCCAACATCCAAGCAAAAATATAATGGTCAAATGGCACACTGTCATTTCCCAGTCTCTGTGTATAAATTCCTCTACAGGAATTGAATTCCTTCTGTCATTCCTGACGATCACACCCAGAAGACACTTGCCTGTGTACTAGGACATTTCCATAATGAATGACTGGATTATAGAAAAGCTTATTTTCAAGTTTTATAAGGAAGAATCAACTTCCCTTGCTGGACAGAGAGCTGACTAAAATAAGACTTCACTGGAGTGTAAGCTGAAAGATTTTTATAGTCTACTTTAGTCTTTTTAAGCTTGAAAGTTTTTGGGCAAAAGCTGAGAAGAACTGAGATAAAATGCAGCCAACTAGCTCACAAATAAGCTGGAGCAAAATAAGGGGATGAGTGTCACCTGAAATTTGAGATTGCATGTTCAGTTTTAGGTGTTACATGAGCTGTGGTCCATTCATACAGATGTTTAAGGGGAAAGAATTTAATTGTCAAATAAAATATCCAAAAGGACGATACACAGGCTCACTCTTTCACATGCCTACTCTTGACAGTGTTTCTAGCCCAGTGGCCAATTCTGACTTCTCTAATCATGCAGTATAATCCTGACTGATTGAAAAATGTACTAAAGCTCAAGAAAATTTCTGCATGCCAACATGCTGCTGCTGCTGATACACAACATCAAAGTACAGTATTGATTATTCACCTGTGGCCTCATTTAAAGTCAGAAGGAAATGTCTGTGGCTTTTGAGGCAGATATGATGTAGAGTTCCAGTCCTCCTCAAAAAATCCTGTTTTCAAGTGGGTCAAGAAGTCATTGTCGAGAATATTTTGCTGCTGTGGTTTCTTAATGAATTAGAGAAACTCCATGTAACCAGACTTTAAAAGTTTATATGTGAATTTAGCGATGGGATAGACATTTAACTCTTAGGACAGTACCAGGGAGAAAAAAATATCTGTGAACAATTTCAAAATTATTTTCTTAATTATTTATATTTAAAAAGCAATGCAGAGGATACTTTATAGAAAAGCAGAGGTCTTTGGTAGTTTTTAATTAACATACTCATTATGCTTTCGTTTTTTCTTGTAAGAATTTTGTACTTAAACAGTGCTACTAGCCTAAAACATTAAAAGTATCATTAAACCTAGAAAAAAATCCTAAAATTAGAAAGGGAAATCTCTTCTCCCCTGTTCTTCAGACATGTTTTGCCCAGTTTATTCTTTCTCCACAAAGTAAGACCCACCACTGACAGTGTCAGCCAGAGTACCACATTTGAAATTACAGGCAGATTTCCTTCCACTGTTCTCTCCTGCCAGCTTTACACTTCAGAGTAGCCTGTTTTGGAGGGGGTGCCTAATCAAGCAACTTCCCTGAGGGCCATCTTCAGTGCTGGCTCAAGACCTTATTTTTCAGAACTTGATTGTATTTTGTTCTCAAACAAGAACAAAAAGAAATTATTCCTGAAATGTAGCAGAAAATCTTTCTATTCCTTTTTTCTGGACTTCATCTGAGGACTGGAGTGAGATTCAGGACAGGTTTTTAGCTCCATCTTTACATAGGGTATAATGCTGAATGCATATCTCCCATCCAGAGTGGGGTGAATTAGTCAAAAGAGGTGATAGCCATGACTAGTCACAGTGCAGTGCAATCTCAGAAATAGAAGACCCTGGGAATGGGAGGCATATCTCCACTTCCAAAGAAATTATTTTGCCATGTTACAGGGAATAACTGCAGCCATGACTGTGGCTATACCATGACTGTGTGGCACATCCAGGACCAACAGTCATTTGGTAGAAGATGGTTGGGAAGAGGTCAGGAATGGACTGATGAGCATGGGAATCATAGAATCTCCTGAAATTAGTGTTCAGTAAGACTTTGACTGTTTGTTTTTGGCTTGGACAGTATTCACAGTGAGCTAGAGGGATGAAAGTTATTGACTCATATCTGCTAACAAACAGCTAAATAATGCAACAGCTTTAGGAATGTCATAAAAAGGGAATTTTCAGAACACGAATTAATGAATTTAAAATACACACTTTAGCATCTCAGTGTGTGGAAAATAAAGGTGAATAACAGAGGCAGTGAGGTAAACTAAACAACTGCAAAAAACAGTTGCAAACAAAGCTTTTCTAAAGTCTCAGAGGACATCATGGCACAACCATAAAGTAGCATGGCTAAGAGAGACAGCTAACAACACATATTGGAGAAAGAGAGCTTTGTCAAGGCTAACAAGGTATGTCACAGTGTATGGTTTCCAGTAATAGAGGAGACAGATAGAAGAGGTCCTGTAATGACTGCATAAAAAACATGCAGAAGAAAGATTCAGCATCTAATTCCTCATTCATCTGCTTGGTGTTTTTTATATGTCTATCATGTGGAAGCTTGGGACCAGGTGGGCTCCTCACAGTGGTTTGAACAGGTGAGAGTGGCACAGCACCTACTTACCCACGTCATGCACCTTTTCCATGGGACTGGAGCCACAAGAAGACAGCAAGCAAACTGGAGCTATGTCTGACAAGAGTAAGTGACCAAAGGGATGGAGAGGTGGCATCTGCCAGAAAGAGAAGGACAGGGGATCTGACCCAGGAAGGATCTGAAAGCCTATTCACAGCTTTTGTTCTGGGTATGGGACTTCAGTTGTGATAGATGAGCTGATGGAGAAGTGTGAGAAATCTCAGTTAGAAACAGACTTTGGTTATCAAACTGAGTTTAACACCTGGAGAGGAGTTTGTGGAAATGTACTTCAGGGAAGGCCAGTCCTTCAAAATGGTCTATCTGTCAGGATTGCTCTCAGTTTGGTCTTTAATGTCTGTCATTTGGCTGAGTATAACTCAGCATCTCATCTTCTCATTAACCTGCACGCCCACTGGGACTATTAGCCTGGCAAACGAAACGTGGAAAAGAGTTTAGAAACCTGTTCTTGAATAGCTTTGTAGCACATTTGGATGTAAGTGAGGCTGTTGACATCCTGGGTCCAGACTTTCTGCTGCCTGCTGCAGTTAGGATGCTGTTGGAGACTGGTCATGGGAATGGGTACCTGAGAAGGGCATGGAAAGGGAAGGAGTGATGGTGGCTCTGGGGTGAAGGGATTCAGTTGCAAGGGCACAGATCTGTGCAGAGCTGGTGTGATAAATGTCTGAGGAAAACTGAGATGGGACTGAGGCATGGAGAGATGAAGTGGTGCTGCAGATATATCAGGGAAGGCTAAAGAATAAACCTGGTGCCAACTAGCCTTTAACTGTTTCCTCTTAGATGTAAAATAAAAAGCTGGGCGTTTCAGACAATGGGGTAAGGCTGATTCTGGCTCTTGTCCTGAGAACCTCAGCCACAAAGAGTGGAGCCCAGCCACAAGGATGCCCACTCTCAGTGCTCAGATGTTCACTGTCAAAGGCAGAGCTGAAGCCCTGGTTTTCCAGGTCTGATTTTTCCTCTTTGCCACCTGTGTGCCTTGTGGGTATTGGACAACTAGGAGTTTGCATTTGTACCTGTTGTGTGTTCTCATGCATTACTATCTACAGATGGGTTGCAAATTACCCTCTAAAAAGAGCACAGTTTCTCTAGCACCCTGCATAATATTTCAGATTGAAGCTGCAGAACTGCCTTAATGTCAGCAGAAGAGGCTTAGGAATGTGGAAATCACCTGGGTAAGTACATGATCACAGGTCTGGTCATTAAAACTGATTACAGCCTGAAATATGGATAACTTTTTGAAAAACAGGAATTTGGAAGTCAGGGATATGAAAAATGCAATGCTGGTCCTACAGAGTTTCTGATCTCTCAGAGAGAATTGCACAGTGATGGACAGGTGGGTGGTGACTCCAATGGGCCACTGTGTGAGAAAGGGTATTTTTCAGGGTAGGATTCATAGGTGGTCAGTGCTTTGAGTCTTTTGCAGTTTCTGACCACTTGTGTATACCAGCCAGCAGCATTGAAACACCAGTTTTTTACCACAGAGGATGAACAAAAGTTTAGATAAGTTGCATTATCTGTCATCAAATTGTCAATGAAATAAGTGCATTACAATTGGGACACGGAGGCACAAACTCAAAATTCTCAAATACTTCTATGCAAAAAGAAATCAGGATTCCTACCCTGACAAAACCCCCTGTTTTGCCCCACGTTAATATTTGGTTTGTTTTATAGGAAACTAAAGATTATGATGGCCTTGAAGTTGTATTTGTGGGTTTTGAAGTGGTTAGGTAGTTCTCAGAAGAGGTAGTTGGAAAGTAAGAGACTTGCTGATGTCAAAAACGAAAAAAAAGCTGAGAGAGATGTTACTGGCCCTATATAAGGTGCAGCCACCTCCTGCAGAGCACATCAAGAATCACAGCAAAGGTAAGGCTTGCAGTCTTCGTGCTGTTCTCACCTTGCCTTGCCCACTTTCCCTGATGCTAACGCTGCTCTCTCTCATCAGTACGGTGTACTGGGAGCTGCAGCCTGCTGGGAGGGAAGATTTTGGACCGTGAGCCATGGCCTACCTCCAGACCTTGTCCAAGAGCTTCCCAGGATGGGTTTTCTTCTGCTGCTGTTGTTGTCTCCCTCTTCTTCTCACCAGCTCTCTGCCTCTGAAAGAGGCATCTGCAGCCCACCATGGCTGCAGGCTCAGGAAGAGCAACTTCCAGCAGTCCTACATCAGGAATCGCACCTACACCTTGGCTAAAATGGTACAGTAACCCATATGTTTATGACAGGATCTGAGGACCTACTCCTCTGCCAGTGTCCTGGCTTCTGTCTTCTGGCATTCCTCTCTCTTTCCCATGCATTTGCAGTTAAGGCAGAGTTTGGGTGTGTGGAGTGGGTCTGTTGCCTGCTGGTTGTGTAGCCAGGGGAAGCTGCTGCCTCTCCCCCTCCTACTGCCCAAGCCCCTGGAACAGCACAGCTCCTTCTCTTCAAGCAGCTGCAGCTAAAATGAGACAATTGTGAAATATGCAATTAAATTTCTCACTCTGTCCATGACTTCAGTCACAGCCAGGCAGATGCTTCGGCATTTTACAGTGCCCTGCTTGGGCAGGTTTCTTGGCTGCTCTTGCCTTGAGTGGGTCTCCCCCAGTGCTCACCATCAAGGGCTGCAGCGTCTGCCAGCAGTACTGGCCACCATGAGATTGGCCACCTGCAGCATCTGGTTTAGTCATCATAACCACAAGGACCTCAGTTGTTTGAGAGGGGAACATGAATTCAGACTCCTGATTATTTATTTTCCAGTGATACTGACCTTGAATCCCATCCAGTTGAGGGGAGAAACAGCCACAATATTCATGCTTATCTACCTGTACAGACTGTCTGTGGTGTCCATTCCCTCATTTCACCGGCACTTTCATTACTGACGAAAGCCTTGGGGTTTATTATTCATTTCTAGGTAAGGTTCCCATCTTTACCTGACATTTCTCTTTTTTCCTTTCAGGCCAGTGCCTTGGACAAGGACACAGACAACAGACTGATTGGGCAGCAGCTCTATGTTAACATCAAGGTAAGTCTTACACAAAGAGTCTGCTCTTTGCATCCCTCTGCAGTACTCATTAGTCTCTTGCCTTGATTTAACAGAACCTCTTACTTTCACACATAGGAAAACAACCGCTGCTACCTGATGAAGAGGGTTGTGGAGATTGTGGTAAAAGATGTTCTCCTCACTGAGGTCAAGAACCAGTACTCGTATGTTGAGGAGGTGGCACAGTTCTTGGCATCCCTGACCTCGGAGCTGAGCAGATGTGTGAGTAACAATGGGTTCCTTTCCCCCTGGGTGTTGACTCTTGTTGCTGCTCCTGAATCTCAGAATGTTACAAACAGTGGCAAAAGGCAGTGATATGAAAGGAAACCTCAGATCAAAGATATGAAACTCAGAGTTGATAGAAAGGTGTGAAAAAGGAAAAAAAAACAACAAAGGCACATTTTTATATACAGATGTCAATCTCATGTCTGGATGTTTCCTTTTTTTTTTTTTTAGAAATTCTCAGGAAACAGAGAGCACATTGAAAAGAACCTGGAACAAATGAAGAACAAAATGGAACAGGTACATTTTTTCCAAGCGTTTAAAAAGAGCAGTTTCAAACCTGTCATTTGATTGGATTAAGTCTGACCTAATTATGAAACAAACTCTGGAGATTATTTAGGAGGTGAAGCCTCCAGGGGCATTAAAGAGGGGATTAGTGATGTTTGCCCTTCCAGCCCTCCTTCACTTGTCCTGTTAACTCTCTGCACATATTATGGTAATTTAAACCTTAAAAAGTAAGGTTGCAGAAATTTTATATGGTAGTCTAGATTTGAACAAGGTAGTTTTTATCTTATGGTATAATGACTCTAATAGAACTATGTGAGAGAATTAGGAAAATCAGCTCTTGATTCAGTTCCTAATTTCAATTTTCTGAGAAATAATGAGTTGCTAAGAGTTGCATTCTGCTCTTTTCTAGTTGGGAGAAAATGGAAAGACTAAAGCCATTGGAGAACTGGATTTACTGTTTGACTACATGGAAAATGCCTGTACTGATGCACCAAAGAATGGAGGGAATAAGAAGAAAAACTGAAAAAAATTCAGATCAGGCTTGAAGAGATGTCTCTGAAAATCTTTTGTGATAACTCAAACTGATTAGCTGTTACACCAACTACACCCATTTCCCCCAGATGCAGTATATTTTTCCCTTGTGTCAAAACTAGCAAACTAAGTGGGCAGAGACAGGATGTATATTGCTGCCTTCCTTGAAAATGAAAACTCCAGGACACTGCAGCTCCATTTCAACACAGGGCATTAGTTATTGTCAAAGGTGTGTTCCTGTCCTCCTAATCTCCAGAGGAATGCAGCAACTGTTTCTGTCTTTTATTTGCCTTTTATTGACACTTGTGGATCAGCTTTCATCAAGTTAGGCAGTTAGAGGTAGCCAGGATGCTTTGAGCCTCCTGTTTGTAAACCTTTCTTGCATATGTTGCCCCCTTCTGACCTTTGCCTGAAAAGTCGGTATTTCAGACTAATTCAGAAATAATTTTTG
>VXBX01009605.1:20284-106287 GCA_013400415.1 Scytalopus superciliaris | reverse complement strand
AATTTGTATTTAATGGTAACTTATTTTAAAGTAATAATTATAAAATATTTTTATTTATATAGATTAATTGAAAAATTATGAAAAAGGAAATGTATTTATGAAGCTGTACAAGAAAGTTTTAAGTGTACTATGAAATCAACATTGCTGTGCGATATTTATATGCAAATGAAATGTTTTATAAATGCCTGAACTTTAATTTATTATAATAAATATTTTGGTCCTCAAATACTGCCATTTGCAGAGCTTTTCTCTTTTTTTTAGACACAAGGGAGGTGATATACATCGTGCCTATGGCTTTGCTGGACTAATGGCTGTGCTCTTGTGTCCAGAAAGGACGCACGCTCAGTCTGGGGACATGCTTCTTCCCCATAAGGCTGCAGTTCCAGCTTCTCACAGGCCAGGGCAGGGAGCATGTTGGTCAGCCTTTTTTGTAGGGGGTGGTGGGAAAAACAGCATTGCTCCTCAGAGTCACTGGTTTGGTTCATTGATTCTGCCTCAGTAGGGCCAGAGACAAGACCCCATCTTGAACAGCTGCTAGTGAAAAGCCCCAAACTGTTCCCCTGAGTCAGATGAGATGGAGCCAGTCAGGAAGCAGCTGCTAGTGAAACCTCAGAGTCTGCATTCTCACTGGTCCATCCACAAGCATGCTGAGCACAAGTGGCGTTCTGCAGCATTAGGGTTTGGAGAGTCCTTCAGAAGAGAATGTTTTTGCCTACTCTCAACATAAGCTCCGAGGCAGAAAAAACCCCAAGCCACTGAAGAGCAGCTTAATCTGCCATTATCATGTCGTTCAGCAACATCTCCTGGGCAAAGACAGTAGAGTTGCTCTAGTGCAGCCAGGGAAATTGGTGACTGGACCAAGGTTAAAAGGCTGAAAAGCAGCCAAATAGTCAGAAAACCAGAGGAAATATATAGTAGCAGATTTTCAGCAACTACTGAACTCTTTCTGAGCAAGGCCTTACCATTTAGTCATCATTATTAAAAAACATTGCTCCTGAGCCAGAGCAATTTAAAGATGTATTTAAAAGCATCCATCCATACCTATTTTGAACAAGGTTTATGTGAACTGGAATCATGACACTTTCATGTAGGAAATCATGTATTAGACTGGCATATGATCCATTTGGGTGATGGATGCCCGTGACTGGCCAAACTAGATGCATACAACATGATTTCCTTTTCTCCACACTCTCATGTGCATCTCACAACATAGGATTTATATGTCTGTTCACAGTCAAGGCAGAAGTGACCTGACAGTGAGAGCCAGCCAGCCAAGATTTGGTACCACCTGATAGTGTCAGGCAATTAACCTTTGTTGTATTCACTAGGATATGTGTTCCCTTTCTTGTGGAATAAGCAATGATGCTCTCAAGAGCTGTTGGCCAACGTCCCTTCTCTTATCACTTGAACTTGTGCCAGCTGACAGCAAAGGGAGGGAATTTAAGCACCAAATGAGCAATTCACTTCACTTTACCGACCTCTGACACACACTGTCTTTCTCCAAACTGCACCCTTCTCCCTTTATAGTCAGTGGAGGATAAGAGGAATTACTCAGGTGTCACTCCTCCAGTCTACATTAGGAGTTTATGAGGGTTGTGACTTTGGAGAGAACATGACTTTGCCCTAAAAGTACTTGTTTTCTTCCTTAATTATAAGTAGAAACTAGACCATGAGCCACACATATAATGTTCCTCCTTGATATAATTGCTTCACATATGGATATATTACTTATTTCCTTCACCTACTTCCTTTAGACCTCTTCTAAATTGTTCCTTGTTGAACTGCCCTACTCAAAAATGTCAAATCAATCTCTCAAGCTTTCCACACTGGGGCTAAACCCAGATGAAAACCCATTTGTCCACAAATGTATAAAAATGAAGTCAGCTAATTATTAACTTCTCCAACCCTAAAAACCACCAGCTGGAAGACTCTACCACGGAAACCTCATGAGCTGGTGCCCTGGAAATGCCACACAGCAAATTTTGTAGAATTTCCTTCATAGGTTTTCCTTCAGGGTACGTGTGACTTGTGGGTGTGTGAAGGGTGGTGGCAATGGTCAGTTTTGAACAGAAGAAGGAAGTAGAAGTCAGAGTAGGTTTCCCTTGCAACAGGGGGAAATGTCTGGGACAAACAGTTACTGACTGAAAGAAAATAAAAATGTAGTTTCAGTCAGGCAAAGTGGGCTTCAATTCAGTTAATAGTTACAGCTCAAAAAAGGAAAATCATGTTGAAATGTTTTGTTCTGACATTTTTCTGAATTAGTAGTGTTTTGGTTTAGAATGTTATGTGCATTTCTTTCAAAGGTTGAAAAGAGACTTGAAAGCACAATGAGCTGTTTCATTTTGAGTTCGACAAGTGTTTTAGGCTGACCCAAAACGAATTTTTTTGGTTTAATTTTTCGGTTGGGTCACCAAAGAGAAACTCCATTATTCATGCAATTGTAATTTCCGTTGCCCTATTTTCCTTTCTATTCTCTGCCTCCAAGCCATGGGCTATTTGTAATTCCCAGAGATCCTCAACCTAGTGATAATAGGGAAAACACCTGCGCCATGTCCTTCACCAAGGACACTCTATTGTAGAGGCTGGGGGAACTCTTCCTGAGCAAAGATCACCTTACTGTCAAATTTGCAGTTTATTGGCTCTTCCGCCCCTTCTTCTACATTAGCTGACCAGAACAAGCACTTTTTATCATAATTATAAAACATTTAAACTACCTCTGAAACTTAATATTGTGAAGAGAGAGGAACCCAAAGCATGAACAGAAGTTTCCACATCCTGCTAAGTAGGTATTGGTGACTGTTTAAGAAGCATCTCTTAAATACATGGCATAGAGTGTTATTCAGTTATGAGATTTACACATTCAGTGTATGAATATGTACTCCCCAAGTGACCTGGAATAACAGGGGGGCCATATTTCCAATTTGCTGCTGGAAGTATATTCTAGGCAATGCAAAATGTTGAAACTATCCTGATCATAAACCAGCACGGTGTGGTTATGTCAGCCTGTGTTTTAAAACATAATTAGTTAAACAATTAGCTGCTCTGAAGAAGGTATGGATTGCACTGAACAGCAGTAAATGCCTGACAACCTTTTCAGTCATAGCCATCATCACTATGGATGTTTGTAAGTCAGTGTAAGTGGGAGCAGAATTGGGCTGCTAATGTGAAACAAGATTGGCAGAGACATTAGAGACAATTTCAGGCTTGTACCTGATGCTGCCAGGAAGAATGTAATGACCATAGAAGTAAGGGAAAACCTAGAGTGCAGTTCTGTGGGACCCAGGGTATTTTAGGCAGGCCAATACCCAATGATATGTTACATAAAACAACATATTTAGGATGGAAAATAATGCAGTCTCTCAGCGGATCCAGACCAGGATTCTGTGCCATTCAAGAATATGTTAGGAAGTCTTATTTGGATGAGGTAAATTACACAACAGAAACTGTGCTAAGGCTGATGGCATTTCTGGAGTAGACATGACTCAATACATCTCCATTTGTAATACCGTTGTCTTGGTTAACTCTGTGAACTTCACCACTAACAAAAGTGTTAAAGAACTACATAAGTGAAAAGATTTCTTCTGAAGTCTGGGAAATCACTCTCTCTGCTAACCTTTAAATTCCAAATCCCTGGTGAAATTCATGGATGTCAATTTCTATAATTTAATTGGAGTTCACTGAAGAATGGTTTAGAAAAAACCCAACACATTTCTACATATTTCTTCTTCTAAGGAGAGATTAAAATAAAAATTGTTTTGAGAAGAACCATCCATTTATCTTCAGCAGATTAACCCATGAGACCCAACTGTAAATATTTTTTCAGTATGAGGGATTAAGGCAGAGCATTAAATATTTCCAAAGTCTGGTCATTTTTCTTCTTTAAATTTGAATTTAAAAATGGGCAAACCTTCTAAACAAAAAATATTTTCTTTTTGGTGCAGGACAGCATGGATCAAAATATTTTGAAAACTAACCAGACTGATAAATACGCCTTTAACTATCTGACCTGAAACTGTTGTATGGTTGTATCTGCAAGCACCAGTAAAGTTTTTCAGTGGAAATTGTAACCCTCATTTCAAAGTACTGAAAGTGATATGCTAAGTGGTATTGTTTTCTAAAAACTGCAAAATTGAACCAATTTAAAGTTCATTTTACTTTACAGTTTTCGAGAAGTGAATAATTTCTGACTCTTAGAGCACGTTTAAAGAACAGTGACGATGTTCATTAAGAAGTGCAAAGAATGGGGCCATCATGTGTCTCTGGTAAAGTCTAGAAGCTGTGCAATTGCAGAGATTGACTTTCTGATTTGCCTTTTGCATTAGTGCTTGACATGTAAGAACTTCCCAATGGATTAGCTTATCCTGTATCTGGTCCTGCTCCACAGAAGATAGAAGGAAAACCCTTATTGACTTCAAAGAGTATAAGACCAGGCTTGTAGTTTGTGTGTTTATCAAGTTTATTATACTACAAAGGAAAAATAGAAGATTTCAACACAGATGCTAAAACAGAAGTGATGAATTAGACTGCTCTGATGAAAGGCTTGTTCCATAACGTCCAATGTATTGACACACATTGGGAAGTAGAGGTTCCAAAATGAAGTTTAGATGCTGCTTGTCATTGCAGTGACCTTTTATTTTTTGGCCTAAAACTATCCAGGCCTTGTCTTAGGTTAATGCTTCTTATCAAACATGTCTATAAAATTTCTGGTTTGGCCAACTTCTCCTTTAGAGTCATGCTTTATAATGTGGCTTCTTCCCGTCTTGAATAGGAGAAGAAATTTCAGACTCTCTCTTTTTCATATTCTATCACTAAAGAAAATTGGGTGACTGAGATTTTAGGTGGATATTCCCAGATTTAGGGATTATCAACTCTGATGCATTTTTTTCACTTTGGTAACTCAAAAATGGAGAAGGTCTGTTTGTCAAGACTAACATTTATCAAAAAATACAACTGTTTTGTAGTCATTAACATGTTAACATCAACACAGTGGTCAATTCTCCTGTATGTAATAAAGATTCCATCAAGTTTAGGAAAGTATCCTGATTTGACAGGACTTGTAAGTGCCTCAGGAAATGCAAGACAGTTACTTGCATATGAAATATCTGTTTTAACTTGACATGTGAGGCTGAAGCTCCAAAACAGGGAGCTGCTCAACATTGTCCTAGTGCTCTCATTTTAGTATCTGCCAATGCTTCAGTCGTTACATGACAAGGATTTCTGGGCATTGCCTTGGAACAGAAAGCAAATCAGCGACCAAGACTCTGATCCTGCAAATTGCCAAGACACCACATATTCTCCTCATTTTGGAGCAGCCTTGCATGAGTCACCTGCCTTAGCTTTGGTGCCAGAAAACCAGCTAGCAAACGCTGCGGTTCTGCCCATGGGCACTTGTAGGGTCCGTCTCCTAGCCCTGCCAGCAGCAAGAATGTTAGTCAGAGGAGGGGAGGTGTTCTCTGAGAGCCTGGTCCCCTCCAGCAGCCCCGGGTAATGAGTACAGGCTCAGACATCCAGCCTCTGGTGGTCTATTGTTGGGCGGGACAGATTCCAGGCGTGGACTTCAGGGTGTTATGTTGCTCCTGGGTCAAGCTACTGGCAAGTAAAACAACCAGAAACAAGCAGCTTTGTCTGTGTCTTTTCACTTTGGAAACCTTTCGGCAGTAAGAATGTAAGTGCGTTAGATTGTGATTTTCATTTCTTAGATGTTTGCCATTGGTAGTTACAATTATGGGCTTCACTTTCAGTTGTAACCCATTGACGTTGGAAATGAATAAACGATAGAGAATGTTTTTAGGTGAGGTGAACATGTGAGGTTTCTCTGAAAATAGGAAGACAGGAGCAACTCATTTTTTTGTGCACTTCTGAAAAGTAAACCAGAGAATTTCTTAAACCTGCTGTGTGAAGTTTTGAGTGGCAGGGTTAGGTTTGTGCTGTAACCTCATTATCGGAACTGAGATAAGAGAGAGGTGGTAGATTGATAAATTATTTCCTCTTCCCTGCCCTGTGGCTACAGGAGTATGCGATAAATAAAATGTTTGCTTTTCCAGAGTGACAGATCAGTAAAAATAAACCTTAATATGTTCAGAGGTTTGGCAAACATTTCAGACCTGGGATACTTTGCCGAGCTTGCCTCTGAGTTTTGGAACATGTTGGCTGAAGGTCAAGGCAAAAATTGCTATTTTTATGGAGCTGCTAAGCTGAATGAGGGGAAATGTGCTACAAAAATGCCTTTTTGGAAGAAAAAGAATTCTCATGTGTAAAAATTTGCTTTCAAATAACCTAATCTAAATCTGGAAATGTGAAGAAAATTTTTACAACCCCTGGAGAGTGTATTTGGGGACTTCCCAAAAAAACTTCTTCCCAAATGGGTACAAGTACTGAAAGTTTTTATTAGAAATGGGAAAAAAGAAATTAAAATAGAGGCTGCCATGTGATTTTTCCAGCCCACACAGTGGACTATAGAATTAGCCTTTCTGGTGATCTAACAATACAAATAGTCAGAAAAAATTATGACAATTTTTTTTTTTCTGGTAGCAAATAGTAACTCTGAAGCTTTAATTAAGACCAAAAGGTCATTTTAATAGGATTTTTCAAAATGTTTTTGCTGCTTTCCTACGTAGGTGTGATTTTCTTCTAGAAATTCAAAAAATGGAAAGCCCAGTGTTGGTATTAATTTCTTTTTTTAAAAAAGGTTTCCATTGGTTGTTCACTGGAAGCTATATTTTAAAAAATTAAAAGTAGCTATTTTCATATGGAGAACAACAAGAACTTGCTAATTAGTTTTGCTTAACTCCTACAAGCATATT
Organism: Scytalopus superciliaris; assembly: GCA_013400415.1. Classification (NCBI taxonomy): domain Eukaryota; kingdom Metazoa; phylum Chordata; class Aves; order Passeriformes; family Rhinocryptidae; genus Scytalopus; species Scytalopus superciliaris. Next base: position 99,484 of record VXBX01009605.1, on the reverse strand, counting down.
AGATGATCTAAACTTCTGTCAGTTACAAAATTAATTGGATATATGTGAGTTTGTAAACTCAGTGCTCAAGTCTCTAATTGTACTTTTGCACATGAGGATTCCCTAAAAACTTTACTAAATCTACAAACATTAAGAGTTAGAATATTTCTGGTTTGTTTAAGAAGTTCACAAAGAAAGTGTTTGTTAAAACATTTGCATGATTTAAAATGCTGTGGACGTTTTTACTACTGTGCCACAGACTAAGTAAAAAGTAGACACTAAAAATAGGCTAAAAAATGAAACTCCAAACAAGCAAGTTATCCAAAATTAAATATAACTCCTATTTTACTTTTTCTTAAATTTCTAAAATAAACTACAAATAATGTAGGAAATGCAAACTTCGTTATTACCACTTTGATTTTTAGATCTAACCACTATTATACATAACTAAATAGATAATCTATTTAGCTACAGTAATAAGGAATGCTGTCTTTTAGACACTAACGCAAAGTTTCCATGTTGTTTTAATTGTAAAAAACCCTCAGAATTTTCCTTATCTGAAGGGAGAGTCTCAATGGATATTTTGACATCTGTGGCATCTGTTCTTTCTTTCTAGTTCTGTTTCATGATATTTTATTTTTCTATAGCTTTTAGGAGTGTTTACAATATAGTCTCTATTTTATAAGTACTCCAAACAAGAAACTCAGGTTTTTACCATCAGGTCCTTCTTTAGTGGCCTGTGCCATAGGATTTAACTTGCTTTGGAACCTCTCATAAGTAAATCGTTATTTGGCTCCTAAATATTTTCTAGCAATAAAGTGTCAGATGTGACCATATGGCATAACTAAATAAATAACTTTTGCCCCCAAAATGCCCCTACTGATGAGGTTCATTGAAAGCCCCACTTCACAAAGAAGGAAGATATACAGTGGGAAGTGGAGAAGTCTGGAGACAGGATGAAATGAATGAAAGCCCCGTGGCAGCAATCTCCTACTGAAGACAGACTATTTGGGTCTCAAGGATCACTTATGAGAGAAAGATAGAGGTAAGCACATTTACCACCAATGGGTTTAAGTTCACTGGAAGCAGAATGGCAACTCCAATGGAAAAATACTCTGGAAAATCATTTTGTTGCCTACTGCGATGTTGTTTCTCTTGCTTTTGTTCTCTGGTACTACCACTGGAAAATCAAGGCTGTAGCCGTTCTGCAGCAGCCAGACCAACAACATCCAGGATTTTGGCACAAATTTCACTTGTGAAAAAACTGTACTGAGAGATGACTTGGCAACTATTTCACACTTTCCTGTGCAGGAGGTTTATTTGGTGTTCAAAACTGGCAGGCTAAAACTAAGACTCAGCTTTCAGTAGACAGAACAACTTTAGCTCCAAACCAAATGGATGACTTCAATCCTTTACTGAAACTATGGAAACATAGTGCAAGGAAACATTTCCTACCTAGTTTTTGATTTGATTTGGGGTTTTTTTTGATGAAAGATTAGTTTTTCCAATAAAGATGTACTATAATGATTTTTCTTAATATAGTTCAATTTGTTGCCTGCCATGTCAGCTGAAAGATTCAGTGCCAATATTATTCACCAATGTCTGGTTAGGTTACTTATATCTCTGTATGTCCTAACTTATCACTGCAGTTTCTGAACATTGTCCAGAAATTCTATTAAATTACTCTTTTAAACTACTTTTCAAAATTTGTTTCTCAGAGGAGACAACTGCCTCTGAACATTCTGCTCAATCCATGTCTTAAATAGTATTATTTTCCAACACCAAAAAATTTTTCCAGGATGGGGATTGTAGTTTCTGTAGCTTCACAGTCTTCCAGCCCAAATCCCAGCTGACGTTACTCATAAGCAGCCCATGCTGGTGTTGCCAAGATGCTCAGGGAAGTCCTGGGTTAAGAGAACAGAAGAGGAAAAAAAAACCTTTAAAAAAATTTGAAAAGAGAAGCAAGAAAGAAGGTTAAAAAAATTACAGGGAGAAAGAAAACCAAAAAATGATGCCCAAAGGTAGAAGGAGAGAGTAGCTTCCCAGTACCTGAGTGGTGCCATGCAAACTGACACACTTCTACCAGCCCAGCACCTGTGGACATCCTCCTCCCCCAGAACTGGACTCAGGTTTCCATGTGGTTGGCTTTTTCCTTTCATAATTTTAGTAAAATCTTTTTATAAACCCATGACAACATTACAAGAGAAAGCAGGTCACAGACTCTTGAGCATCCTGTACATCCCAAGAGAAAACAAGGAGTTTGGAATAGCCACCTGCCTGCGTTGCGCAAGCTGAGCTGTCTGTTATTGCCGAGCACATCTGTACACTCTGCTGTACAGGCAGTCAGTTCAGTGGTGGCAGACAAATGTTTTCTGAAGAGTTTGGGGGTTGAATCACTGTTGCTAAGTGAGTTCACTTGACTGGTTGATGGGTATGATGTGAACATGCTCAAACACTTTCATATCTGTTTCTTTAATGATCTCTCCTCTCAAGACTACAAAAATGTGACTAGTAAAGGCAATATAGAGAAAGGTTTTGTGTGAAATTCAGGTCCTAGCATTAAGTGATCACTAATTTTTAACTGTATAACTGGACATTTGAAAAGTATCTTGAATTATTTGGGTGGTGCTGAGCATTCTTTCAAAGTAGTTAATTGTTGGCCATAACAATTGCTGCTGCTTAGAAAACTTGAACTGTTGTCTTTTTCTGTGCACAGAGGCAAAATTTGAGTTTTAATTTTGGTGGTTTCAAACTGAACCCTCAGTAATCTGTCTCTGAGAAGGCTGAATATAGTGAACCTTCCTATCAGATGTCTGAAGTAAAAGTAGCTTGACAGACAATTGTCAGCCATCTGTCACCAAACTGAAACAAACAAAGCAGGCCAGTAGCACTGGGAGATCCGCCACTTGAACCAGTCTGTGCCTTTTCTTGAGGGTGAGAGCAGAGTGACAGTATATTTTATAGTAATTCACTTTTGAAGCTTACTCAAAAGTTGTTATTTTAAAGTGCAAAGAGATGCAAATGCCCAGAGGAAATGTAATTGGGCTTGGGGTTTTTTTGTGTTTTGTTTTGGGTTGATTTGTTTTGTCTTCCTCATCTGGGTTTGAGTCTGATTTCTGCTTTACTTAGTATCTTAAAATCTTTATGAAGTTTTTCTAAGGCATAGAGTGAAAAAATTCTGAGTGCATTGGATATGCAGCCCTGGTGGTGAAGTACCACAGAGATAATCAAGGGACTGGATCGTCTTTCATCTGAGATGAGGCAGTGAGAGCTGGGACTGTCCTACTTAGGGAAGAGTCAGTGAAATCTTACGAATGTGCAGAAATGCCTGAGAAGAAAAGAAGAGAGACAGTCTCCTCTCAGTGGTGCCCAGTGACAGGACAAGGGGCAATTGGCACAAATTAAAATCCATGAAATTCCATCTGACCACAGTAAGAGAGGTTTTTACTATGAAGGTGACAAAAAATTTACATGGGTTGACCAGAGGGATTGTGAAGTGTCATTTTTGGAGATATTCAAAACCTGACTGGATACAGTTCTGGACAAGCAACTGTAGGTGGCCCTTCTTGAACAGGAGTGTTGGACAAGATGACCACCAGGGATCACTTCCAACTTAAACCTTTGTTGCTCCTCAACAAAGGCAATTGAGGAGCACCCCAAAAGGCACGATGCAATGTAGGTGCATCGTGAGAATAAATGTAGGGATTTTTTGTTTAAGGATGAGAAAGGCACCAGACTGACATCCATTCCTAGGCATCCAACATTTTTAGTTTTCTTTTCACTGTCCCAATTTCATTTATGTGTTTTTTTCCTTCCCTAGCCAGAGCAGTGTATGTATAGTACGTAGGCGGGAGCTGCTGGCAATGCATCGTCAGGTACCTGTGTGCTGAGTTTGCATGGGTAATTTAGGCACCCTTGTCTGAAAAACTGATCATAATAGTTCAGTAACTGGATATAATCCATATCAGCTCCAAAGGTTCCTACTATAGTAATAAAAGGTTACAAGAAACAGAGTTTAAACACTGGTAGGTATGTAGAGCTTGCCTACGTGCCTATGTTCATTATAACCATTTTCAGAAAATTGCAGAATCAGTTTTGAATGGTGTGATCTTCTCTGATCCAAACTTCTCTCTCCAATTGAGGCACTAGGGTATCTCACTTTTAAAAAATGTCATAACAGTGGTGTTGTCATGTTCAGTTTCTGTAAAATCTCACTAAACTTATTTTTTACTTGTCAAGTCATATTTCTGGGGACAAATACTGCAGCTCTTCATGTAGACCTCTCGATTTTCAGAAGACCAAAGTGAGCCAAACAGGATAAGGGAACAAAAGCAAATATCAAGAAATGGTAGAGAATAGTCTTAAGAGACAGCATAACATTAACAGCAGCCAAGCAAATATGAGTAATATTTATAGGAAGTACATGACTTATTTAGTCCTAGTTATACTAACAGGAAATTAAATATACAGAAAACGAGAAAAGTGAGAAGATTCGTAAGTAAGAAACCAGACAAGGCTAGATGTCTACAAGGTAGATGTAACTGTTGATTCTACATAGATCAAGAGAATTTAATGTTAGTAATACCTACTGAACTCACGTAGATCAAAACAATTCCATGGCTCACAATAAGACAGAGAAGAAAGGGACTTCTTCAGGCTGGTTGTCTCATGCATTCATGTGGAGCGTATGTCATCCACAGCATTCTTTGAAACTTAGTCCCCACTCAGGATAAATCAGGCAAGACGTTCTTATCTAATAAGCTCCATTAGTTTTCTTGTTCTTTTAATTAGTTATTTTCTTCCTCTTTCATTCTCATGATCATCAGATTTACACATTTCATGTAAGTGTAGCACGTGAACTTTGCTTGTGTTATCAGTATTGGATTGTCAGTAATTGTTGGTACTGCACATCTAAAATCTTTCATATGAGAGAGTCTATTTCCTCTGGGGCAGGCTCCTTGAACTCCCGTGGCTTCCAGCCTGGCTCTGGAAGCCAACATCCTTTGTGATGTGCTTTACTGTTGTCCTCAGACTATCTCTGGATACATCAGTTTCACTGCTCATACAAAGCTTTGCAGTATCTTCTGTCTTCATTGCTAAAAGGGCTGATCTCCGAATTTATGTCTTCCACTGCTTCTTATAACTTTACTGAGTAGTATGGGTTCTTTGCTATTCTACATTATTTATACCATAATTATGTCTGAGTGCCAAAGTGGCACTGAAATACAGTATACAAAGTGCTACACAAGAGCCAGAAAGAAAAGAGCATCTTTGTTCTGAACAAGTAACACATTACAAAAAATTGAATATAGTCTATTTTTTGACTAGAACTTAAATTAGAATATCAAAAATTGTGGAAGTGTAACTGATTTTACAGGATTAGGTATTAAATGGTAGCCACCAATCTTTTATGAAAGACAGGAAACCCCTAATTCCTATTTATTTAAGTATGGTTACCATGCAATTGCATCCATTTGCATCCTTTTACACCACTCAGTTGAAAAGTTAGCCAGTGCAATAAGATGTTTACTGTTTCACTTGCAGAGGTGCTTAGAGCCCAGTGCAAGTGTCACTGCTGCCGCCCTGTAAGCATGGTGAGACAAGTTCATAGAAAAGACAAAATGAAACTTGTGGCCTCAAGGGTTTTCCAGCAACATCAGAAGTTTCAGAGATGTTGAAAATTATTGATTTTCTTATGAAAAGCCATTACAGACTGGTTACATGACCCATTTATTCCATTTAGAGGAAAACTGTTGACCAAGGAGTACCACACCTTGGGGAACCCAAGGTAGTTTTACATTCTGACTCTACTGCTTTTGCCCACGATCCTCTTCTAGGAACAAATTAGGAGTAAGTGGCTAATCTTCTGTCCATATACTGTGTGTACTGAGGCTTAGTGCACCTCACTTGGAAAGCCTAACCAACATTCAGAGAGTTTAAATACAGACCATAGTTCACACAACCACTAAAATGAGATATAGGGCCTCAGGTCTCCAACAATTCCAGTTTCCAGAAGTCTAAGCTCTCTTCCCCTAGTTGGTCATTTTTGTCCATGGACCCCGTCAGCATTTCAGTGCTGGTGAAGCTACTATAATGTGTAGATGGTTCTGTGGAAAAAAACATTTCCCAGAGCTGTTATGGGTGGGATTCTTGAAGCTTGAGGTGAGTCTAGCTTGGCCTGGAGGCTGCACGCATTCTTGTTTGTGTAAATGGTCAATGGGATCGAGGCTGGGGTGAGTTCATTGCCCAGTTCGTCTCACCCTTCTTCCTCCCAGAGCTGACACATGTCCCTGACATGGGCACACTGATGGTACCATAGAAGGACATACAGCTCTGCCACTGGCTCTGACAAATCACAGTCCCTTTGAGTAATTTCAGTTGCAGTTTAAATAATTTTCTCTGATCTGCTTAAAGCCCTTTGCCTTGATCTTGAAACATTAAAAAGAGTAAAAACCTGTTCTTGGTGAATATTTCAAGGGCTTGTTATATCAGGAAAGTATTGTTGGGCTAGACCAAAACCTGCTTTTTTCCTTGTCTTGCATTCACCTCAGCCAGTTCCAGGGATCTTGATATTTGGCTTACAACCATCCTTAGCTTAACAGCCTCACATTGCAAGTGTCACTTTGCAATTTCCAGGTCTAACATAGGAGTGATGTTCTTGCATGTCTGGAGTGGTGCCTGAGAATCCTTCAGCATTTGCCTATCTTGGAAACAGGTCAGAGACCTAGACTGCCCAATCTCTGTTTAGCACCTCTGTAGAGGACTGTTCATCTGATTCTATGATTTTAGTTTTAGCCTCTCTGTGATGGATATGCTGCAATCTTGCACGTTATTTCCCAGTGCCTGTGGCTCTCAGTGGGCTTTTAAAGTGATAGCCCGCTTGATAGCCAAGGATGCTCTGGCCCATGCACAGAGCCCTCACTGGAGCCCTCTCTTTCCCACTAAACAGCCTACTGCTCCTTCTGCACCAAATCCTGCCCTGGCAAAAGAATAATTACAGAAATTAAAACAGGCAGCAAACACTCTTGTATTAGCTGCTGTGCCCTTGAAAAAAAATGCTTCTCAAAAACTGCACAGTGGAGTTTTAAAGGCAGTGCAGTCCAGCTTCCTTACAGATAACAGATTTTCTAAAGCTTTTTAGGGTAAATTAGCAAAGATTTTTTTTTTCTGTCTGAGCCATTACCTTTTCAGAAAAGTGCTGCCACAAGGTTTTGTGGAAAAATAAAGAAGAACCTCAGAAACAAGTATTTGGTATATTTTGTTATGAAACTAAACTAGCACTCAACTACCTTTTCCTCACTTGACCACCACTTAAATGAAAGAAGGCTTCTCACATGATAGGGAAGTTCTTCTTTCCTGGAAACCTTGACCCTGCTGCCAGTAAATATGGAGATATCGTTTAGAGAAACGTCACAGATGATTGTGGTCAAACTTGTTGAAAGTGGAGCAAGATGTATAAAAAAGCACAGCAAGAGTACTGATCAGCCACCACATGAGCAATAGGTTATCTACGTGAGATCTTGGCGCAGAAGCTGCTTTGAGGGTTAACAAAATTAGGTTAACCTCTGTCATTTAACCAGTTTGGCTGTGTCACATATGCTGCTGTGACTGTAGAGGCACGAAGATTTGGGAGCAAAGATGAAAATGTGTTCTATTTTCCGATCTGGGCATATTTTCTTTCTGCTTTGTTTTTTTACTGTGGAAGGCAAAAAGTCACCTACAGGAAAGCATACCTGCCGAAAAGAACTCCTCTCCCAAGTGACAGAGAACCTGTATATCAAGGCAACTAGTTTAAAATCATCTGTTCCTGTAAGTTGATCCCACTAGTTGAAAAGTTTATTTTATTTATAGTTGCCTCTTTACCAGTTTCTTTACTGAACTCCTGGAAACTTTAATAAGTTCAGCTATCTCTACAGTCCTGAGAGACAGGGTAATGTAGCTACTTCTTTTGTAAAGGTGAGAAAAAATATTGCATAGAAGATGCATAGAGAGGCTGGATGAGTTTGCCATGGAAGAAGTTTGTAGCTAGGTTAGGATTGGAACACATTTACTGAGTCCTCATCTTACATCCAAAAAAGATTATGAGTATTATTATTATTACTATTAAGTTTTGTACAAACCAGACTTGAAACTCTGTCTCCCTTCCTCTGCTCAGGGTAATTAATACTAGCAAATTATATTTTACAGAAGGATCTCATCAAGACCACCAGACTGCTTAAAAAGACTACAAAAATGCTGTTTATGGTAAGACTTATATTACTGGCTTTCCAGTTTCTTCCTTTGATTTTCCTTTGGCCAATAGAGACAGGATGATCAAAAGAAATGAGTCAACGCAAAAATGACTTGTGTTTAATTGGGAAGGACATTTATGAAAGCCATACTTAGAGGAGGAGTGTTATTTCTGCCACACAGAAAGGGATATTCCCCTGACGCATGAGGGGACAGTTGATGAGGGTACAGGGAGAAAGAGGTAGTTTTGGAAAGCCTGCCTGGAGGCACTTCTTTCTAGGTAGTTGCAGTGGTGCTCTGCCAAGGATGTTGGGGTGAGAGTGTTTGTCATGTCAGGTAGGAGTGTGCTCATGGTAGCACTTGCCCCCCCTGTGAGCCCCGGGGTGCACATCAGCCTCCCCAGCAACGCTTTTGGGCACCAGCCCATTCACATGAGGGCCACTGTCCTGGCAGCTGAAGCACCTTCTATTGAGGGTGTGCAGCACCACGGATAGCCCAGGGATGCTGCAGAGAGTCAGGACACCCAAGGAGCTGCTTTGAGCTTAGACCTCTGCAGGTGGACTGAAAGAATCTCAGTGCAATTCAGCAAGGGAGTGAGAAACAAACCTTGAGGTGTCTAATTGTAAGTGAATGCGAGTGTGAGATATTTTAATTTTCTTCATGCAGACATCATGCAGTCAGCAGAACCAACTGAGTCAGTTTATCCCTAAGTACAGACTGACCAGCCTTTGGTGTCCCTGGCATTTCACCAATTACCTTGGAAGTGAGGGCTCCTCATTTGGCTGTTGGACCTACATGCGATACATCTGCATTTGGGTTGGTGTAATCTGAAGTTACATTATCCTCCTGATGGGAATTTCGCACCTGATAATTGATTCCGTTGCCTAAAAATAGGCATATAGCCATTTGAAAGAACCTTGGGTGTCCAAGACAACTCACAGGCCAGGCAGGTATGACACAGGGTTGGCAGGATGACTGGTCTCTTCTGGAGCGGCAGTTGGCAGCAGACAGGATGCCCTACAGACATCAAATGGCAGGAGACACTGATGTGGAGGAATGGAATGATGACACCCACAACAACTCCTACAATCTGACTAAGATGGTCTGATTTAACTCCCCAATTTGTCTTCCATTTATTTTTTGTGTGTTAAGTGCATTTGTTGCTGTCACTTCTGTTCATGATTGGTCTTACCAACACTCCTGTGCCTACCAGCACAGCACTCTCCTGCCTTTCCTTCGGAAACTACAGTGGTGCATTGAGCTACTTAAAAAAAGAAGGAAGCAGGCCAATGGTATACCACAGTTCATAAAAACGATGTTGTTGATTGCATGATTTCTAGACATGCGTATTTTTATGAGGCTGAAATTTAAGGCCAAAGTTGACTGGCAAGATTTTCATTTGGAAACTCATTGCTTGATTTGTTTTCAGACAAACTGCAGTGTTCGAGATCAGCTCCTCTCCTTCTATGTGAAAAATGTGTTCTGTCACCTTGAGGTAGGAAGTGACAAGTTGTATGTTATTAGTGCCTTCCAGGCCCTGCAAGCGAACATGGATGCCTGTGTGAGTATATTCCAGAGAACAAAACTAACTTTGTCCATCTGAAATAGGGAAGGGCTCCCTCTCAGTTTTTCAGCAGATAGAGAAGGTGATTCAGAGTCATGGTGTGTCCCACACTACAGAGAGCCAAACTTCATGAGGGCTTCCCCACTGGGGCCAGGGAAGTTTAACACCACTCATTTCCTCCCAGAGTGAGCTTGTGGGGAGTGGGTAAAGTGGAGGAGATTCCATGGAGACAAGCCATTTCCCTACGGGTGATATCACTTTGTGCTGCCCTCTTATCACCGCAGCTACAAAGAGGGTAATCACAGGGAGAGATGTGGCTCCTCGAGTTTCTGTGACATAGCACCAGGGATGTTTTCCTTCCTCAACAGGGTGCCCACTGCATGGGTGTAATCTTTACTCACATCTCTGCTCCTCCATACTGAATTTTGAAAGAACTGGTGGTGTCTCATGAGTAAGCAGGAACCGTAATTAGGAAGCACAGTGGAGCAGTTCCCATGTATAAGTTGTGCCTGCAGTCAGAGCAGGTTTTCAGAGACTGATGCTGACCACTGGCAAGATGTCCCCAGAGAGGATAGTTTGCCACAGAGAAGCGGCACTTTTACCAACACCATGTAAACAGCAGTAGGAAAGCAGTTAAAGCACACTTCTGCCTGTGCAAATACGCATACTAACATACTAGGTAGGATGCTAAGATGACATCAATACCTGGGGATTAGTTATCGTCTTATTTTTGATGGCAGATGAATAACAACAGGGGGTGTCTTAAAACTATAGGTCTTATTTTTCTCTTCTAAACCTGCAATCCTCACAAGTCACAGTGTCCAAAAAATGGAGGATGACTTAGGGTGAAATATAACTATGGATGTCCAGGCAATTGTCTATTGTGGTTTTAAAAAGTGAGAGCAGGATGAGAAGTCAATGAATTAATGAATTTTATGAACTAAATGAATTTAAACTTTGTCTCACCTGAATTGTATGGTAGCATGAAAGAATAGGACACTGGTTCCATGTGCACACAAATACTTGCAATGCAAGAGTAAACAGCTTCAGAGATATTTTTGCACAGTTATAGCTCAGATCTCAATGGGGATATTTGCATAATATAAAAAGATTCAAATTGCAAGGGAATAAAACTCCACCAGCTTTCAGGTTCTGAATTTAAAACCATGGTAAACAGTTACAATTTACATCCATTATTCACAGCATTTATCATACTGCTGTGGTTATCTGTGTGTGTCAGAATTCCAGATAATGCTATACTATAACTCCAGAATGCTACAATAGAATTCCAGATGCTATAATATACTTTATAGAGATTTCATTCTTGTCTGGAATAGCAATTATACTCTATGGAAGTGCCATTACACACTGAGGAGTTTAGACTGTCAACTGTGTCTGAATTCAGAATATCAGTTACTCTGAAATAGCACCAGTAACTGAAGCATGCTAGGTAGCTTAGTAATACATTTATTTGTGCTTCATGGAGACAAATGCTGCAGATTTCTCAGAGTTCCTGCATACTTTCTCATAATTGGTGGCAGTGTTTTACCCAACACAAGTCTAAACATAACTCACATTTCTGGATCTTATAAAGTGCTGGTAGGAGAGATAAGACTTCCCCTGGTAGTAGAAAAACAATAGCTCTCTGAGAAATGATGGCTTGCCATGATTTTCTAGGAGACATCTCATTTCTCGAAACTAACATTTTTTGAAGTGTATATATTAATTTAAACAAGCAATACAAAATCTTGTGAAAGAATAATAGAAACTGTGAATGGAATGAAAATAATGGATCTTTTGCTTAATATCAAGCTCGAGATTTCTTCCTCATATTATTCCTCAATAAATTAGCACTTATTCATTGATTTACATAAGCTCTTTAATTGTTATTATCTAGTTGAGTTATAAGATGTTTATCTGAAGGGATTTTCACCATGACAACATACTTAGGTAATAATTCTATTACCTTTCAAGGATAAAGTACTCTATACAACTAAGCAAAACAGCAATACCTTTATATACATATCCACCTATACTCTTTCAAAAACTCAGGCTGTAATTCAGCCAGGTAGAGACATGCATGCTCTTTAAAAATCCTAACAATATTTGTTTCTAAATCGCTTACAAAGATTTTATATTACAATGTGACGATTTTTGTTGTGATAGCTCTTGGTTTTGTCCAGACAATGAAACTTTAATATTTTTCAATGGTAGAGGTGCTCAAGTTCTGTTTTTTTAAAAATGCATACACTCTAAAGTCTCTAAACCCATTTTCTGCAGAGAAATAAGACTCTTTCATTTAGTGTGTGACTGCAAGGTAAAGGGAACAGACATTTTTCTATGGATACTGGGAGCATCCACCTGTATCACCACTGACCTCTTTATTTGCTCAGGTGCCCTAGTTAGCATTGCTGAGAACAGTATGAAGTTGTTTCGGAGGCTGGACTTCTGTTCCTACATCAGTACTGGATTATGGAAGTGCTTTCTCATATTTGGGTGGAGTGTAGAAGGACAATATATTTATTCCCTTCAGGATCTTTGATACTTTCTCTGTCATTGTAGGCAGAGCTTGTAAACCTTGATCAGAGGTTGGGTATTGTTTGCAGTACTCAAGCTAAGTTGCTAGCTCATTTATTTACTTGCTGGTTATGCAGGAAGAACAGAATTTGTCATATGTATCACCACTAAAGCCAGCATAGTCATTTAAGTTCAGTTCGGCTACCAAATGTTGGGGTTTTTTTCTGTGGAAATGTGCATCATACAAGTGGACCTTAAAAAAATAATTAAGAAAAAAAACCCAAAGTCAGAAGGAACTGCCCTGATAAGAAGATTTTTAAAAATTCTCTTCCATTTACACTTTTTTTTAAAATGTTTGCTTTTATTTCCACTTCCATTGTGTGAGAGGACGCACAAAAGGTAACTTGAAAATGTGCTTCTTTTTAAAGTATTTTGTGTGACACAGAAAGGACTATCCATCCATTTCAGTGGAGTCATCTCCTTCCATATGAGGACCTTTGCCTTTTTCCTTTGTAAACCTGTTGTCCTTGTTTATAGATTGAAAAACATCAGATTTTTCCATTTTTTTCCCCCTGAAAGAATGTATCTTCCCCTTTGAGAACCCAGGGAGCTGAGGAATCAGCAAGCTTAGTCAGGAAGCTCCAAAAGAAACAGCTGAAACAGCTCTGGCTGGGCAGTGCTGGATGGACAGGGCTAGGTGGTGAGGAGGGGGCTAAGCCTTTCAGTGCCTAATTAGCCAGACAGTGGAGGAATGGGTAGGAAAACAGGGGAAAACATAAATTAAATTTATAAACATACTTGACATGTTTGCAGAAATATGCAAAATAGCCCCCTGCACTCTGTAAAAGTCTTTGGCCTCTCCTTCTCTGAGGGTTCAGAGTTAAAGGGCTTGAATCTTAGAGCTAGGACAAACTGTGCAACAGCTGTAATTGCAACTGATGATTCCTGAGATAAATAGAAAGAGTTTAAAAAGAAGACTCAGAGGTACTCATATTACCAATTTTTTGTGTTGTGAACTCGGCAGGAAGCATGCAGGTAAAACAACACATTTGAAGTAGCAGGGGAAGCTGAAATGATGCTGAGTTCACACATTTTGCTGGTAGCCCTATAGTGCCACACTGTGGGTTAGACTCTTCCTCATCACTGTTTCTTTGCATCAGCATCTCTGGGTTTCTTTTCATCCTTCAGCTTCCGTGTGCTCCATCCACAAGGTTAACTTCTGCAGTCAAAAAATTACGGAGAATATTTTTTAAGGTAAGAACAAGAAGCACTGGCTCCCTGCTGCGCTGTTCAAAGGCTGTAGGTAGTTTCTCTTCTAATGTCTTTATCTTCTCAACAGCTTGGAGATAAGGGAATCTACAAGGCCATCCATGAGCTGGACATTCTCCTTCCCTGGATTCAGGCCTACATACAAACCATCATATGAAGAATGAGGAGGTGGCAGACAACATGCTGCTTCTGTGCTAGAAACAGATCCTTTCCCAAAACTCCTGAAAACGAACTGAGAACTGGATGTACAACGTGTCTGTCCGTAACTCTGTCCTGTGGAAGGAGACCCTCTGTAACATGGCAGCACACAGAGGCATTTTCTTAAGCTTTCAGAGTTAGCCTGGCATAGCAGCTATGCCTGTTCTGGCTCCAGAGCAGCTATAGCATGCTACTGGTCCTTCTCATCCTACCTGCCTGCCAGCAACCACACAGGCAGCGTCTGAACACACTGCACCGGGATAACTTGGAATCTGCTACCCTAAGGATCAGACACAGTGTCCCTTGTGTTATGGGCATGATCTAGCCATGCCTTGTGCCACCCTGTGTGAATATAGCTTAAAACAATGAGGACTGCTTTTGAAAACCCCTCCCCTAAGCTGTATTTCTTTTGGGTTTTTTGGTTGTAGATATACAACAGTATACACAAGCTATTCTACATATAAATAAGAAGAATAATTACATATTGCTTATCTTTATTATTAATTTAAGGTAATAACTGATCTCTAATAAACATACACCAATGTAGACTTTGGTCTAGCATTTGGCCTGCAGATGTCACATGATCTACATGAGATCAAACATGCAGAAAACACAACAGATTGCTTTGACTAAGATTGTAAAATGATTAGAGAGAGATTTATGAAAGTTGATGCTCATAGTTTCCAAAATGTCTTTCATATAGTACAGAATGAAGATGGAGTTCTAGTTTTCTCATATTTTAAAAAATTTACCAGGATTGTGAATATATTCTCCAAACTGTATTTTTGGCACTTTCATGGGACTGAGATTCTGCAAAATTTTCAATCTCATAGTTCTATTATGTAAGGATCATTGAATACATCAGTGTGCTGATGGCAGGAGAAATGAGCCCAGCTCAAGAGACATTACAAGTCAGAGTTACAATTTACTAGAAGGATTACAATAAATGCAATGATACAGAAAAAATGGTTTTAACCTGCAAAGACAGATGCACAACCTGGCACCCTGGGACCAGAACAGAATGGTGTTTGTTAGCTCCTGTGCTGAACATCATGTGGTTCCACTGTTGGTCAGGATGAGGGTTGAAGTTCTGTTGAAGTAATGATTGCAGTCTTGTTGAGAGTGTCCTGTTGAAGTTCTGGTCTTCCTCTGGATCCAATGAGTGGTACCAGAAGTCCCCAAACCCCAAGATTACATATGCTCAGATTCAGGTGGGAATGCCCAGTACCTCCCCCAGGGCAGGGAGTTTCACAATGGGTGATTTAACTCTGTGAGTCATGGGATATTTTTGGAATCTTTGATGGTCTAGGTCATTTCAGCTGCCTGTTGTGCCAGTCCCTAATAGCCCATTAGCAGACCTGACCCCTCAGGCTGGGTGTGAAGGTGCTGATGCCTCCCTGGAGGGGAGTTATCACAGCTGAGTCATTGGTGTGAGGATAAAGAAAAACTCCTCTGTCTCACAGAGTTCTTTAACACCCAGCTTATAGCCTGAGGGGTCAGGTGTGCCCTGGACAGCTGCTGCAAATGATCCATTATTAACAGTTCATCAGAAATTACATAGAGGGTGTAGAACACACAGTTTTGGTTACACCCACGTGGTGATAAACTGGTCCCAGCGACTGTAACTGGGACAGCTGACACCAGCAAACCTGAGTCAGCTCCATTTCTGCATTGTGGCTTTCTGCAGCCAAGGGTATTGGCTGATTTCTGACAGGTGGTCTTTTGATTACAAGGGCCAATTACATGTGCTTCCTAGCCAGGCTGTGATCACCACACCTTCATTTTCAATCCTTCAGGGACCATTCAGAAACTTTCTGGAGTTGCTGCACGGGTGGTAGCTAGAGCAGTAGGAGACAGCCTAGGTGTTCCCAGTCCTGAACTCCTGAAAGGGCCACCACTGCTGCTAGTGGCCTGTTGATTTTCATCCAGGTGAGTTGTTAGTGGCTGGTGAGGGTTTAGGAGAGAGGAGAATATCACCTGTTATTTAAACTGGCAAATCACTGCCCAGCATCCTGGAAGGGAGAAAGGGAGAGACGATGAGTAAATCCAGCTTGTAACCTGCTTCTGTTGGATCAGAGC
Source organism: Scytalopus superciliaris (assembly GCA_013400415.1). Lineage (NCBI taxonomy): Eukaryota > Metazoa > Chordata > Aves > Passeriformes > Rhinocryptidae > Scytalopus > Scytalopus superciliaris. Next base: position 83,649 of record VXBX01009605.1, on the reverse strand, counting down.
TACATGCTAGCCTGCATCCCAGTAGTTTCCTTACAATCCCACCTCACCTCTCCTTGCCTGCAAACTGTATGTGACTTGTCCTTTCTGAGGCCTCATAGACCTGAAGTGTGGCTTCAGGTTACTTTGACATCAAAGAATTATATTAGTTACATGTTGAAATATAGGAGAAAGTACAATGGTGAATGCCCTTTGGAAGTGTTTCTGACTGACTATGGTACCAGGACCAGCAGTAACAGTGTGCACTTCATGTGCTCAGTGTATTCCAGAGTTCAGCAGTCAGTGCCATGGCACTCATACACATCTTTTGTAGGGGCCTCTTGATGTTTCTGTATTGATTTTAGTCACCACACATTAAACATCTCAATTCAGAAAGGCTAACTAGATGCACCTGTTAATGCATTGGGATGAACACTGGAGATGGTGTAGTCTAACACTTCTATAAAGAAATGTACTAGTTTGTGTTTGCTGAACATTTTCTTCTGTTAGCATGTTTTCATCTGATTACATATATCTCACAGGCTTGGTAAAAAAAAAGCGCTGACTCAAAGAACTCTAAAAGGACGAAAACATCCAGCAGTCTCTCATACAGACAATTCTCAGGTAAATTCCATTTCTTGTTGCTCTTCTGAAGATGGGAAATCACTTATGCAGAAAAAAGGAAATAGCATGCATTGTTACACCTCACATAACTAGTCAGATGGTGACAGAAATATTTTTCTTAGCTGTAACATTTTCATATCCTCTGATCTCCAGGTTCCTGAGACATTGACATGAAAGGACAGATTGTGAACAGACTGCCCAGGTGCCCATGGCAGAAGTAAAAGAGACGAGTGAGAATATTTTGTAAGATAAATTCAGTTGCAAACCATCCTAGTCAGTAAATAACTGACCAGCCCCCACACAAATAAAAGAAAAAAGATAAAAGGACCCAACCAGTGAGGAATATATAATCTCCTAAAATTGTTCCTGACACCTTAGTGTTATAAATTTAAACTTGTTTCTCGTGAAGGATAATAGAGTTGCCTGACAAAAACATTCCTATGCACATATGTTTTTAATCCAGGACACAACAATGTGCCATCCTACACCAGTGATTTTAAAATTTTACAGGGATCTGCCAATCCAGAACATACACAGAGTAATATATTAAAGGCACAGGTGAGGAGAGGAAAGTTGCCCTGTACCCTTTATTCCAGAGGAATATCAGCTTCAGCTGAATGCCTTGCATATTTAGCAATGAGACACAGATTTACTCCTCTATTTTACAAGTAGTGTTATGTTATATTGTTTCATTATTTGTATGTTATTACTAGAGGGAGTTGCAGTATATGGCACACTAGGTTTTGTTGCAGTACCTTACCAAACAAATGTATTTTATCTGAACAAATTATACTATAAAAAAAAGTCTGAACATAACATTCCTGGTTCTGAGGAATCACCGTCAAATTATTTGTATCTTACTGATTTTCCCTTTTTTTGCTGATTTGCAATTATCTCCTTCACACAGTAAGATGACACCTAGGAGGCGAACAAGACTGAAACACATTTCTGACTCTCTTTAAGATTCATGAAGCTGGTTGTTGCCAAAATAGCACATTCAGGGAGAAGAAACAAAAAAAGCTGACCCAGTCCTTTAATTAACAGAAGGCTGCCGAGACAGACCTGGGCAGACACAGGATATCACTGCCTGAAAGTGCAGGGTCCATCCTGGCCACATATGGCTGGAGGAGAAGCCAGAAGGTTTCCCATGGTGCGATAATCATTCCAGGGTGAGCTGGGCAGCAGGAGGGTCTAAGGAAAGGAAATGTGACTGGTTGAGTGTATGTTCACTTGCTCACCCCTAAGAGCATAACTCCATGATTTTAGTCCCACTGTCCTATGGAGTCAACACTCAACATCAGCTTGCAAATATCAGAGCAAACGTCTGACTAATAGAAGGAGTTAATTAGATGGACAGTGACAAAGGTGGTACATTTAATGACATGGTCTTTTTTGAGCATTTAATTTTGAATTACACAATGTCCTTTTTCATGGATTTATTCACACAGCTCGCCCATTTGTTTGTGACATTTAAGTTTGCTTTTGGTTATAATGGTATTTATCCAAACTCTGGTGTATGGAATAGAAAATTGGCTGTGGGCATGGTCTCACCAGCCTTCATCAGACGTCACTGTCCTGTTCTTGCTGCTGCCAGGGAGCAGTGGCTGGAATGCTGGGCCCCCTGTGGCTGGAGGGACTGCTGCTTCTCTGCTGCAGAACGAGCCAGTGGCACCTGCAAACACAAAAACTGCCACATTTAATTGAGAGGATCCACGGGCAGTGGTTTCTGGTCATTTAGGATGCCAAGGATTTTTCTTGTGGAGATTTTGCTGAGTTATCACATCCAGTTAGTGGATGACACACAAAGAGACAGATGAATTTTGAAAAGGTCAAGTAACACCTTCTTCCCCACTACGCTGCATTCATGGGGGTCAGCCCCCCTGTTGGTATGGGCAGTCTGCAGACCTTCTGCAGCAGGGTTTGAGGTCAGGCTGCAGTAAGGTTCAGGCCAGCTGCCTCAATTAATCTGACAGGGAAATCAAGTTATTTTATGATATGAAAGCTCAGGACTTGTATATTTTAGCCCTCATTTTCCATATGGCTTAGAACATTTTGCAGTCTTAGTTGCCTTGTCTGTAAAATGTGAGCACCTCTGGGCATGAAGCATCTCTTCATGCAGTAATGAAAATCACATTTCCAAACTAATTGAACACTCCTAAATGAAAGGCAAAAATAGCATGTGCAAAACAAAGGTCTTTGTTTAGTAGAAAATAGTTGTGATAAGTGACACATGCCATATGCAGACTACCTAGCAACAAATACTGTGTTACATCTTCACAAAAACATAGCAAAATAATTCATATTAAATATATTTAATAGACAATTCAAAGTAATAAGTATGGATGAAAGCTTATTGCTTTTTAAAACTGGACAAGTGAAGTAGTAGATTTCAATTTTACAGATGAGACTCTAGGTGTCACTCTTAGAAAACAAGACTGATGTTCGTCCTTGTTTACTTCTGACTTCAGTTGATGGAGAAAGTGTTAGAGCATGTTTCGTAAGTAGTTTCCTTGGATGGAAACTGAGATAGATATGCAGTTGGATTAGAAAGATTGAATTATTTAAATTCAATTGCCACAAACACAGAATTGAAATTAAAAATGCAGGGGAAGAAAGATGGGCATATAGCCAAAGACTAGGTTTATAAATCAGCTATGAATTCAGTCTCTAGTTTTACTACAGAATTCTGATCATAGACAAGTTCCTTTGGCAAGTGAAGAAAGTGTCTATCAACTATTAGCCCAAGTTAATTTATCTTTGCTTAGTACAGAAATCCTTAGAAGGAAATTAAAAATTGTGCTATTTGTTGTCACTATTGCTTAGTGTGGTTTGCTTTATCACAAGGTTTTGGTCTTTTTGAAGCAGTGACTCTTATTACATGGAAAAAAGGAGATATTTTATGACTGTTACTGCAAAAGCAAGAATGAAAAATATGTATCTGTGTATTAAAATTGTCAGGATATCACAATGTCTTGAAAAACACTGATCTAGTGGAAAGTAGCAGCTGAACACGCAATTTTGGTGTTATGTAAATAATACAGGAACTGTCAGCGAAGACAATTTCCATCACAGACAAGGCCATGTACAGTTGTCTACTTTCTCTGAAGTGTTTTTGTCTCTGAAGTGCAAAACATTCATGTCAGAGATTATAACTTAACAAGTAATTTCTGCTGTAACCTTAATGATCTACAGCAAATTCCTGAGCTCAGGTGGAGTCCTGAGGTGGTGTTATAATGTAGTCATAGAATCATGGAATTATAACATCATAGACTTGTTCAGGTTGAAAAAGACCTTTCAGATGATTGGGTCCAACTGTTAACCCAGCACTGCCTAACCCACTGCTAAACTATGTCCCCACGTGCCACATCCACAAGTATCTCCAGGAATGGCAACTCAACCACTTCCATGGGCAGCCTGTTCCAGTGCTTGATAATCCTTCTGATGAAGAAATTTTTTCTAATATCCAATCTAAACCTCTCCTGGCAAACTCTGGGATAGTTTTCCTCAGAGAGCATTAGAATTATTAGATTAGATTAGAAGACTTTTTTCCGAAACTTGGAAACAAGAATGGGATTTGGACAATGATGTAACTTGTGCTGGATTTGGCCATTTCATTGCTGTTTCTTCATGCTCACAACATGCACCAGTTACTAGATACTGCAATAACAGACTCTTCACTGCAAAGACATGGCCAAAGGTGAAATACAGAGACTTTTGGTGTAGTGATTAATAAAATGCTTCCCAAATAGCCCCCTGTAGCAAGATACTGTTTGAGTCATCTTCCCTGTCAGCAACTGAGGGGCTTTGAAGAGAAGCAGTGCCTGGGCAGGCATTGCTGTTACAGGAATGGAAGGGTTACAGCAGCACTTGCACAGCCATTGCAGTGGCCACCTTATAGCTTATCCCATCTCTATCCAAGCTTCTTCATATTGCAAATAATGACTGCCATTGGGGTATCACCTGATAAAAACTACCAGGAGCTGCTGAGCTATGGAGTACTTGCTCTCAAGAACACATGTGGAGAATAGTCTTACCTTAATTCAGTTTTCATTTAAAAACTAGTATTTAGATTAACATTCCTATTCTGTTGGCTCCAGTGGAAGAGAGATTCGGAAATGTAAAGGCAGTTGGGAGGTCTATGAGGAGCATTGCCAGAGCAAAAAGGAAGGTAATGGAATTATAATACCATTGAGTGAAGGTGGAGACTGTTGTGGAATAAAGATGTGGGTGACATATGTCAGGAGTAGGTTTGAATTGCAAAACATTATGGATAACACTTTTTCAGCCACTTTGCATCTCTGAAAGGCAACAATGATCATAAAGGTAATGAGGTAAATGAGGCTTGGCAAGGGCCTCTGGAGGCTTCCAGTCTGATCTATTCAAAGCAGGGAAAACAAAATCAGACTGGGCTGCCCAGCTGGATCTGGAAAAATCTGTGATAGGAGAGGCAGAAGGCTGACTCTGAAAGGCCATTGCATCATTTCTCATCAGGGTAAAGTGTTACAGAGCTGACTGGAGTCACAGCTGGAAGACAAGGGGCTTTGTGTCCACTGTAGAAAGGAAAACTATGAGCAACTGTCTGGCCACAAAATGTTTGTGTGAGGAGAGTGACAAACTATAGGCAAGAGTCAAGTCCTGTGAGAGGAAAGGATTGAATGAATTTTGAAACAGAATTAAGACAGATGAGAAGTTGCAGTTGTTTCACTTTTGGTAAATTATTTCTGGAAGGTTGTAGGCCCCTCCCACGAGGTACTGAGGCTTTTGGTCCAAGGCCCTGTGGGTGGAAACCAGCTCATTCCTGATCTTGCTCCTGCTCCTCTCCTTGCATTGCCAGGGAGGTTTTTCATGTGTGGCCCATAAAAGGGTCACGCAGATCTCCCTGCTCCTTGGCCATTGACTCTGGATGGCCCCAAAGTGCCTTCCTTTCTTGCCCAAGGTTATGATGTTCATTTTAGAGATGTGTTGACGTCTGGTGAAGGGAAATTGGTTTTCTGCCAGAGCAAACTGGCATAGCAAGAAGAACATGTCATGTTAAGATATTTAAATAATATCAGCTATCTGATTACCATTCCATGATTTTTGAATAGTCAGAGATAGAAACCCAAGAAAATCTAAATTTAATATGGTTTAGTGAAAGAGGGTGTATAGAGGTAGAGGGAACCAGAGGAAGAAGAGTGTAGAAGATGTGTGATGATGTGTGAGTAGAGGAGCCCATGGTGTTTGGCTCTTATCTGTAGCTTCAGCATGTTGCTATCTTTTGCACATAAAAAAAAATCTACTTAAAGACAACAGGAAGTAAAGGTTCTAGCACTGGAGTTGCAGAGAAAAGATTGAAATTCAAACAGAGATTGTGAATGAGGTTATGTATAGATATTAAGGGGTATGTAGATGCTATAGATACTAAGATATTGAGATGCAAACAGGTTTGGGTTTGCTTTTCAAACAGTCTTTTAACAAAACGTAATATTTTTCTTCTGTTTAAGGCTTCAAAAAGACCTTTACACACCTGACATAATAACAAAATTTTGTGTTTTTAACATGCATCACTTACTAACGTTAACCAATAGATGCTTTTTTTTCCACTTTGTCCCTGTGCTGCTTATTTAAGTTGTTTCAGTACTCTTGGTGCAGCCACGCTTTCAACCGATCTGACGAGAAGGACATCACTTCCTTGAAGTAGCTATGGTGCAGAGGGGTGTTTTTTGGTTTGTGTCTCCTAAAGATTCAATGAGCAGCAGTTAACAGCAGAATACACCACAGTGATTTTATTGTCTTGGGTGAATCTTGTCCATAATTAAAAAAGTATTATCAATTATTTCCTGTTTTCTGCCTCACCGCTTGAAAGATAAGGTGATTTGCCCCAGACCAACATGTTGCCCCTAACCACATGCGAAGAACCCACTGACGTCTCCTAGACAAATTTTGTCATGTCAGTGTAAATGTTTTCTTTGTTCCTATATAGCAATTAAGGAATAACCAGCAGCACTTTCCAAGTGATGAAGACAGCTAACAGAGATAAACCACAGGTGCCTTAAATTAGTCATCTGATAAAACTATTTACAAGTGAGCCTCCTAGATGTGAGGAAAATTTTTTTTGTGAATGAGAAACCACAGGCTGTCAGTGGAAAAGACAACCTGTTTTTCTACCCGCAGTAGGGGAAAGAGTGCTTCATGTACAACGATATCCGCAAGGGCTTGCAGATGTAAATCCCAACCCAAAGGACAACAGCAGTGGGGAAGGACAAGGGCAGCCCATGCCAGCCATCAGTTTGGACTGTCTTGGGCAGGTATCTACTGTTGCCCTTCTCCTCGCATTCTCTCCTTCCTCCCCTGCATGGAGGAGAGTCACAACATGAACAGCAACAGGATGACCATGATGCTTCTTGGTTTCAGGCTATTTCTGAGGTTTTGGGGCAAGCTTGAGATCCGTGTGGGAACGGGAGCTGGTTTCTTGCTTTGTGAAATGTCAAGGGGTTTTTTTTTAGAAAAAAATTCCCATTCCACTTAAGCAGAGCCAAAGGCATTCAAAGTTTGGAGAAAATTGCAGGGTTGCAAAGGATACAAAAAGGGGGTGCAGCATCAGATGCAGAGCTGCAATTTGAGTCAGTGGATTTGCCTCTCTGAGATCACCAGCATGGGCTTGCATGCCCTGTACTCCTAAAAAGGTCTACTTATACCAAAGGGTAATTGAGGTGAATGTCTTACTGATACAAACCACGCTCAACTGATAGATTCAGCACAATCTGATCTCAGACCATGAAAAGCAAGATTCTGAAGCTTATTCTTCTGCACAGAGGAAAAACAAATGAATCTTTGGGGGAGGTTTTACAGCAGGAAGGGAGGAGGCCACACTAATGTGTTGGATAACTGCAATCTGTTAGAGAGTTTCCCAGACCTAAACTCTAGATTGAGTGTTTCACTGGGTGTAAAAAGACTTAAGAATTGTTATAAACTGAGTGTGTTGTAGTATGGCAAAAAGAGTGAACATAGATGCTCAACTCATCCATGAGTGTGGACTACTGAGAGGAAGGAGAATGAAGGGATTTCTGCATGTGGTATTACTATTGATTTTCTGAGTCTGCTCCAGCTTTTCATTTCTTTGAAACACTGGAATATTGCAAAGGATTTAAGGAAGAGTCATAAGAAAATGTGCCCTCTGGTACAAGACATTAAAGATAACAGCCCAATCTCACCCATGAGAGAGAAGATAAAAAAACCAACCAGATTGCAGTTCACCTACAAAACTGACTTCATAAGAAACACCATGTTTCTTCAGTAAGACAGAAGAAAGCAAGATTATACTCTTCAGTACTAAAACCAGGAAATTCAGTTAGTCTGAAACTAGCTAACTAGCTGAAATAAGACAGCAATTCACCAGACCAGCTGGTATAAATGATCACTTTTAAGACTGTAAAAGGAATCTCTAAGTTTTTTTACGTTACATCCTCCAGATACCAAGCACAGGGGTGGAATGAGATGCTTTGTAGTTTTGTACCTATGAACTCTTACCTTTTTTTTTTTGGAAACGCTATTGCAAAGCCTCCACACTCTGATTGCCAGAAGTCATCCATCTTCTGGTCTATATTTTCTCACAGACAGTTTATAGACACTTTGTCTAGTATCAGTTTATTCTGTTAGTTTATATGGTTTACTGAATTAGCTGTTTACCCACTCTAGTGTAGTTCAGACAACAACTGGGTCTTTTCCCAGTCTTTATTTTTATGAAGCTGAACAAGCCAGACTGTTCTAGACTTCTTTTATAAAACAGGAGTTCTCTACATGTTTTCTGGACCCTTTCTAGTTTGAACTAATCTATAGCACAAGGTTAACACACAACTGTAGATTGGTGTTGCTCCTCTCCTCAATCTTCTGGAAACACTTTGCCCACTGAACCTTCACAGAACCCATTTCTATTGCAGCATTGCCCTGATGGTGCGTGGGATGAGCAATGGCACCACAGAGTCATTGTCCTCCTCCAAAGGGTGTCCTCACAACTTCTTCTGACTATAAACCACACACCCAGCCTGACACACAATCCTATATCTTCCTATTTTATTAATTCAATTCTTGAGTAAACCAAATTCTTCTCTCTTCGGTTTGCCTTTGATTGAATCCATGCTACATCTTATTCTTTCCTCTCCTTGTCTTTAATGGTTCATTATTTCATAATTATTTCTAAAGCTTTGCACACCACTCATCAGATAACATATCTCTTTCTGCCTTGCTTGTCATTTCTCCCTTTCTTAATGACAGCGATTGCCCTTGGTGTTCTCCAATCTGAAAGTGCTACCACTCATTTGATGGATAGATTTAAATTTTTTTCTACTGCAACTGCAATTTTATGTGCCCATTTGTTCCATTTGTTTCCTTGAAGGGAGAACCTTTAACTCTCCCTTCCTGCTCATGCTTTTGCCTTAGAGGAGATTGTTTCCATTTCTGTTGTCTTCAGTCATCTTGACTTCTGTGTTTTGTGTCAACAACTCTCAAAATAATCTCTCTCACCTACTACATTCACCAATGCTTCTTAATGTCCCCATTCATATTAAAAATTGAGATGCATTGTCTATTTAATTTTGGGACTAGAATGTATCCAAACATCCATCCCACTCTTAACCTACACCAACCTCACTCTTTCCTTGTGCTCCTCTTGTTTCCATTATGGCAACATGATTTTCTACTTCTGCTTTTAGGTAGGCTGATTTGTTGTGAATTTGGGAAGTTAGTTCACACCCCTTTTTGACATCCAAGATGCAGTTATCACTGCTGATCCCACTTTCTTTTTGTCCTTCAGGGCCCTTCTATCCTCTTGTTGTTCTTGAGGAGGTGGTTGGTTTGGCTGCTCTTGTCAGAATAGAATCACAGAAAAGCCCAGGAGCCCTGGAGATACCTGGTCCAACCTTCTGCTGTGAGTGGGTTAAGTCATCTAAGACCCTGTCAAGTCCAGTGTTGAACACCTGAAGGTACGTTCCACCACCTCTTTGGACAACTAACTCTGACATTTAATTTTTCTCATGATGAAGATCCCCCTGAGGCAACCTGAGCCTGTTACACCTTGTCCATTCACCATGCACCTGTGTGAAAGAATACCTCCATCTTCTTTGTAACTGCCTTTTGGGTAGTGCAAGACTGTAATTAGATACCCCTGAACCTTCCTGTCTTGTGGCTGGGCAAGCACAATTTCTTCAGTCCTTCTTCCTAAGTAGAGATCTTCAACCCTCTAATAACATTGGAGGCCACTGGTAGAACCTTCTCCCATTTTTCATTCTCTCTCTTGAGCTGCGGAGACCAAAGCTGGGTGCACTAGACTGGGTGTGGACTGAGAAATGCCAAGCAGAATGGGAGGGGAAACATCCCGTGAGCCACTGACTGTAGTTCTGCTGATGCAGCCCGGGATAGTGTTTGCCTTTGCTGCTGCAAAGATGAAATCCACTTCCATCAGCTGTACATCAGCACTTCCAGGTCCTCATGAGCAGACCTACGCTCCTGTCTGTCATATTTTAGTTCTTTTGAGGCAAATTCTAAAGACTTTTGCACTTACGACCTGCAGATACCCTGGTTTTGTTTCATGTTTATCTGTACCTTCTGGCCGACTGATTAGTTCCTTCTAATTAGAAACTTCCCAAAATGTTTCTTTTAGAAATGAAAGTATAATTGTTTAACTGAAAATTTGCAACCCATGTGACAACATCCAGTCTTATTAAGAGAATTAGCATCTACTGTAATAATACCTTTCCCAGTAATATTTGTCTTCTCAGTCATACTGTATTTTATTATAACTCATCTTTATCCAACCAGAGGACTGGATAGTGGACACCTTATATGACTCCAGAGGAATGTATTTTACTATGATATTTTATCCAGACACAATTTTTTTTTTTCACTCCAAGGTATTCCTTCAGACATTTTGGCTTTTGGCTCTTTCTGTGACATGTAAAATTTCTTCATCATCCCAGCTTTTACTTCTGCTTTACCTAAACATTTTTGTCTATGCTCTAGGCGTGTCTGCTACTTCACTATTTCATTTTCATTATTTCAGTAGCACTTTGGAGTTAGTCTAAGACCTACAGACTTCCTAAGCCTGTGACTATCAGTAAAGCATAACCTTCTGATTCCAGATGATTAGAAAAGCAACTTCAATGCATTCCTTCTTCAGCTAATCAACACTTCATTATTACTGAGTCCATGACAGTTCCTGCAAAGACTTCCTTGGAAGCAGAGGAGAAACTGGTGCATCCCACCGTAGCCCCTTTTGAGTGCAATTCAAGCTGCAATGCCAGAAATTAGAGAGTTTGTTAATAGGTTTCCATGTTTACCTATGTGCAGAAGATTCATGACTGCTTTAAAACATTGAATTGCTTATTCCCCAAATATTTCTTTCTGTACACTTATCTGTCTACTTGTGCCTGATTATTCTGGTTCAGAATCTGGTGTAAACATTATTTTCATTTCATGCTTCCCATTGCTTAGACCATTCATCTTGGGTGCTTAAACATTTTAGATGAGATCAGGAATTATTGCAAGGTAACTTCTGTCTTCATTAGCAAAAGGAGCAATACTATAGGAGCAGATTGGTAAGTTTAAAAAATTCACACTGAGGACTCAAATTCCAAACTATGTTTGAGTTTATTTTGAACTAGCTCTTCTCTGGTTCTGTGGCTTGAGCTCCTGTTAACAACCATAGAACATCAAGAGAGTTTCTGAAAACATTTTCCAGTTTTATTTTATCTGAGAGGAACTAATTTTTTGAGACTCCAAGAGTGCTTCCAAATGCAACTCAGTGTACAGTGAACGGTGCTCAGGTGACTGGTTTTAAGTTCCCATGTGTGGAACAATTGGCATGCTAATGTAGAGTACCTCACTGATATGCCATTTTATGTCATTTAACTAGGTTAAAATAAACCAACCCTGGCTGTTGTGACACATGCTACAGCTTCTCCTTCAGTTTTACTGCATAGATATGCACAGAACAGGCTGATGAAGCAAAACAGGGGTATTGAAAAAGGATGAAGTAAAAGTCCAGAACTCTGTACACATTAACATGAAACATAAGATTAGTTTAAGTGGGAGGGGAAAAGTTCCTTTCACAACTGTTTTTCCTAAGTTTTGGAAGTTTTTCATTAGTGCCACATAGACTTTCCTAGATAGGAATAACTCTCAAATAATAGATGAAATTAATACTCTTTCACAACAACCAAATAATGGTCTTAGAAGAGCTACTCCTCTCTTTATGATAACTAACTCATGTGGAGTTTAAACTATCAACACATGGTTCATCATTAGTAGAACAATCTTGCTGTTGTTTAGCTGTCAAATTTAATGAAGTTGGCAGGAGTTAAACTAGCTGTGAGACTTTTGAGCTTCTCAAATTTGGAAGAAATTGCTGACTGCTCAGAAGTTACTGACAAGAAAGGAACTAACAGCTAAAAAAACTGCCTAATTCTGATTTCATTAGGAGAACAGATCAGCAAAGCAACCTGTCACAGTACCTACACTTTCATTACTTTAAAGTTTGCTACTTGAGATTGTATTTTGTTCTTTTTGAAAAAAATACTTCTGTAGTTTTTGAAAAAAATATTTTTTTGTTTTACTATCTTTTTCAAAACTTGCTTTGTTTTATTTTGGGGTCAAATACTCATTAGTCTTTTCAAAAAAACAATGGTAATATAGTTCTCTAATTAATTCTTTACATTACCTCCAGAGGACTATAGGGTGTTTATTTAGAGCACTTCATAGTTGTTAGTCCAGGTCTTTGTAAACGGAAGATACACAGCTTTAAAATAAAGTGGTATCTACACTCGACCCACAGTAGCTCTTCTATAGGCAGCCTTATTTCCTGTGGAGATGAAGAGGAAATATACGTAGGGTGTGAAGAACCTTCTTCATTTTTTAACTACTAAAAAGAAAAGGTCTTGCATATTTCTCCTTTCACTTTAAATTCTGAATCTAATTGGAAAGTCTTTGCAAGCAGACTTCTGGCAAGAAGTTCTAAGTAAAATGTTAACTGTGAATGAATTCTTGCACGCCTGACTTCCTGGTGTTCTCATACGTGTTCTGGAGGCTGGACAGAAACAGGTAGGACCAAACCCACAATCTGATTTTCTTTTTGCCTGTGAGTGAAGATGACTGGCTTGCTTAGTCACACAATTATGAGTGGCACTAAAGAGAATTGTGGATAAGGGAAGTCCCCAACAAACTGTCTCCTGGATTGTTTTAGAGAGAAAATTGCATCACATGGTAGATTTTTCTAGGAAATGTCCTGTGCATGTTTCCAAATGGTTATGACAGAAAATGCCCACTCTGTAGGCTGGTTTCAAACATTTAATGGATATTTTCCTATTGATGCTTAAAACACGTTATTGACTTACTCTCCAACAAGTGCCCATACCTCCACACTTGTGTTTGCATGTATATATGTAATAATTAATTATTATATATTGAGTAGGGGATACCATGAAAATGACCAGATTTCTCTCTCCTAAACGATCACATTTCAACTTAAAATATTCAATAAAAATCAAAACATTACAGCACTGGTTTCACTACTGTTTTCTTCCAAATTGAAATATGAGTATTAATGTGTAACAATAAATATATCTGTATGTTAAAGCACTTAAACTGTGAAAACAAATGCAACTGTAAAATGAAAACTCGAATGGCACTTAAATTCCTTGTTAAAAACTAGACCAGAAAGGTCCAATGCAGATAAAAGCCAATAGCACAGAAAATCAGTGTAAGGAGAAGGAATGAATCACAAAACTCAATATGTGGAGAAAATTCTATAAATATAATGAGAGGAAGATGAGCAGGGCTGGCTGACTGACAGGTCGATAGTCTGAAAAGGACCATTTTGATGTAGTATTGAGAATGTATGAAAAGCATTAGGTTGATTGAGGGCGATGGTTGAGAATGTTATCAATATGCAATGAATTTTCAGCAGAGCCCGTGCTATTTCATGAGGTTGCACGCTGGCCTCTGATGAGGTCAGTGGATTGACCTAACACATACAGAAACCAACAGCTGATCCAAGATTAACATCCTTTGGTCTTCTCTCTTTAAAAATCTTTTGGAAAAGAGCCAGGGGGTATTATCATAAATACCTGTATGCAGAAGTTCAGGTGGCTTTCTGCTTCTTTTGAAAGGTGGATCCGATCGTATGAAAATGAAACTGAACAGCAGAAAATACCAGAGGTCTCTGTATGGAGAGTTAAAGTATGGAGGAAAACATACACTCGTTTATGAGGAACTGGGGGAAGACACTGCAAGCAAAACATGATATTTTTTCTATCTATTAATACACAACAAAGGTAGGCATAAACATATACATTCACAGAAAGCATCAGAAAGTCAGAACCACAGATAACAGTGAAATTGTTTTCTCAATGAATTAACTGTCTCAAAGTGATTTAAAATATTACCTTAAAACTAATAGAAATATTTGTAGAAAAGGTAATGCAAGTACTAGCAAGTTTGTCTTATGAAGAGCAGGGCTGTTAGGCAATCGTGGAATCATAGAATATCCTGAGTTGGAAAAATTAGAAAACCTTGGAAGACCACTTTGGGGAGAACTATTTTAATGAAATATATCTTTATTTTGTAGAATGCTTTTCATCCACCAAGGCACAAAGTGCTTTTCCGAAGTCAGTATGTTGTACTGATAGCATGGAATTGATACCATTACCTGCTTAACATTAAAAATCAACAGTATGAATGTTGTAGGTACTAGTGCCTTAAAAGCCTAGGCAGAAGCATTTCAAAGGTCTTAAGAAGAACCTTGAAACAATAATGTTTGAATCCTAATTTTTTCTATTTGTCTTATTCTGTGTTTAAAAGTTCTTGTTTTCCACATTTTCCCTGCAACCACGATGATTAAAAACTGATCTGAAAAAAATACAAACCCCCAAACTCTAAAATATTCCCTGTGATTCATGAAATCATGTAAGACAAGAAGCTGAGGCTTTAAAGTGGAAACAAATAGTGCAAGATCTATGACATCATGCTCAGAACCGGCAGTACTTTCAAAGGATATTACAGTGTTGAAAGCAGAAAACTATCAACAGTATTTTATCCTTGCTGGAAGAATGACGAAGAGCTCATGAAAATAAAAGCTTTTTTGTAGAAAAATCTATAGATACTTTGTGGTTATAGCACAGGAGGTATGTTTTATAATACCAGCCATACTTTGCATTGCTGCTGTGCCAACAGTTGGGCTGCCTTTCCATTGATATGTACTTAAATGAAATCTGAATAAGATTTGGAATGTTATTCTATTTAATGGGCAATAGATTTTTTTCAGGAGCTGGATATGTGGAAAGATTGCAAATGGTAGACTCCTAAGTAAAAACACACACCATGTTTGTCCATCACTATCTTCTACAGTGCCATCATTATTTTTCAGACTTTACTACAAGAAAAGTAGTATTTTAGAATTACATCTGCCTTTTTCATGGTTAGCTTCCACTGGTAGCTTATTGTTTCTATAATATTCATACATGCAGACTATGGTGTCTTTTTTTTTTTTTTTTTGAAAGCTTGAAAACCAGTTTGTACCAACCTGAAATATGGCACAAGAAATGAGGAGTATTTGCTCTCCATTACATAGTGCAGTCCATACACAATCAGCAATGAGAAATTGTACACATAGGTCCCTCTTTCCAGACTCAGAATATGTCAGCTGAACATCTTTCAAGGAAAGGAAAGGAACATAACATTATGCTGATTTTGTAGACAGGGATATGAACAGCTATTAATGAGGACAGATGTTCTGAGAAAAATATTTTTTATCATCTCCATACATTCCAGAAATTTATTTAAACATGGGTCCTGAATATTCATATTATGCTATTACTGGAGTCTCTAGACAATACAGAGCTGAAAGTCATACAGTTAGGAGTTACCAAAAAGTCCACATCAGTGTTTGAGAAAGGCCAGCCCAGAACAGCTATTCATGGCTATCCTCTTCTTGGGCAAAGCAAAAGCTTGAACTCCTCCTTACGGGATGGATGAGTACCCAGACCATGAGGGGGTAGTTAATTCCTCTTGCTAATTCAGAAAGGAAACATTAGTGTTTGGCAGGGAAAGGTTTTTGAAATCTGTACACTTTTTTCCATCCTGCAGGAGTTTACCAAATTAAAAAAAACTGAACGAAAGTATGAGACAGATGGCTTGTGTCAGTCAAGGTACTATGATTTTAATAATTTTGAACTTACACTCTAATCACTTCCAGATGTACCCATCAGCTCATTACCTATCTGGACATCTGCCTCTCTAGATATCTAACACCAGTGAGTGTTAGTTTCCTCTTTGTTCCCTTTCTTTGGAAGACTCAACAGCTAATGTGTGTGAGAAATTCGTGGTTGGAAAGAAGGACTAATAATATGTTTTTTCTCATTGCCAGTTGTATGCAGGTGGAAGTATGTAATGGAGGCCAAAGGGTCTTCCTTGTGTCGCATTTCAGCTTGTACAAACTGGTTTTCCAAATCTCTCAAACAATATAATCCCCAAGAAGTCCTTAGGATGGGCAGAATAGAGTATTTTGTTTAGAAAAATGTTAAAACAGGCAATTTTGAGCATTTCAGAACCTTCCTTTGCCCTGATAGTTTATTCTTATGAAACAAAGTAGGTGTTTTGTGCCAACATTACCCCTACTGGTCACTGGAAACATCCTCTAAATCACAGAGATCCAGTGGTCACAAGGAGTTGGTAACTACGTCCTTCATGTGTAGATTGATGGAGCATATCATTATCTGTAGGAGAGTGATGGGTTGCTTTTATTTTTATTGTGGTTTTGATGTGGTTGGTGTTGTTTCTGGTTTTAGTTTTGTTAGGGGTTTTTTGTTGTTTTTTGTTTTTCCTGTGGTAGCAAAAAGGACAGTATTACAATGTGTTTGCAAGGGTCACTGGCAAAGTTGTTGAATAATAAAATGGTTTGGGTTGGAAGAGACCTTAAAGATCACCTAATTCCACGCTTTCTGCCATGGGCAGGGAACCTTCCACTATACCGGGTTGTTAGAGACTCATCCAACCTGGTCTTGAACATTTCCAGGCTTGGGGAATTCACAACTTCTCTGAGCAACTTGTTCCAGCATCCCACCACTCTCAGAGTAAATAATTGCTTCCTAATACCTAATATAAACATTTCCTCTGTCATTTTGACTTTGTCTCCCTTGTCCCATGACTACACGCCCTCATAAAAAGTCCCTCACTGGCTTTCTTGTAAGTCCCCTTAGTCCCCCTTAGTCATGAAGCCTGATTATCGAGACATCTACTTTGCAGATAGTAGTGTAATGGATAACAACGCTTAGTAATTACATAGTACTGGTACAACGTGTAGGCAAAGTTTTCATCACTTAACACCCTCAAGTGCACCAACACCACCCACCCTCTGCCCCTGCACCCCAGCATTCTGCAGGAGGAACCAAAGGAATTTTATCTGCTACTTTGTAAGAAAGGGAGGCTAAGAGGTGAAGTGTGACATAAAGTCAGAACAACTCAGAGAGGGTTTTCCAACCATAAGCCGCTTTCCTTGGGTAGTGGTAACAGAGGAAATCACTGAGTTTTAGAGAAATGAAAGTCTGGCAGAATCTGCTGAACTGGCAAGGGCAGTTCCTTACTAACCACTTAGTTGGCACTCTGAGAAGTGTGCATAAAACAAAAATGAAAGGGAAAAAGCTGTAATCAGTGGTTATAGTGAATTTGACATGACTTTGCAAGGGCATCATCGGGTATTTGGTATAAGGTGTTGTATGAATAAAAGGGTGTGAAACCTCTGCTTTGCATGAACAGTCAAATGATTTCCAGGCAGAAAAACAAAAAAAAATGCCTTGGTTTAATTTCCTACTGTGTTTGGAACAGATGATGGTCCAGCTGTGACTGTGGAGTCCCACAGCAGGACCACTTCAAATCTGTGCACCACAAGACTTTTCAATACTATTCAGGCATCTCTCAACTAGATTAGGACTAGTGCTCAAAGAGCTTGTGTTGCTGCTGAGTGTTCAGTCCTCTCCAGCATGCACTCAGTAGATATCTTTTAAGGAGCACAAATAAAAAATTGGATGCTCTTAGACCCTTGGCTTTGTGTCATAAAGGGCAGACGTTTTCAGGATCCCCACTCTGTTGTTTGTAACCATGTTGATTCTCCAGAAAGACAGAGCAGAGGAATCATCTGAACCTGGGCCTTCCTCACAACCTGATTGTTCACAGCTCTTGGGCAGCAAAACATGCACTGGACAATGGTGACCTGGTTCATCACTTTTGGATGGATTGGGAAGCAAAACAAGCCTGAAAGAGACACAGGACTCGTAGGACTCAAGGATCCTCATGTCCTCACTGTTTGCTGTAGGTTGTTGCCTAATTTCAAAATTGTTTGCAGAGATGTGATGTTCTGTGTCAGCAGAAGAGAACATTATGAGATAAGCATGTCAACATTAACATTACATCATTTATTCAAATGTGAAGGATTTGGAAAAGGCATCCTATATTTTTGTATTAAAATACATTTCTGTCCAGCTGATTATTTATCACAGAATGTTCAATGCTTTTGGTCATAATTTGAATATGGAGATAAGTAAAAGGCCCAAATCTAGCCTCTTCAGGCAGGAGAGTACCTAGAAGTCAGACCTGCACTCAGAAGATAGTGTAACAGAGCTTGATGTCATGGCTTTCTTCTTTGTTCTTTGCTTAATTTCTTGCCTTGGTTTCTGATATAATACTTGTAGGGCTACACAGTGGGCAAAGGACCACAGTGAGTCTGGGAGACCCTGTTTTGTTCCTAGATTTGCCTTTCCTAGATGCTGGATGATTATGAATCATCCCTTTGCTCTGTGCTTCTGTTTTCTTACCTGCAAAACTGGATGCATGGCAGTGGCCTCCTGACATATGAGGAGATTTAGTGATCAAATTAGCTATATAACTCCCCAGGATTTGAAATAGTACCTACAAGAGCTGAGTTGGAAAAATAATTTATTTCTGATACTTCACTCTCCTGTTATTCTTAGAAGTTTAGTAGCAGTGTCAGACCAAAGACGGGTCACTTGAGAGGTACAGCCTGCTGTGGATGAAATGTGTGTCTGACAGATTTAACAGGACAATCTAATCCAGCACAGTCACTCTGGGTGAATAGTTCTCTGTAGAGGGCAGTATTACTGACTTAATATTTCAGCTCTTGCAATCTTCTGGCTGGCTGGATAATTGCAGCAATTAGTTGTCTTTAGTCATGTTGTGGTTTGTCCTCAGCATGTTAAGAAGACTGAGTTGTTTGAGTGAAGAATCTCTTCCCAAGTTCCTTACTTGCAGCTCTTCTTTACACACTCTCTAATAATTCAACAGAAAAGCACTGCTCAAATTAGGACCTGTAATGGCAAAAACTGGGCTTGATGATGCAGTCCCCCTTCTAGCTTCATGTTTCTGACAGCATAAAGAGTGCCATATGTAACAGGAAGGATTTTCCCTCTGCCTCTTGACATGTCCCTTACAACACTTTACCAAATAATTGCTCCACAGACTCATGGCCAGTCTTTTAAAATCTTTTAAAATGTGTTTTATTTTCCTGTATGTATAAAACTTCATTTAGCTGTGCCACAATATACCATATGACTGTGCTTGCCTTGCATAGCAATCCAGACATTTCAACATCACTAATAGATTTGTTCAGTGTGCTGACATTTGTGAGTCCACTTTGAATCTTGGTGGGACCACCATTTTATCACCATCCCTGGAGGTATTTAAAAGACTTGTAGATGTGGCATATGGGAACTTGATTTAGTGTGGACTCAGCAGTGCTAGGTTAGTGATTGTACTCGATGACTGAAGGGTCTTTTCCAAATTAAATGATTCTATGATTATGACTTTCAGGATGGAATGATAGAATCAAAATGGTTTGGGTTTGAAGGGACCTTTGCAGATCATCTAGTTTAACCACTCTGCCGTAGGTGGACATGTTAACTTTGCATTTATTCGCAGCTCTTTGAAGCATCCTTGAATTATCACTGTACCTTCATGTCAGCACCTCCAGCAACCAAATTATTGCTTAACCAGTTTTAACTTCTTAACCTAAACTTCTAATATGTATGTTGCATAGAGCTACTACCCCAAGCAGATTGCAGCCCTAATTGTTGGCAGTACCACTGTACATGTTGTGAGATACATCCCATCTGTCTATGCTGCTATTCCCAGGGAGATGCAGCATGCTGCTTTTGGGCCTGCGATTGTTGGTGAAATGTGCTTCTTGTCCCTGCAAAGTGGTGATTCCCTCTTTGCAATGGCAGTAGCAGCCTAGAGCTGTTCCACAGATGGAAGTCCGCTTTCAAACTGCAGATTAAAAATGTTTAATTGTGGCCATTTGCTGAGAAAGGAGATGCTGCTGGGGGAAGGGACAGCTTCTTGCAAGAAATACCCAAAGAGCCATGTGGGACTGTGCTGGAGAGTCCAAATCATACCTGTTGGGAGCCAGTTTAACTCTCATCTGTTTCTCACAAGCTACAGACATCTTCCACTTCAGTCTGTGTGAACTGAGCCCACAAGTGCCCTCTTCCTGAGCTACTCTTTTTTCTTTTTCCCTATAGGCTCCTTCTTTCTTTCCCTTTCAGGGTCCTGCCTACCCTGCATTCATATACTATAGCCTAAAATTATCTGATTTGTTCTTAAGACTCTTCACAGTAAGCTTTTATCCCATTATATCCATCAAAGTAGCATTTAGTTCCTAGACAAAACCACTTTTCTCAGCTATCATCAATACAGTTATTTCAGGGTTCTGTATGCACTTAGAGATTATCCTGTCTGTCTTCTTCAGCTGGGCTTATTTCTTCCATGTGTTTCATATTCTACACACAATGCAAATGAATGAGAAGGCTGGGAACTTCATTATTGCCAAGCAGAAGTGAATGTCTTAAGTACTTAATACTCTGCTCTCCCAGAGAGCAGGCAACCATAGAGGGATTTAATATGGTGCATGATTGAATCCATGCTGGAACCTCATTTCCCCTGAGTCGATCTTAAATATGGAGGTGAAGAATGAGAAAGCAGCAGAGATACACTTTAGACCATGGAAAGAATGCAAATAGTGTTTCAGAAAAGGACAGCAGTAGGAAGAAGGTTTAAATCTGTAAGTGACTCCAAAGAATGCCATGGCAATCTCAGTGGTTACTTTAAAAGAATACCAGAAATGAGTTGGCTGTTATACTGACCCTTTAACCACAACATATGATTTTTTTTTCAGATGGTGTGTAGGAACATGCTTGAGCCACAATGCATTCTGCTCACTAAGTATAATAATTTCCCTCCTTTCCCCAACCACGTGTAAAAGAAACTTCACAATCTGCCACGTAAATGTTACCCATTGATGAACCACTGAAATTTTTTCCAGAACCATGCTCAACAAAGCTGCTTTCGAGGGATTCCCTTGTTTAGCCAAAAATGAAGGGTTCTTATCTAACACTATCTCGTCTAAATATACAGACCCTGTGATGACGAAATAAAAAAAATTCAAGACCAGGTATAAATACCACTGACAGACAGATGAAGTTCATTCGTCTACTCTCTTCTGATAGAAGGTTTGACTATTAGAAGTTGAAGTTCACTGCTCTTAGAACTGACATCTCCCAGAACTTATCTGAGCAGTTTAACTGAACCTTCACCAAGAAAATGACTTTCCAATCCTACAGCCTGTTTGTTCTGTCTATCATCATGACTTATTTTGGACATGTTGAAAATAGATTAAATCTGCTTCAACTTCAAGATGATATAGACAAACTGAAAGCTGATTTTGTAAGTATAGTCTTTACTGCATTTCTTTTCTCCTTCTGC
This sequence comes from Scytalopus superciliaris, assembly GCA_013400415.1. Lineage (NCBI taxonomy): Eukaryota > Metazoa > Chordata > Aves > Passeriformes > Rhinocryptidae > Scytalopus > Scytalopus superciliaris. The sequence continues at coordinate 62,250 of VXBX01009605.1, read as the reverse complement.
TCATGCTTTACATACTGTCTAAACTTGAGCACTGCTTGACATACTCATTATGTACCAATAGAGGGTAATCATGGAACAAATTTTTTTGTTATACCTTTTTTTAAACAAGAATATGGACATTTTCTTTGGCCTTGCTAAGCTCTTTCATCAACCTGATTCAGGTTTTCAATAGTCATAGTTAATGTAGTAGTTTGCATTTATTTCAGGGATGTTCTTTTTTTCACCAGAGCTTCTCCTAGCTCAATTCAGTCTTTGGTAACATGAAACATTTTATAATAACAAATCTTAATGCAATTTATGGTGAATGTATGAATATTTGTTCAATTCTGACTAGATGTAGTCTACTGACTTTTAAAATGTTATGTTAGCAATGTTAATAGTGTTTTTAGTATTATAAAAAACCAGAGATGAACTTTTGCTTTAACAAATGCTCTTTTGTTACTTACTATTAGTTGCAGTAGTGTGTTGCCCAAAGGTGGTTCCTACTTCTTATTCTTTTACATCTTCTACTCATTCTACTTCCACATCTGTGACTATGTTCTGGCACAGGAATGTAATGTGACATGATATTCTTTCTTTTCAGATAGAATTTTGGTAATTTGGTAACTGTAATGTTAATTCACCAACCTTCATCTAGAAGGCATTAAAGTAGTTCACAGTTGAATTCAGCTGGGATAAGTCATAGAGGTAGCAATCTACTGTATCTACAATACAGTCACTTCTAATTAACAGCTTTTATTCTCAATATATTTTTGTTAGGTTTTTTTCCCCTTAAATACATGAAAACAACTGCAAGACCCTGCTGTTATTTTCAGCTCTGATTTTGTCACAATATTCTGCAAATGACAGTTGAAATTCAGTAGTCAAATAACCCTTCTGAAGTGGCGAGGACTAGTGTGATACTTCAGTGTTTGCAGATTGGCACGAAAGTGGCTGTGAAATTTATATCATATCTTAACCTTGTTATTAGCATAGACCAGAGAGAGCCTCCCTAGAATATACATAACTCTGTTGAAGAGCTCCTGAGTCATGGTGAGGTTTTTGCACTGACATTAAGACGCCAGTTCACAGCAGGTGCTCCCCACCTTCCAGTAGAAGGACAAAAAAAAGCTTGTCACTGTGGTCAGCATGGGGAGCCAATCAGCCCAGAAGGTTTTTGTCAGTGTCTAAGTTTTCGCTCTGCACTCACTATATTTAAATTACTGAGCAGACAAAAGAAGGAAGTAGTCACTGCTGTATTAAAAAAAAAAAAAAAAGGAAAGAAAAGACACACAGAAGAGGAAGTGATTCAGTTTGCCTTTCCTTGGGAGGAGAACTGTATTGCTCTTAGCTTCCTAGAATCTGACACGGTGCATGGCTAACATTTGATTGTTAAACTCCATCCCTGTAACCCTCTCAGTAGTCCACTAATCTTGTATATCCCCATGCCTGACTGTGGGCTACTGGACTGTTCTCCAGCTCTATAAACTATAGTTTTGTAGTGAAATTAGTTTGTTCTTCTTCCATATGGATGACCTTAAGGCCAAGACTACATGCTACTGTATTTTGAGTTACCAGAAAACATGCTACGATCAGGCCTAATGATTTTCTAGCCAGTCACTCTGTTCATAAGCTTTTATTTTCATCTGTCAATAGCAAAACTTGAAAGGAACATTTGGGAAAACAGATGTGCTAAACATCTCTATTCAGATGACCTGTAGCAGAAGACATTGAACAGCAGACTAATACCATTTCTCATACTAGGCAGCCATGCAATGGGACTTGGTGCTTAGAGAAGTGAAAGCACTGTGATAGCTATAGACCAGTGGTGCAAAAATCTGGATTTTACTGCTTATTTGATTAGAGAACACAAATTTGCCTTGTGGTAAGTATTGTTTGTATAACAGATATGTTTGTTCTTTGTTGCAGAACTCAAGTAATTCAGATGTAGCTGATGGCAGACCTATCTTTACAGAAAGACTGTCAAACTGGACAGAGGTGAGTCAGAACCAGATATGTCAAAGTATCTCAGGCACTTTGCAGAGCACTTTTGGTACAAAGCAGCTCCCAGAACCAGTGTAATTAGCTGGGGTAGAACGAGTATGAACAAAGTTCCCCCTGGTAACTTGGAAATGAGAAAAAAAACCCATAAAAATGCTTCCTATAAGGATCAAGGTGATTTGTACTGCACCATGAACCTATCCTGAGGCACGGACAAACCCAGGAGGAGATGATTTGCAACATCTTCTTTATCATCTTGTTTCAAGAGGCAGTGAGAGTCCTTGCATGCTGTGTTTAATCTTCATTCATTTCCCTGCTGATGAACATTCAGAGACCTTTATTTTTGATTGTACTTTTCAACAGAGAAATGAAAAAAGGATCATCCTGAGCCAGATTATTTCCATGTACTTGGAAATCCTTGAAAACACTGACAAGTCAAAGGCGCATGTCAGGAACATATCTGAGGAGCTCTACACTCTGAAAGCAAGCCTTTCTGATGGCTCGAAGAAGATAGAAGATCTCAAGAACCTGACAAAGCTTAAGGTAAGGCTCTTCCTTTGTCTCCAAAGCTCAGCATGTTATATTTTCCAGTTGTGATTTGAGTGTGATTCAAGCCAACAGTGCTTCAGCAACCCATATGGCAACTCCTGTCTAGCTCACTTCACACTGGAAAACCTAATGTTTCCAGCTGCAAGGGCTGCTGCAGGTCTATGGTGTGAGGTAGACTCCTGAGTCTTGCTGGAGTTTGGCAGAGAGGTGCTGGTAGCACTGCCACACAATTTGCACACCAGAACTGGTATTGACACAGCCATTTGTGGTTTAGAAATTGATTGGGAAAGTTGTGGCCAGCTATGGAATGTTCTCTGGCTTTGGAAGCACTCGGCTTATTGAGTGAGTGCCAAGGGCACAAACCACTGAGCTCTGCAGACAGTACCCCAGTGGAGTCAGCTGCTTGTAGCTGTTTCACAGAATATGGCCGGTCTGTGGCATCTTGCAAAGTAGCACAGAAAGCGGAAAACAAAAATCTGTGACAAAGTGGCTCTTTGTTGTAGGATTTAGGTAGAAGAGTAATTGAAAACTGCAGGTGTCCATTGGTTTTACCCTGGTAGCAGGGTAGTCTGTGGAATGTAAATAATTATAGTTCTTGGCATGACTTTTGTTCCATTTGTTTTTTACTTTTAACAGATGAATGACTTGAAAATTCAACGTAAAGCTGTGAATGAGCTGTTCAGTGTCTTACAAAAACTGGGAGATACTACAAGTTCTTACAAGAGAAAAAGAAGCCAGTCTCAGAGACTGTGCAGATGCTAATAACATCTTATGTTCTGTGCAAATCTGTGCAGTTACTGTGCAAATCTTGTTGTGACACACATTTTTTTATTNTAAAGAAATACTAATCAAAGTATTTATACTGCCTACTACTATATAAGAAATAACTTTGTCTTAAAATCCTGTCTATTCATTATATGTTTGTTGACCTGAAAATACAGAATGAGGCAATGTTTACCCAGTTTTCATATGGAAATCTTGAAATGACATGATATGGTACCCAGGTTTCCATCTGGTGCTGTCTGGAGAGAGGGTTGCTACAGGATTAGTCTCATCATTCATTTATTTGGCATGGAGATACAAGCACCGGTATGGGGAAGTTACAGTACTCAGGAAAACATACTTGTGTCTGCTTACTACTAAACATATCTAAATCTAAATCAAGCAAATAGACATGCTTAGAGACAAGCAAATGCTGAAGCACATTTCTGAAGGAGGAGATTGATGATTAATTGCTGGTATTTACTATATTATGCACTGAAGTTACCAGGAGGCCAGTCTACTTAGCATCTCAAGGGAATGTGACTAACTGTACCGCACTGACTTAACTTCAACTCTCAGACTGAAAAAGTTGCTGTATTTTTTTTTATACTGAATAATTTAAATGCAACTGATGTAATTTTATTTATTTAGAGGTAGTAGTATGGAAGTTTTTATCCTGAGGACTGTATTTTTGTACTGGAATATTATTAAAAACTTTGGATTTGTCAATAGAAACTTCTTGAAATTTGGATTTTAAATAATGAATGAATAAATAAATAAATAAAAAGTAAACAAATAATTATAACGCATGTTTATTCACCATTATCTCTGTGAAAAGTAAAGTGCTAGCCTTGCTCTACATTGTCACAAAAGATGGCCCTGCCCAGGTATATAAAGTACCTTTTGTTTCCTCCCACGTGTCCAAGATTTGGGAATGGATAATGTTTTTGAAGAAATCTGACAGAAGGCTTTCAAATTCCCAAGTTTTACTTACATCTGGATAAAGAAACATCATTTATAAGAAGGCATTGATTATTTGAAAATTGTTGTTACTCTGACAAACTAAAAGACTGCTTCAAATTTCTCTGCAAGCCCAAGATGCAGAGCCTAGACTGAGATCAGCTCACCTGCTGGGCTCTTTGTGAGTGGTACAAGCTGGAGACCTGGGGCTCCCTGGGCTTTGGGCAGTCTTACCGTTGGGTTTGGGCTTCCAAATACTCAGGACCTCAGGGCTTTGCCAAGCAAATTATCTGGGGCAGGCTGCCTGGGCTGACTGGGAACAGGATAAATCTTCCTTGGCTTTCCTGTCAACATGAGACTTTTAACTACCCCTGAACTTTGACTGAATCATCAAAGTCCAGAAATAGCATTCCATTGAGCCTAAGGTTTAGTAGAAGTCCAACATATTTAATTGTAATTGTTGCAGCCCCTCCTATTTCCATGTGCCCAGCTGTCTCCCGTGGTGTAAAATACCTTCATTCATGTTCTTATTTGACAGTCATAACAAAGTGACTCAGTAACCATGGAGACTTGAACTGGTTTTGAAGGAAATAGCTGTTCTTTTTTGTAGTCAGCACAGATATGCACATGCATGTGAGATGCAAGTGAAATAACTCTGTGGGATTTCTCCTGTTCCAGGACTAACCATGAGAAGCCTCAGTTTGCATTTAACACAGACAACATGTCCTTCCATACTCATGCTCTTTTATGAGTTATTAACAGAGACTAACTATCCTCTGGGGACACACAGCCAGCTCTAGCAACTTCTATTGAAAATAAAATATAAAAAGAGAAGAAAGAAAATGGAGAATAAATGAAAGAAAAAGGGAGAAGAGAAGAGAAAAGAGAAGAGAAGAGAAGAGAAGAGAAGAGAAGAGAAGAGAAGAGAAGAGAAGAGAAGAGAAGAGAAGAGAAGAGAAGAGAAGAGAAGAGAAGAGAAGAGAAGAGAAGAGAAGAGAAGAGAAGAGAGAGAAGAGAAGGAAAAATGAAAAACCTAACAGTTTTACACCTGAGTAAATTAATACTCTATTTTTTTAATTTAAAGCCGAGACTGGCTAGAAACTACTTTATTGGACTATAAACTGAAGAGTTTACAGCCCTTCTGCACCTTGCCAAAGGGGTCCATGGAAAAACAAGTAAGGTAATTACTGTACACTCAGAAGAAATAACATGTCCCAATCCATCCTGCCTTAGCTGCTTGCACCCAAACCTGTGCCAGTTCCTGTGCTCTGCTGTCCCATTCATTCTTGATGTTATCACGCTAAATCTGGCTCAAAACAACAAGTATTTAAGGGAGAGGTTATTGCTCAGTGACACAATTTCTCAGGTCCTTCTCGTGTTAGTGCTGGGTAGCACAGAAGTAAGGAAGGAATGAGCAGTGCAGAGATGGAATAGCAGCTTGCATTGCTGACAAAATGTGTTTGTACACTCTAATTTCAGTAGTTTGTTGGTATGGGTTTTTTTGTTTGTTTAGTTGATTGGTTGGATGTTTTCTTCTTTTTCTTTTCCTCCAAAGTATCTTTATTTTCAACTGGATTTTTTTAAGCATTTTTAAGCCTTTCCTGTTAAACCCGACACAGGACATTTCAGAGATTCATCAGTGCTGCCACAGTCAGCTAATCATCCAAAGAAATCTAAAGAATTAGTTTCTTATGTTGACCTGACTTTTCCCTGCCCAGTGTAAGTCTGTGCAACCCATTTCTACAGGGTGCCGAAGACTGACTGCTGAACATTCCTCAGTTTGTTCTGTTACTGTGATAACAGTGCTAGAGAAGAACATCATAAAAATCAGCCTTCATAAATATGCATTTTTTCCTTCCCATCCTATCCCATCCCCATCCCCATCCCCATCCCCATCCCCATCCTCATCCCCATCCCAATCCCCTCCCTATCTCTTTCCCTCTCTGCTCTCACCTCCCATGCCTTTTTTTTGGTATGATATACAGTTGTACACCATACAAATTAGGCAAATCACTTTTAACATGGAAACTTATCATCTCTTCTCTCACATTTGCAGGAGTACTTGATCTCATTTTCTGTGTCATTCCTCACTATATCCAAGTGAGGAAGGCACTTTCAACTAAAATAAATGTAAGTGTGAAATGAATTTTAATGGCTACTGTAAATATTTACAAAGAAAAACATAGCAGAAGCTTTGGACATTTTTTACTGAAGGTCAGCACAATTTTTTCCAGCTACACAATCTGAGAGTGTTAATAGATGCATATGCTTGGGAGTGAAAAGATATTATCTTCTATTTAGTAGTTAAAATTAGAAAGGGGAAAATTCAAAAGAAAAGACAGAATTGTCTGAGCGCATCACTGTGTTTTACGCATCACTTCTGTAGTATTTTGATTATGTCCTTACTCTCTATTCCTTCATATTAATAGTACTGATTTTAATCTGCAATTTTTTCACCTTGTCACTCTGTATTTCAAAGTCCTTTAATAGTTCTTTGCAGCTGGACCTCCTCTCTGTATCCTGCATAACTTAGTACATCAATAAACTTAGTTATGAATATTAATAGCTTACTATATCAGCAAACTTAATTGTGAATATGAATAACTAAATTAATATGAATAACTTAGTAGTTGAGCAAACTTAATTATTTCACAGCTCTTCCTGTTTCTCAAATTGCTGATAACTACATTTTAAGTCATGGAAAAGCCCTGTTCATCCCTAAACCATATCCCCAAGTGCCACATCCACACGCCTTTGGAACAGTTCCATGGATGGTGATTCCACCACTTACCTGCACAGCCTATTCCAGTGCCTGATTAATGGCACAGGCCACAGGCAAACCCTCTCAGGACTGAACCTGCATAGCTGCAAAAACCATTCACTGATTCCTACTCCTTTTTTCTTATATTTTAATCAGTTGCATATTTATGTGAGGAGTTCTTTGTAATAGCTTAACTTCTTTGGTAGCTTTACAGTGAGACTCGTCAGAGATACTTCGGAAGCGTCAAAGATATGGTGGTGTTTTGGCACCCCCTTGTCTGTATTCATTGACTCTACAACAAACTCTTGTATAACCAGTAAGTGTGGTATGTCCTGTCACAAATGCCATATTTATTATTTTCTTTTGCACCACCTTTTTCCATGGGCCCACTCTGTCTTGGTATTACATAGTAGGGATGTCAGCTTTACTAGTTTGCAGTTTTCTGGGATTTTTAGAAAATCAGGAGCCAATAAAACCACTTCGTGCATTCCTGGTGTAGGGACAGACTCAAGGGAAGGTTGCATCCTGAACCCCCCAACGTCTCTAGTTCATCTGTTTTACCCTTGAGTCCTGCAGAAGTCCTGAGTGAAGGTTGTCAGCTCAAATCTGTCCTTGCCATTATCTTCTCCCGCTAGTCTAGAAGTGATCACGGGATTATTTTTTTTGGTGGTAATCAGAGAAAAAAAAAAATCTAAAAAGTTCTGGAGGTGGAAAAACCTAAACCTGGCAGACAAGCGTGGGATTTTCAGTCCAAAATAGCTAATAATACAAAAATTCTCACCTCTTTGATGTCTTGCGTGGGGCAGAGAAGTGATAACAGCAAGTTCTGCAATGCATGGGATGTATGTAGGCTGCTGAAGTAGGTGAGGAGCAGCACGATGGCCTAGCAACAGCAACAAGTATGACTTCTGGGTGTGTTATGTAGCAGTTGGTCCTGATGCAAGATACAAAAGAAGGCCATTTGTCTTCCAGCTTCTTCTTTCACTCTTTTCTTACCAAGGTGCCCACCCACAGTAAGCAAAGTCTTCCTGACCTAAGGAAGGAGCATGCCAAAAAGTTACTTGCTGAAATAAGCAGAGTAATCCCTTGATCCATGGCAAAACCAGCTGTGTCTGTAGGGTGGTCACATCACTCAGAGGGAAACTAAAACCAAAACAGGCTCTGTGTCCCCACCGCGCAAAGCAGGAAGGAACCTCTGGCACCACTCCATGTTCACTGCTACCTCTCAAATGTGTCATTTGAGAGATTCACCCCTAAGTCACTGGTCAAACATGACCATAACCTTATAAAACAGAAAGCTACCAGTCAGGTAAATGTGGTCTCTAAAACAACCCAGGGCTGTGAGTTTAACAGGAGTAAATGACACTCAATACTTCTTCACAGATTGGGTCTATGTTATCAAACAAGATTCACTAAAATATATCTATGTGCATAACCATTTCCAAAGAAAAGTATTCTTGAAAAGCATATCATCATATACAATGAACCCAAAGCCAATTACATCAAAGGAAAGTCATTCCACAATTCACGATTTTATTTTACCCTCAGGCTGTTAATGTCACTAGAGGTAAGGAAATTCCCCCCTCCTCCCACCCTTCTGATAGGCTCCTGAAGGTCAAACAACAGATGTTCACTGGCAACTCTCCCTCTGGGGCATACACAGCTGTCCTCAGTCCCCTTTCATGTCTCCCTGCATTATCATCTTGTGTCCTCCTTCACAGATTTCTGGTTGCAATCTTAAAAACTGTAGATGCCAATGATTTATGTTCTTGTAAAAGCAAATTTAGACTTTCCACTTTACCTTCATGTTTAGAAGGACCACTGAACAGAAGCACTATGTAAATAATGCTGTTCAATCAAAGTTTATTTTCAGGTATTTATAATGTATTTCCTCACCACTTGAATTATATTTACATGACTACACTACTTCAGTGAACCCTGATGCTAAATTGAATTTGAAATACTTACCTACACTGAAAATTTGGCTACAAGGCTAAACAAATGCCAAAGAACTTAGTCTTATCCATTTTGTTGCAATAACCATGTGCAGTTCTTTACTGAAAATGTAGTTGTATACTGTTCACCTGCAGTATATAATTCCTTGTGCAGCTGGTGCTGTTTGAGTTTTTTGTTACAGGTTGATTGATTAAAAAATTTACAAAAGTCAATGGAAAGATTACCTTTGATTTAAAAGTGAATTGAATTGGGAAACATGGTTCTGGATATCAATATAACGTGCTTTTTTAAAAAAAGAAAATTCATACTTTGAGTGGTGTGCCCAAACAAATTACTTGAATAAAGGAAAAAGTATAGAAGAGGTTGAAAATTTGAAATAGATCCTGCACTTCCATGAATTTGTATCAAAAACAACCACCATTGTTCACATTGTTTACTGAGAATATTCTTATCTTCACTAAATGATCTCAAAACTCCTTCACATTTGAACGTTATACATGGTCTTGAGAAGTATGAAGAATGTGAGTTGCTTAACATCATCAGAAACCCTCTACACACTGCGGGCTCTAATTAATTTGGATGGTCCAGCCTCACAGGCTTCTCTTTTGGTCACTCCAGACACTCAGGGGACACCTTTCACTCCATGATGGAAAGATTTTATTACTCACTGTAAAACTAAACTGTTTTGGTTTTGATTACAAATAAATGTGGTAAAGTCCTTTCCCTCATTTAACCCAGTAGAAGAATGTTTGGAATAAAATGGCTGTGAATTTATGGAAAGGACATAATTTATTGATAAATTACAAAATCCTCAAATTACATAACATACCAGTAAACAATTAATTTAAAATACTACATTTGTAGAAAACACTTAAAATGCTGCCAACTGCCATATGTAATTTATGTCCTTGTTCTCTTAGTTTGTAGACTAACAAAGCAGTTTAATAAAAATGATGTATGAATGAAAAAATTGTTGAGATTTCTCATCTGAAGCAAACAAGCCGTGATGAAAGTCCATATGAAAGTCAAGCTGGTGAGCTTCATGTCATTTGTCTAGCAACTTTTTTTTCTTTTTTTCCATAGACTTTGTAAAAACTACTTGCTTTTTGAATGTGGTTTTCAGATAGTATTTATCACATGTGGCTAGTGGTAAGGATACAAATGGAAAAAATTATTCATTTGAAAACCTTGAACTGGTCTTAGTAAGCTAGCTCTTCATTTTCAGAGAGTTCTTATGAATTCTAAAATTATGTGTAGACCAACTGCACAAATGCTACATGAACACACGGCAGGGAAAGAACAACAATTGAAAGAAGAACGTATCATGCATTTGTGCCTCTACATCTAAAATAAGCTGCACACAGATGGACAAAATACGTATCTTTTAATCTGCACAGAGAAAAACAAAGACTTAGATGAGAAGTAAAAGTCACTTCAGCTAAGTAGTTTCTGTCCAGTGATAAAAGTTGTTTCCCAATAAGCATTTCATGTGCCATTAAAACAAACAAATGAACATAAACCACCCAAACCTTAAAAAAAAAGAAGTTACAAACCCAAATATAATTTTACTTGCACTTCTTATAAAAATGATGTTTGACTACTCATGGAAGCCACTTACTGAAAGCTGTTTCAAACCAAAGGTCCAACAGGACATGAGCAGAGCCATCTGGACTCTAGACTGATTAAACTTAAGGAATAGCTTTAGTCTGAAGGTCTGTCCTCCTTCCACAATTTTTAATAGCCCTAGGCACTTTTTAAACCCATACAGCACTCATTTCACATATTTTTTTTCCTAAGACCTTGTACACCATCAATTCACAATTTTCAGTTTTGCTAGGCCATTTTCTACTCCAAAGGGGCTTTTCTGATAAACTTTCTGAAACACAGAGAAGACAACTAACAATACAGAAGCAGGATTTTCAAGCGGATGCTTTTAATACTGGATAGACTTCTTTTTCACACATTTGTGAGCATGATCTAGCATTTCCAGGACAGAGTGCTCGTGTGCATTTCTCTGAGGGGCATTTCTCAAAGTGCAATACTGAGTCAGAATCTCAGTGAGTCAGCACTTTCCTCTGGGTGGGACAAAATGTGAAACACCCTGACCTTCTTCCCACCTGGATAGCTCTTCTCCTCCTGGTGCCTCTATTTCCTTGTATTTTCTCTGGTCTTATTTTCAGAGTGAATGAGCTACAGATGAGCATTTGCCTTCAGATAGGCAAGTGAGCAAGGCTTTGGGATGGTTTTAACCTTGCTCCTCAGTCCTTGTTTCTGTTTTAAATTTCCACTGCTTTCCTGTGTTTTCTCTGTAACCAGACACTTTTCTTTCTGGTCACCTACCTCTCTTTTTATCTCACTTCCAGGAAAGTTTTATGATTTTATTTATTTATTTATTTATTTATTTCCCCCTGTTTGGCTCTTCCCAGAGCCCAGCCTTCCTCTGTCAATGAATAGAGTCAAAACTCATCTTTTCTTATGGATTTCTTTTCAGGCCCTACTGCTTTTCATGAGATGTGACTCAAATAACAATAGCTGACCACAAACGAAATCCTTGTCAGATGAATGTATGGCTGTTTGCATATCATACACATCTATTGCCAGAAAAGTCCAAGCCACCCTTTCTGCACCTTCAACCCTGCCATATCTCAGGAGGAAGCGCTTCAGCTGTTTTTAAAAATTATTATTTGACTTTATTATTACCCTTCTAATATTTTCTCTGTTCTTTATTCTATTTTATTGCATTCACTTACATCCTGGGTTTATGAAACTTATTAGCACCCTGTGAACTTCTATCAAATATTGGTAGCTTATTCAATTGAGCTGATACAGTAATGCTCTGTCCCTTTCACATTAGTTGGAGAGGTTATTACTCACTCACATAAGAAATAATGAGTCTAACATTTCAATGTGGGAGTTCTACTTCTTGTCTGGCTATTTCTTACCTGTAGCTAATCGCTTTAATTTTCACAGGAAAGTCTGTGGGTTTTGTTCCTTTTTCCTGCTATTTTCTTTCTGGTAGTTATTCTCAGTTTGTGTCTATTTGAGCTAGAAGAGACCTCCTGTGCAGTACCCCCTCAGCTACAGGAATATGCAAACACATATGTAACATATTTAACATCAAATAGGTTTTGCTCTTCTGACATATCAGCATGAGTACTGTTACTCTTTTTCACCTCCAAGAAGGAATGAGAGGGGCTAGATCGTCTGGAGTTAAAAAATGTCTGACTGGAGATCAGCCCAAGAAGAAAGATGAATTTTCTTTTCACTATCACCCTGCTTTGCTACACTAAAGTACTGGCACACAAAATTGTATCTTACTGAGAGATGCACACACTCCTGTAAGTTGCCCAAAAAACAACTTTTCTGAAGCATTTAGATTTATATTTAACACCTGGACTACACTCTCGAGATAATTTAAAAAAAAACGTTGAAAAGGAAATGCTAGCTTTCTTGTGCTCGAGAAGGCTGTGGTGAGGGGAAGGTGTGCAAGAAGTTCAGGGGAAAAGGTCCTAGGCAGTATCACCATCTAATAGCCTGGTTTTGTATCACCACATCTGCCTCAGAGCACCAGAAGTAAGCCAGATTTTCTTTCCACCAGACACACAACTTTAAGAATTACTGAGCTCCGTGGACAGAAATTCACCTCTGTGCAGAGTGCCAAAGCACCTGCCAGGAGCACTGCATGCAGTTCACCTCCAGCCCCCACCTGCCTTCAGCTTGCACAAGTGGCTAAACCAACAGAAAACCAAAGCACAGACCTTGTGAAACGAAGGGTAACTGCTGCATGGGTCACAGCCAGGTATGGCTCAAAGGAGCCGTGGATTCCCTGCATGTGTCTAATATGCAGCAGACTTGCTCTTGCTGGACCCCTTGCAAGCAGAGATGGTCTAGCCAACTGCAACAATCTTGAGGTGAAAAAACTTTTATTAAGAAGAGGAATGGATGCCACTGTGATTTTACTCAGTTGTGGTCAAAGCTAAGCAGTGAGCACAGTTTGCAGCAAAGGAGCAAAGACTTCAAATGCAACACATTAAAGTATCACTGAAATGATCTTATGTAGGTGCTCTTTGGTGCAGCTGCTGTATGAACAAAGGCACTAAATTAGTCACAGGGCTGTTATCTGGCTGACTCATAAAACCAGTGTCAATAAAGTAATTAGAAATATGGGCAGCATAAAACAGTTTATGCTTACTTTTTCAAGGTAGTAAAGAAAACAATGAAAAGGAGTGGCTAATGTCAAGTCAAGGGTGATTGTTTTTCCAGGGACAGAGAGGCTGTATCACCTAATAATTGATAACGTTTTACAAGAAAAAAATCATGGTTGATATTCTTTAAAAATTCGATTTTACAATAATGCATTCTAAGGGGTATTACCCATGGTAATTAAAAATTGCTTAGACACACCTGTATTGCAGATGCAGAAAGTCAGGGCAATCAAACATCATGGAAATGCATTCTCTAAGATGAAGAATGAGAAGGTAAATGTAGCTGGAGTTAAAGGGTTTAAATTTAAGGTGACTACGGGTGTGAGCCTAACAGAGTGATTCCTTTTAATGCTCAGGTGAATCATCACCTCCCCAGCCAAGGGGTAAATCAACACAGCTTCAGGGGCTGCTACTAAGGATGGGGATGTGTGTGTGTGTAGGGATACAGCACCCACATTGCTAACTCAGGAGAGTTAGCATTCACTGAATGTTTCCACCTAGCTCCTCAAGCCTTCCTCTCCTGCCTCCACCTGTTTACCAAGGAAGAGAACATTTTTCCATAAGTGGAAACCTATACATATTCATTTACCCCTGTTTGATATCTTACACTAATAAAGGGATTTCATGTGTAATTTCATTAATTCTGTATTTTCTAGGCTGTTTGCTTTACTCATTTGCCATTAAGCTGGAGCAATGTCACATGTGTGACTTCAGGTGGAAATGACTCATGTTCACATTCTTCAGCAATTGTCCCTGCAGTGTTGGGGATACCATCCTACATTAAATCTCTTTGTCTAGCAAACAGGATTCCCAAAAGATGGCAAACTGGACTGCAGAGGCTATGGGAATAATTTCACTACTTCTGCAGCATTTTTGAATTTACTAATTTACATTGTATAAAAGCTAAATTTGTGCCAGACCCTACCTGGAAAGACACATTTACTTTTGTTTAAGATGGAATTTGGAGTTTTCCAGCTGGGATCCTGTGTCACAATGTTTCATTATGATAATTTTTTGGAAGGATGAAAATAGAAACAGAGCTTTTTTCTTACTTTCTTTTGTTTCAAGTTGCTTATGTAGTAGGGTTAGATGTTTGATATTTCACGCTATTCCTCTTGAGATAAGGAAGATAAAGTAGATATTCTAAAATGAATATAACAAGGCTGCAGGATAATTTACAACAGAGACTCCTAGGTAGAACAAGAACCTTGGGAGCTTTGCATTTCATTTCTCCATTTCCCTGCTAATGCAAAAGTTGTACAAAATATCCCAGGTTTACTAAATTGGTTATTTCTGTTGGCTAGAAAATATCAATTTCTTTTTGGCTTCCTGAGGCACACAGGTTGACCTCATGTTCTCCACTTTTAGACACCAGACTTTTCAGCTAGAACCTGTTGAATTTTTTGGTATTTTGCCTCTGCCTTATGCTGTTGGGAAACATGATCAGGGTGTGCCATATGAGGCTAACCAATTTCCCCATAGCAGAGGCTACAATTCTGTAAGGGGGTTTTCTTCTACAGAAAATGTCTATGAAACCACAGACTGCTCCTAAGTCTTGTGTATACAGCAGGCTCAAAGCCATTTACAGCAGGCCAGTGCTGACTCTGTATTATGAGCACAACTGCCTCAAGTAAGTGAACTCTTTATCCAGGAAGCTGCTATACCAAAAAAGTCAAGACAATACATAAAAATAGGTAGGTCCAGTAGGTCTCACCAGTTTGTGTGTACACATTTGTTTCATTAGCTTTTGATTGAACCATGGTAGCACCAAGTTTAGGAGACCAATCTGAAGCAGACATGTGGTCCCATAAGACTTTTATCCCAGAAATAAACCCACTATTTGCTAGGAATTTATACCAAGCCAGCAGATGCATAGGTGAATGAGGAAACTCCTGTCCACTTCATCATACTGCTGGAAACTGGATATTGTTGGGTTCTAAAACAACCTGGATATTTTCTTAAAAGTTATATATAACTATGATACAGTTCAGCATGTGAAGCAGCAGTAAAATGGCCTTGGGAAAGAAGACATCTCTACCTTACACAGAAAATGAAAGGGAGGGTAAAAAGCCTTGCCAATGCATATAGGTAGAACTTGACGCAAAGGAGAAAGGGAAATCCATGGAGGGATGCAACGGGAATGGCAACCTGCTTAATGTGGCACATGGAGAATGCTTAGATTGAAAAGCCTTGAACAAACATAAACAAGACTTCATTGCTGAAGGCCAGAAAAACCGTGCTGGAACAGGACAAGAATGAAAATGAAGAGGCAATTAAAATCTGGCTGTTAATTTTTAGCTGTATCAATGGATGTACTGGATTTGCATAGCAAGGTTTTAGTAGCAGGCTGGGGGCTATAGGGGTGGCTTCTGTGAAAAGCTGCCCAAAGCTTCCAGGATGAACACACTGCTGGCCAAGGCCAAGCCAATCAGGAATGATAGTAGTGCCTCTGTGATAGCATATTTAAGAAAGGGGGGAAAAGAAGTTATTGGGCAGATGAAATTGCAGCCAGAGAAGAGCAGAGTGAGAACATGTGAACAACTCTGCAGACACCAAGGTCCATGGAGAAGGAAGGGGAGGAGGTGCTCCAGGCACCAGGTTCCCCTGCAGCCCATGGTGTAGACCATGGTGAAACAGCTGTGCCCCTGCAGCCCATGGAGGAGTCCATGCTAAAGCAGGTGGATGCCCAAAAGAGGCTGTGATCCATGGGAGACTTGTGCTGGAGCACATTCCTGGAAGAGACCTGCAGATCCATGGAGAGAGGAGCCCATGCTGCAACAGGTTTTCTGGTAGGACTTGTGGCCCTGTGGGGGACCCACATGGGAATAGCTTGTGCCTGAAGGAATGCACCCCATGGAAAAGTGACCTACATTGCAGCAGTTTGTGAAGAAGTTTGTGTTGTCTGTGGGATGGGCTCATACTGGGGAAGTTCATGGAGGGACTGTTTCCCATGGGAGGGAGCTCATCCTGGAGCAGGGGAAGGACTCATCTCCCTGAGCAGTGGCAGGAACAACCTGTGATGAGCTGACCAGAACCCCCATTCCCATCTCCCTGTGCCACTGGGATGGGAGGTAGAACTTGGGAAGGAGGGAGGAGTGGCGGGAAGGTGTTTTTAAGATTTATTTACTTCTCATTCTCCTGTTCTGATTCTGTTGCATTTAATTAATATCCCCACTTCCAAGTCTGTTTTGCCCGTGATCAATAACTGATCCCATTCAGTCCTTATCTCAGCCCAGGAACCCTTTGTTATATTTTTTCACCTCTGTCCAGTTGCAGAGGGAAGTGATAGACTGGCTTTAGTGGGACCTGGTGTCCAGCTAGGATCAACCCACTACAATGGAAATAGCGTTGTGTTTGGTGGCAGTGTTTTTGTACATTGTGTAAGAACTTGCGAGACTCAGTGACAACTGGAATGTGAGGACTCATGTACAGTTGACCTGAAAGAGACACATGACTTGCAGGCCCAAGGAAAGATTGCTAACCTGGACCTAGAAGGAAGTATGACTCCATTTGACTGTAATGAACTGAAGGTGGTGTTAGTCATTCAGAGAGGTCACAGCGACAACTCGTGAAATGTAGTGGAAGATCCTCAGCCTGAATGAACAGATGACACTACAGGCAGGGCAAGGGAAGTATCATAAAAGTCAAGATACTGAGACAAAAATGGCAGCTAACTGTTATATGAGTTTGGAATACTGATTACAAGCCTTGTCAGGGAGAAGTCAGGAATGACTGAAAACAGCTAATCCGGTGGAATATGAGAAGCAAAAGACATATCTATCATTTGGAAAGGTGGACAGTTTCAAAGCAAACCAATGGTTCTGTATATGGATAGGATTACCTCTTTCCACATATTTCATGACAAACTGAGGCTTATCAACCCTCAATGAATATAACTGATATGGCATGAAACAACATGAACAGTATGACTAAAGAAATATCAAATCAAGAGAATCTAAGAATTGATTATAAGCATCGACTGAGGTGAGTGAAAATAAAAGCTAAATCAGGGAGGATAAAGTAATTGAAATTCAGAATGGGTGAAACCAGATTTCATATTTGTTAATTCCACATAAGGATCAGTCTGAAATTGCACATTTTAGCCTGTGGCACAAGGATTTGTTCTGGGATCAAGTTCTTCTAAACTGTAGCTCTACATGCAAACTCCAGAGCTGTACTTTCTAATTTAATGCCAAGTACCAATTTGTATTTAGTGGGAGGTTTTGGTGTGGTATCAAACCATTTGTGCATTTCTTTGAGACTTCAGAAAGTGGAATACAAATCCATCATGCATGCCAGCCTTCATTAAGTTCTTTTTACACTTGTGTACCACATGTTGGAGAAGGTACCACTGAACTCTTCCTATATGCTGTTCTGTGGTCTCCACCGACTTTGGGGGCCAATGCACAGCTATCAGCTTTCACCTCTGCCTACAGGCCATCCTGCCTCTCTGCTTTAATAGTGATGCATCTTCTACTTCACCTGCTGAGGCCAGGCCCTCATGCTGTACTGTCACGTACAGCACAACCTCTCAAAAGTACTCTCATCCAGTTTATCTTCCCCAGTGAGTTTGTCAGGGATGTTTCCTCCCTCCTACCAAATCAAAATAAAAGTCTGCTCTTCAAGCTAATTCCACAGTGAGAAGCCACATCCTGTGATGGGGAAAGCAAAGAGTCTGCAGCTGAGGCAGACCTTGGAGGCAGATCTATCCTCATCCAAGCTAGGTTACAACTTTGAATAACTGTAGTCCTTTACTATTACTGGAACAAAGCACAGTAAGGAATTTTGAAATCACATCCAAAAATCTCCCACTTGCAGAGTCTGAAATGAGTCTGGGCTATCCATATATGCCCATATGTGCATAGATACTCACATGATCACTTTGTCTTTGGGATTTTAGCCCTACGACTATGCTATATAAAGCTCTTACCATAAAAATCTCTTTGTTGTGCATGTTTTCTGTGACAATACAGTGAAGAAACCCACTTTCTTGGAAAGCTTTTTCCCTTCTGCATGAGAAGGGCAGATGCTGGGGTAACTGCATTGCCAGATCTGTGTGACTAAATTAAAAGTACTATGACACCAATTAAAACCATGCCTTTGGATACATCCCTTTATGAATCTGTTCCTCACAACATGCAACTATAGCAACATGCAGCCATAAATTTCTGGATTATCAGGAATTAAGCTAGTGAGCTCTTTCTTCTTTGGTTTCCCATACAGTCAGGATGCAGGAACTGGCTATGAAAAGAAGTGCACTCCACATCATCTGGAGGGGAAAGAATTGCAGTGCCATGCACCCGGGAGATGTCAGGCTATCTCACAGCCCCCTCATCTTGGCACAGCTGCACACTATATGCTGCCCTTTATGGAAAAAAGCCCTTTGATGAGTGATCTAACCCGGGCCGTAGGACACTGAGATGTCACACATAGCAGCAGGGAACTTCTGGGAGATGATGAAATCATATGCCATTGAATAAATTCAAAACATGGTCCCATATTAGTCATTGTCAAGCAAATGAACTCTACCCCAGCCAAAACCAGCGCATGTGGTCACAGCCCCTGCAGTAGCCCTAATGAGTGTGCAGAAGTCCCACTACATTCCAGGGCTGGGTCAGCCCCTGCCACACATCTGGGGAGAATGTGAGCGTGGATCACATGGTACAAGTGTGATGGTTATATGCCACTCAACTCTTCATATCTAAACCCATTCCTCACTGTCTCAGACTGCTGATCTAGCTGTGTGTGGGATGTGTAAACAGATTGTTTTCAAAAGGTCAAGCTGGAAAGATATCTAAAACGTGAGCAGATACACCCAAGAAAAAAGTAGTTTTTCTTGCTTCTGACTTCTGTCAGCCTGTTCAAAAGGTCACCAGTGCCTTTATTGCACAATTTTCTGCTATCCTAGCCCAAAACACATCAGCTTTTGAAGAAGCAACTTCCGCCAAGCAAAAGGAAACTGTTCAGCAGAGCTGTGGGACTGTATAGCACCATGCAGCTTGTTTCTACACCCACCTATGCAATTCCAAGGCAAAGCTCACACACGTGATTGTTGAATCAGCACAAACCACACAGGTTGTCTGAGCATGGCCCAAAGAACCACTCAAGGTTGAAACAGTGGATTTCAAATCCCTTTCCATCAGCCAGCCTGGGCACAAACTGAGACAAGGCAGTGCTGTCTGAATTCAGCTTTCCAGGCAGGCAACACGCTCAGCTAGCCTGGCGGCTGCAAGGTTCTGTAGTCTTGCCTCTATCCTGGATCAGCACAATGCTTGTTTATGAAAAATCAGCTTGTGGAAAACATGTCATCTGAGAAAAAAAGATTTTGCACATTTCCTGGTGTCTGTAGTAAATGGAGAGCAAACAGCTGAACAAACTGAATCCTCCTCTCTTCTGGATTGTGAACATGGGGATATAGGAAAGAATTTTACATAGAAATAGCCAACTACTGTGGATGCTGCTAGTTCTGATCCCCTTTCTTTTTCCCTTGGAAAGGAGAAAAGTCATAATTTTCATTACCAGCATTATTCATTGTATGTGTCTCACTAGGAAATCTCCAGTCACTGTTGAAACCCTACAGAATAAAGTTGCAGCTACATATACTACTTAATACTTATTCATACCTTATACTACATAATGGCATCCATCACTTCTATGTAAGTCATGTAAAGCAAACCCCGTGGGCCCAGGGGACTATGTCTCTATGAGCTGCACACATTAATGTGAGGTAACAAGTTAAGAAAACTTGATCTTCTTGTTCTTATGCACAGTTTAGAACATTACACAGAGCAAAACAGACCTTTTGCAAGCTCCTTCAGAACTGACTGTTCACTAGAAACATCCCCACCCATAAGTCCCTGTAGAGTATCAAGGTTTATTGTGACAGAAGACAATGTCTGCAAATATCTTAAAAATTATTATTTGGAATATGCTTTTTTCAAGCCTGTCACAAGTTGTGGTAGGACAGCAGTCAGTCCAGATACTGTTATGAAAAACAAACAAACAAAAATAAATACAATAAAATAATATTTCTCATTTGGTAGAACATGTTTGCTTAGTTTCATTTTATATTTCTAGCCCACAGAAGGCTTACAGGAAATTTCAGTTCGTAAAATGTAAATTTACCGTAATTGTGTAGTAGTACCAGATGTAGCTGACCACAAGTTATGTGCTTTAGAACAGAAAAAAAAAAAAGGTGTTCATACTAACAGGGTAATAAATGACAGGAAACAAAATCGCCTGATGCTAGCACAGGTTTTTGAGCCTGTGGGTCTCAGAAGAAAATGCGTACCATACCTCCAAAGAATGCCACTTATTCTAGTGAAATTCCCACAAGGAAAAGGACATGGTAGAAAAAGTGAAACTGCAGAGAAGAAATAAACTTTTGTTTTGTCACCTTATAGCATGCTGCTCCGAGGGCTAGTGGGACTACTGGCACACAAGGCAAAAAGCTGAACCAGGGGCATTCCTTCCCCTTTCACAGTGAAAAGAGATGCTCTTCTACATGAGACTCTTCTGAAAGCCACAGGTAGAGCACTTGGAGCAAGAGAAGTTCTATTTCCTGACTTTAGGGCCTGAGACCAACACTGGGTGCAGATATTACACAGAGGTCCTCTTGGTTCTTCAGGACAGACATAAGCTTTGAGCATCCCAGGTGCTCACTGAAGCTCAAGATGGCATTGCTCTGCTGTGGAAACCCTCCTGTGCCAGTGCTGTGGCTGGCTGCTGCCCTCCGCGGCCCCAAGGGGCAGAGGACAAGGACCACTGTTGAGTCAGCATGACTCGCTTCTTTTGCAGGTCCCCTCTTTCAGCCTTAATTACACTGCCCTTGGCCGCTCTGATTGCTCTTTGTGCTACTTCTTTACCCTCACATCATCTTCTGTGTCTAACATTGTCTGTCTTCATGTGAGCCAAGTGCTCAGTGTCCTCTCATATGTTCCTCAAATTAATTTCTTCCATTATTTGTTTTTTGCCTCTGGCCTCTCTCCAGTCAGACACTATTGCAAATCCCTGAGGTAAAGTGTGTATTTTATCAAAGGCTGATCTGTAGGCACTTTGTGATTACAGTCCACCTCCTCCTGCCTGACCGTTTCTCCCTTTTCTGGCTCACCCATTCCTTATTCCTTTCTCACCCCTCCCTCACTCGTGTGGCACCATGCTCAGGCTGTGTCCCCACAGGCATTGGAAGCTCACAGTGAATAAAGCCCATTAGTACATTGGCCAGGTGACTCCAGGGGCCTCCTGCTTGCTACAAGGAAACAACCCTGTGAGAGTATAATGAGACAGGAGCTCACTTAACTCCAAGAGCCCCTTGGGAGGCACAAACACTACAGCATCCCGTTTACATGCACCTATACAAAGATACACAGTTCTCAGCGTTGCAGGTCATGTTGTCCACATGTGCCTCCTTTCCTATTTGGTTGTGTTCACACCCCTGTGTTTTCCCCATCGTACACTAAGGGGAAGTCTTTGGAGCAGAGAGCTTGTCTTACTGTTTTGGCATGACAGCTTTGGTGATTTGAATAATACAAATTGCTGTATAAGCAGAGCCAGGAAAGGGAGGGAGGCAGACCCGATGGGTACACACAGTTTCTCAAATCTCACAAACTATACAGGGTCCTTGAAGACTTTATCCTGAGTTAGAAAAGCCATGTGTACTTGTGAAGCTGAGCTGCAGAGTTGTAACCAGCCACTTTCAGAGGAGTGAAAAGTACAGGTTGAACATCCTGAACACGTTAGTCTCCTGACAGAAAACTCTGTGAGGGAGTGAGGTGCAAAACCAAATCATCCATTACTTATCTTTAAAAATTGTTATTTGCTTACTTCTGCATTGTTGGCCTTCAGGAGTTCAGTAAAACATATTTGGGGATTTCATGATGAGAATATTTATGAAGATGAACATTATTAATTCAGTTTGCAATGTAAAAAAAAATAAAATTCAAACTTACAAAAATACCAAACCACAGAAATAGCCACTAACATACTGATGGCAGTTGAGAAGAAAATGTAGCTGAAGTTACTCCCAAATGAAATTAATACTAGATATTGTAAGACTGACAACCAGCTGCATTCGAGGACCAGCCTGTCCCTGCTGCTTTCAACATCCATCTTTGAAGAGGCAGTAATTAGTGTGCCTAAGTGCAGCAGGAGAAGACCATAGAATTCAGGTGCTGTTATGGAAGATCTCAGTCCCCTCAAATGACTTCCCAACTAATGGTAGAGGAAAGGTTTCATCTCAGATTCCCGGTCAGTCAGAACACCTGATCCAACTGGATGACACCAGCAAGCATGGAGTTGAGGGATTTGGGGATGAACAGCCATGAAGTCTTCAGCCAGAGGCAACTCTAACGTGACAGCAGCTGCCTCATGTAGCCCCACTGAGGACTTCAAGAATCTAAACCTGTAAAAAACCCCAGTAGTCTGTTTTCTTTGTCCACAAAGTGCCAGCAATTCATCTCATCACCTTCTGGAAAACAGGATTGCTTAATAATCACATCTCCACCTGTCTGGGTGGTATCCAGTTCACCTGCTTACTAAGTTTTTTGAAGCATTTTTCCACTGGTTTTGTGGAAAACAAGGCCTTAATTAGCTGAGGAACAACAGCAGGCTGGACCTTAGCAAAACATGAGGATGAATGACATGATGCTTTGTAGGGCCTGATGTTTGATTAGCTGAGCCAGCAAATGGTGCATACGACAGACTGAGATGTACAGGGCCTGCAAGAAGTCAGAAAACACTAGACAAAGTGCAAAGGCAGGTGCCAATTTTACTAGCTGAGTAAGACTGCTCAATTCAGAGTTACTCCTCAGGAGAACAAACCAAAACCGGTATAAATGTGAGACTAACTACAGCTACCACCTGATCACAAGAACAGACTTCACCAGCCAAAGAGAATGAGAAATACTAAGGGTGACATTTTCTAAAATAGCCATGTCCTTGGGCATCTTTCTCAATCATTTATGATTTTCTCCTACTTTGCAGGCGAGCTCAGCATTGCTGTCCACTAAATACCTGAAGATATCTAAATGCAAATATATAAAAGCCCACAAATGCAAAAAAAAAAAAAAAAAAAAGCCTTTTGAGATAGCTCATATGCACACAAAGAAGTGGAAAGAAATTACTTTGCTTTTCCAAATGGTCAAATAGTGTTACCCACAACTGAGCTTTTTTCTCACTGTTTACAAGTATGAGACAGTGAATTGTACCATACATACAATATTTATGTTTCATTGGAGCAAAGCAGTTCAGTTGCAAATGAGGGATAATGTCTCAACGACAGGTGGAAACTTCCTGTGTTCTTTGGCTGCTTTACATGGGCAAGCTAACTGCAGCAGGAAAACCTCATCCAATATCTTCAAGCAGAGTTGCAAGTTACAATACAGGAACTCAGAGAGAAAAAAATGTAAGACTTTGCCTCCAGCTACCTTTGTGGCAGCAAGAGTATGTGCTAATTAACCACAAAAGGGCATATATGGCAGCTACTTAGGTTTGCTGAACATTATAAAAAAGTTTTATATCTCTGTTAAATGTAATAGGGACTGATCCAATATCTTCTGATTTCAATGGATAGTAATCCCTTTACTTTAGTGAACTTTGAATCTTGGCTGGAATGAAGATGCAACAGGGACTTTAAGAGTGTAAAATGGAAAAGAAATTGACTTCTTATTTTTAAATTTAAAAGGTGCATTATTTGTGTCACAGATGTAGAGTATAAAAAGCTCCATGCCTAGACTTGCAAATTGCTTCTCTCCAGTCAAGTAAAGCAATACAGTTTTGGGCAATGTGTTGTTTTCATGTTAGGATTCCAGTTTTATGACAGAAATATCCTCTGTAGTGAATCAAAAGTAAATAAAATCTTAATAGCACAAACCATAGGTTTACAGAGACCAAACCCTGCCAGACAAGTCAAGACTTCAAGTATATTTCTCAGACTGTTGCCAGTGTTTCACAACACTTTTTCAATAATTCTCCATAACACCTTAATTCCAAAGAAATGTATAAAGTATCCAAATTCCACTTTCAACAAGGCACTCAACTTCTGTAGCCTCGTTTCAAACCTTTTTGAAACTCTCCAGCTGATTTTGCAGCATGCAAAACCACAGCAGACTAATAGGAAATTGCCTAAAAGTCGTTGTGAATGACTATAGGCTCGCTTAACACTTGCATAAATCAGATGATTTCAACAGGAAAGGTAAGCATTTGAAACCTATCTTTTTTTAGAGGAAGGTGTGAAGATTCTCATAGAAAGTCTAATAGGTTCATAGTTCATCCCTGAAAGAGGAAGTGTTTGACTGCCTTATTCAAGAAACCTAAAATCGTGGTTGATTTTACTGCAAATTCATTTCTTTTAAGGTGAACCACAATAAAATTCCTGAGACTTTTGACCATTCTTTACCAGGTGCAAAATCTTCAGCACCTCACACATAAAATTTTCTTTACTAGACATGGTCAAGGATATAGAAACTTCTCATTCAGACACTGCAGTTTGTTTTGCCAGGTTTCACAGTATTTAATAGGAAATGGTGGGGATTATTACTTCTGTCCTTAGACAGAGAAATGGAAAGAAAAAGTATAAAATAATTGGTAAAAGTCATAAAGGAAAACGCAGATTGGGTCAGCAGTTTGCAGATGTTACCACCATCAAAACAAACATTGATAATATTTTTATTAGCCTTCTTCAGCTTTTCCCCTTCAGTTAGTTGTCTGTATTAATAAGAACCAAGATCTCTACCAGATAGCAGAAGAAAATTAATTGCCTAGGATACAGGTGTGTAACACTAGTAATCAAAGTAGTTTCATATTATTTTTAAGAAGCTCAATTTCAAATTAATGGAAGAATCTTCCATGGGGAAAGTCTATTAAGTCCATCCTAGAAGGCCAAGGGGGGGTCAATTCTGGCAAGTACTGCTACCACCAGTGTTCTGCCTAAAGTGTCAAAAGATATCTATATACATCAGAGTCAAATCTCTTGGAAATGACCCTTTAGCTTGTCCCAGTGCTGTCACTTTCTTTTGAGAAACAGGAATCAGAAGGGATTTTTGATGTAATTTTATCTGTAGTCTTTTTGGTAGAAACCACACGTAGCTTCTTCGTAAGTGCTTATACACAGCGCTATTGGATTTTTGAAGTAGCATGTTCTTGCCTATCCTCTTCAGCTTGAGGTTGCTCTAATTTTTAATGTAGCTACATTTAAAGACAATTCCTATTCATCTGTTCTTCACCCAGGACTTTCCTTACCTTCAATAATATTTTTGACATACAATGAGCAATGTATGTAGATTGGTGTTCCCTGTTCATATTCCAATTTTATAGAATCACAGAATGGCCTGGGCTGAGATGGACCTTAAAGATCATCTAGTTCCAATCCCCTTGCAGTGGACAGGGACACATTTCACTAGACAAGATTGCTCAGAGCTCCATCCAACCTGGCCTCATATGCTTCCAGGGATGGGGCATCCATAACTTGTCTGGGCTCCCTGTTCCAGTGCCTCACCACCCTCAACGTAAAGAATTTCTTCTTAATCTAATCTAAACCTACTCCTTTACAGTTTGAAGCAATTCCCCCTTGTCCTGTCACTGCATAGCATTGTAAAAAGTTTCTCTGCATCTCTTGTAGGCTCCCTTCAGGTCTGGCAAGGCTGCAATTGCGTCACCCTGAAACATTCTCTTTTCCAGGCTAAACAAACCAAATTCTCTCAGCCTTTCCATGTTGGAAAGGTGCTCCTTTCCTCTAATCAGCTCGGTGGCCCTCCTCTTGACTCATTCCAACAGTGCCCCAGAGCTGGATACAATAATCCAGGTGGGGTCTCACAAGAGCAGAGTAAAGGGGTAGAATCCCCTCCCCTGAGATGCTGGCCATGCTGCTTTTGGGCCTTTCTGTGCTGCAAAGGCATGTTGCTGGCTCATGTCTAGCCCTTCATCCACCAGCACCCCCAAGTCCTTGGCAGTGGTGCAGACACTACTAAGGACTGTTTGTCCCCCAGCCTGCAGGCAATGAGAAGTTGCCCTGACCCTTGCACTTGGCCTTGTTAAACCTCTTGAGATTCCATGGGCCTACTTCTCAAGCCTGTCCAGGTCCCTCTGGATGGATTCCCATCCTTCAGGAGTGTCAACCGCACCACTCAGCTTGGTGTCATGTGCAAATTTGCTGACAGTGCACTTGACCCCTTCGTCTGTGTCGTTAATGAAGATATTAAATAACACTGATCCCCTGAGGGACACCACTTGTCACTAATGTCCACTGGGACTCCGAACTGTTGACCACTGGATGTGACTGTCTAACCACTTTGTTATCCATCTAACAATCCACTCACTGAGTCCATCTCAATGTTGTGAAGGACCGTGTCAAAGGCTTTACAGAAGTCCAGATAAGCGACATCTGTCTGTGCCCTTCCCTTGTCCACTGATGTAGTCACTCCATCATAGAAAGCCACTAGATTGGTCAATTTCAATACACCTTTCTCAGTATTGCATGATCTGAACTGTATAAAATCTCAATGATGTTATAATTATAATCTATATAATGTTTATATATATATGTATGTATGTAGATATAGTAATATATAAGCTGACACCTCAGGGACTGGGAATTACCGAGGTGTGGGTGAGTAGGGATGCTACTGCAGAAATACAGTATTTGACCTTCAATGTCATTGTGGAAATAGTGGCATGCCATTTAGGAACGCTTCCTTTGTTTCTATTTACTATTTTTAAGATGTAAAACACATAAAAAATAGCTACAGTAAATCACATATGCCACATTTAAACCAAGCCCAGAGACAAATCAAACATCTATTAATTAGTTTTTTTCTGTTAGCACTTTGCCACTCAGGTGTTTTTTCTGACAACATAGAACTTGATTAAAGGAACCACTGGATCTAAGTGATTTCTGTTAAAGAAATGATAGAAAAATAATTGAATTAATGGTTTGCAGGTAATTGTGAGACCAGTTGAAAAAAACCCTAAACCCCAATATTAAAGCAAACAAACAAACCAAAACCAAAACCAAACAAAACCCAACCAACCAAACAAAAACCCAACCAAAAAATCCCATCCAACTTTCTCCCTCTTTAGGAGAGGAAGGAAAAGCTGGAAATGTATCCCACCTGCTGCATTACTTTCATTTTAAGCTCTCTGGCTCCTCCAGAAGGAAAACGAGTGCAGATGTCTTCCTGCTGCCAGCTGTAATTTATTTCCTTCTGCAAAATTTCACAAAGTTTAGGGGAGATTTTTCTCATATGATTTTATAGAGAGTACCTTAGGGAAGGAGAACAGACTAAAAGCTGCTTTTAACTGAACTGCTAAAGACTAATANCTGATCCCCTGAGGGACACCACTTGTCACTAATGTCCACTGGGACTCCGAACTGTTGACCACTGGATGTGACTGTCTAACCACTTTGTTATCCATCTAACAATCCACTCACTGAGTCCATCTCAATGTTGTGAAGGACCGTGTCAAAGGCTTTACAGAAGTCCAGATAAGCGACATCTGTCTGTGCCCTTCCCTTGTCCACTGATGTAGTCACTCCATCATAGAAAGCCACTAGATTGGTCAATTTCAATACACCTTTCTCAGTATTGCATGATCTGAACTGTATAAAATCTCAATGATGTTATAATTATAATCTATATAATGTTTATATATATATGTATGTATGTAGATATAGTAATATATAAGCTGACACCTCAGGGACTGGGAATTACCGAGGTGTGGGTGAGTAGGGATGCTACTGCAGAAATACAGTATTTGACCTTCAATGTCATTGTGGAAATAGTGGCATGCCATTTAGGAACGCTTCCTTTGTTTCTATTTACTATTTTTAAGATGTAAAACACATAAAAAATAGCTACAGTAAATCACATATGCCACATTTAAACCAAGCCCAGAGACAAATCAAACATCTATTAATTAGTTTTTTTCTGTTAGCACTTTGCCACTCAGGTGTTTTTTCTGACAACATAGAACTTGATTAAAGGAACCACTGGATCTAAGTGATTTCTGTTAAAGAAATGATAGAAAAATAATTGAATTAATGGTTTGCAGGTAATTGTGAGACCAGTTGAAAAAAACCCTAAACCCCAATATTAAAGCAAACAAACGAACCAAAACCAAAACCAAACAAAACCCAACCAACCAAACAAAAACCCAACCAAAAAATCCCATCCAACTTTCTATCTCCCTCTTTAGGAGAGGAAGGAAAAGCTGGAAATGTATCCCACCTGCTGCATTACTTTCATTTTAAGCTCTCTGGCTCCTCCAGAAGGAAAACGAGTGCAGATGTCTTCCTGCTGCCAGCTGTAATTTATTTCCTTCTGCAAAATTTCACAAAGTTTAGGGGAGATTTTTCTCATATGATTTTATAGAGAGTACCTTAGGGAAGGAGAACAGACTAAAAGCTGCTTTTAACTGAACTGCTAAAGACTAATACAGAGGGAAATTCATATAGAAACATGTGAAAAAACTTTGAAGGAACTGCCTCAAAGCCACTGATCGGTGTTCTGTGAGTGCAGAGCTTGGGTGTGCAGAGGGCCAGGCACAGGCAGGCTTAAAATGGACAACGACCATATTTTCGTTAAAACCCCCAACATTTGTGCAAAAATGTGGAGGTTAAAAATAATTTCCTTATGTAACTTTCCCATGTTGCTACTCTGTGTATTGACAAATGCTTTCGCTTCTGTTAAAATAATAGCAGAGGAGTAACCAAGAAACTGAACCAACCTGAGGACACAACGTCAGGGGCTTTGCTTTCCATGGCAATTCTGCTGGGTTGGGACTTTTTATTTCTTCTTTACTGTAAAAGAAAACCTACTAAAAAGTGTGAAACCCCTCTGGTTTTCCTTGTGTGTCCTTTCTTTGTAGAACTGCTCGGGAGCAGAAGCAACAAGCTCTTAACATGAAATGGGGTGCCTGCTTCCTGTGGTTATGCATTTCTCTTTGTTGAGAACACCAGCAAACTCATTTATACCCCTGTGGCTGCATCAGGTCATGTTTGACTGAAGTGTTTCCTTGAAAATTGCCTTGTTTCAGCTTACTCATCATCTGTTTCACTGAAAACTAGCTTCTGCTTCATCATCATAATAAAATTACTCACCATAAATTCAAAGGCTTTGGACCAAAGCTGCCCACAGGTTAGCAGATGCAGAAGTCGTCTTTGCAGAAAGGTGGTAGTTTACTGCAAAATGAAAATATCTTGATAGTTGCTGTTGTTGTCACCATCACCACCCTTACTGTTGTTATTTTTAAATTACTCTACCTGAATTCTTCTGTTTTGCTTTTAATAGGGGCAGGATGTGCCCTGTGGACAGCACTGCTCTCTAACCTCTTGTACAGCCTTTTATCTGTAGGCACAGGGAGGCATCTTGTGTGCAGGAGGCCCATTCATTGCCTGAATATTCCCTTCTGACTCTGATGGCATTAGTGCAGAAATTATTTAGCTGAAATTCATGGCTATTTTTCCTACTGACTACAGTGGGCCTTCTAAGTGGATATGTTAGATGTGTGAGAATCGGATCTTCTCAGGCAGGTTCACAACACCAAAAAGGCTCTCAGTATGTTCATGATTATGTGGGGAAACACTGTTGGATGATTCAGTTACACAGACCCCTGTTCTAGTGTGGCCCTGCAGCCTTGTATATACAGTATTACCATTCCTAGAAACAGGTCACAGACTTTGCACTGGATTTGCAAAACCTCAGCCCTTGTTTTACCCGAACTTGTCTTGACATGGCTGAAGCTTCATTTTCAGTTACTTTATCTGAAACAGCAATTTTTTCCCATCGGGGGGGCAGATGCACCACAATTCTTTTTGGCCTCAGTTTTCAATGGCAATTGTTCTTCAACACATCTCCAGACCCTGAATCTCAAGGCATGAATGGAGACAATGAAGACCCACCCACTGTAAGAGAGGAAGTAGCTGAGATGCATCCCACCGTCCTGAGTGAACTGACAGATGTAGTAAAGCCACTTTTCACCATGTTTGAAAAGTCATGGCAGACAGGTGAAGTCCCTGGTCACTGATAAAAGGGAAACATCACATCCAATATATTTGAAGGGGTAAAAATCGTAATACTGGAAATTATCAGTCAGCCTCACCTTTGTGCTCATTAAAGTCATGAAACAGATACTCCTGGATGTGATGTCAAGGCGTATGGATGACAGGGAGGCAATTAAACACAGGCTTGATTAAAAGTAAAAACATGGCTTGAGCAGGGGCAAATCATGCCTCACTAATCCGGAGGTCTTCTATGGTGGAGTGACAAGGAAAGAGCTATTAATGTCACATACATGGACTTCTGTAAAACCCTTGATGTAGTCCCCCACAATATTTTTGCTGCTAAACTGAAGACATTTGTGTTTGAGGGATGAACTATTTGGTGGATAAGAAACTGTGTGTTCCTCAGGAGTGTATATTGGGGACTGTTACTGTTTAATATTTTTATTAATGGCATGGGCAGTGGCTTTGAGCACACCCTCAGCAAGTCTGCAGACAATGCCAAGTGGACTACCAGAGTTAATAGGCTAGAGGGAAGGTATGCCATCCAAAGGCACCTTGAGAGGCTCAAGGAGGTGGCTCATGTGAACCTGAAGAAGTTAAATATGACCCAAGTGCAAGGTCTTGTACCTGATGGAGGTATCAATACAGAACAGAGGAAGAATGAAATGAGAGTAGCTGTGCAAAGAAGTGCTTGGAGATACTGGTGGATGAAAAATTGAGCATGAGCTGAGAGTTTGGT
Organism: Scytalopus superciliaris; assembly: GCA_013400415.1. NCBI lineage: Eukaryota > Metazoa > Chordata > Aves > Passeriformes > Rhinocryptidae > Scytalopus > Scytalopus superciliaris. The sequence continues at coordinate 31,342 of VXBX01009605.1, read as the reverse complement.
CTTGAAGCTGAGAAAGCCAATCATACCCTGGGCTATATAAGAAGTGTGGCCATCGGGCCAAGGGAGGTGATTTTCACCTCCTGCTCTGCTGTCATGAAACCCCACCTGAAGCACTGTGTCGAGCTTTGGATCCCCCAGCACAAAAAAACCAACATATACTGATTAGGGCAAGTCCAGCAAAGGGAGTTGGAGCACCTCTACTATGAGGAAAGTCTGAGGGAACTGACATTGTTCAATCTGGAGAAGCCAAGGCTCTGGGGAGACCTTGATTTGGCCTTTCAATTTATAAAGCTTATAAGAAAGAGAAAGACTTTTTATTAAAGTAGGTATTGGTAGGACAAGGGGTAAATAAAAGAGGATAAATTTAGATCTGACATAAGGAAAAAATTTTTTTACATAGAAGGTGATGATGACTGGAACAGGTTTCCCAGCGATGTGCATGTATCATCCCTGGTACTGTTCAAACTGGGGGAAAGTGGGAACACAGGGTAAGGTGCTAAGGAGTACAAGATTGGGCAATAACACCTGGAACTGGAGACCCCACAGTCGTGAACAACTCACCAATGGTCAGATAAAGAAATACAGACTGGGAGCTGAGCAAAATTGAGTTTAGGGATAACCAAGATAACAAAAACAACAAGAAAAAGCGACTAACACCTGTAAAACGTGTAATAAAATCAGATTTAGGGTGGGCTTGCAGACCCATGAAGCAAGAGCAACATGTAGATCACAAAAACAATTCAAAGTGGATGCTAAAGTGAGGAGGGAGAAGCCATTGCCATGAGCACTGTATTTCTCTCTGCTCCAGACTTGGGCTGTAGAAACTTGCCATTACCTCCCCACTCCCTAGAGTGAAGCCATTAACATTAGGACCTCAGGGGCAGTGGAAAGCTGAGCACAGCACCAAAGAAAGGGATAATAGCCAGGATGTGTGTATAGGAATTTTAAGTGTAGAGTTTTTATTGAAACTTTTACCCTGTAAAATAATTCTTAATTTACTTTTTCTCTCTTTTCCTGTAATAATTAGATCTGTGCTAATACAGATGCCTTGATTAAGATTTCAATTACATTAACAATAAATTCTCATCTTTACACATAAAATGAATTTCCAGTTTGTCCATAGCAAGTTTTTGCGGGTGACAAGATCACTGCTGCAGCCCATGTGGTTTGCTGCAATAGGCCTGCTCCTGGAACCTGCATTAATTCCCTTTGGCTCAGGGGACACTCGAGTTAGGACATAACCTTGAAGTGACATGATGTCATGCTCTAATACTCCTCATTACCAGCACTACTCTGTTGAGGAATACACTCAGTGCAGGTAGTTGGGTGTGCAGCTGTGGTGCCAGCTGCAGTGCCAGCTGCAGGCTGAGCTCAGTGGGAGCCCGAGGCAAGCCCACAGCCTCTTATTTGCATAACAAAGGGCACGAGGACCTGCAGTGCAGCCAAGGGACCGGACACTGAGAGACATGGCAGGAGCTGAGGACCCCCAGACTTTTCTGCCCTTAGAGAGTAAGGATAGAGAAGCCTAGGTGTTCCTTTGTTCAGGGTGCCTCCTTTGGAGGCACCAGCTCGAGCTGTTGTTGTTTACGTATTGCACCATGATTAAAGTATTTTAAAAATCTGAACATTTGAGACTCTGCTATGGGAAATGAAGGGTTGAGCTGGTATGGGAACCTGATCTGCATAAGTGTGGGGTGTTTAGCTGTGAAGGGGCTTTGGTCTCAGCTCAAGCGGTGTGAGAGTGACTGCCAGAGTGGCTCCTGATGATCAGATGGGGGAGTTTCCTTAACATGCAGAATGAGAAATATTTCCTAAATACTTCTTTTTGATGTAGGAGTCCTTAAATCTTTCAGAAATGGTGGACTCTTTCGGACGTAAGGTATAACCTGGCCATGGAAAATAAGTTTGGATGATGTTAAACCTTCATGGTGTTTATTGGTAAAACTAGTGTATGGACAGATGTTAGAAATTATGTTTGTCAGTAAGTAGTACATAGGTAGTGAAGATACCAAAACCATTGCAAACTCAACTATGAGCTGTTAAAAGCAAGTGGCAGATGTGCTTTCCCATATGACTCAAACTCATTAGTACCCATATGACTCAAATCATTATTACCTGATTCTGAATCAGAGGAAAAAGAGATTTTTCCCTTTTTCATCAAAACCCCCTGCTGAGTTTTGGGCAGGTCTGTGCAGCTCTCACCTCCCATTGCTTTCCTGGGGCAGAGTTAGGGGCTGTGTCGCCTGTGGGCCCACACCATAGACGGGCAAACATAAGGTCTCAGGAAGGAAGGAACCAGGGAACTGACAGAAGGCTCCCTGGTGAGCCTCAAGCAGTGAGATGTTGTGCTGGGTGGGCAGCCATCCCCTCACCCCCTGATCTCAACATGTCTGGGTATGGCCCAGTGCAAAGCTCATGACAGGAACAGCCATCAGCGTCCACTTCCCTCCCCTTGGCACAACACATCCTGCCATGTCAGACCCCAGCACTGCTTCCAGTCTTTTTATCTGCTGCTGCATCACTGGGGGCATCTGACACATACATAATAACAAACTAAAAAAATCCTCACAACTGATCTGTAATGTAGATAAAAATTAATTTTCAATCGGAACAGAAAGTCAAGTACATGACAATACTGACCAAATAGGAGTCCTGCAAGAACACAATTCAGGGCTGCCCCTGCCTCTATTTTTTCCCAAAACAAACCTAACCTTGGTTGGCTGCAATAGAACTGATGACAAGGATCTTGATGTCATGTCAGAATCTACTCAATTTTGTTGATAGTGAGAAACAAGAAAATTACAAAGAGAGAAATGAGCTTTAGTTATGATTTACCATGAGATTTGGAATCTGCCACACCATGTAAATCTGAGGGGTGGTTCATCAGTGAAAGGACCAAACTTCAATCCAGAGCGCTTGGAAGTAGAGCTGGTTGCATTCTCTAAGACTACAGGGCAGAGCAGCCTACAAGGATCTTCACTCTGTGGCTGTGAATGAGGACACAGCATGGGAATCGTGGGTGGCAGGGTAGTTGGCAAGATTTCTAGTGAATGTGTCACAGATCCTGTTGGAATCTCTTCTGTGTTCCCCTGCAAATTTGCTGAAGCTGAATTGTTTCTTTAAATAATTTTAACTTGAAAATTTGAAACATTTCTGCCAAAACTGCTTGTTTCTTTAGTCTATTTCCAGTGAACTCAGAATACCAGCTGGGGGAATTTTTATTCTTGAGCTTTGTTCTCACTTGCAGGAGTTGAAAACAACTGTTACAAGAAAAATCCTGCTACTGTCTTTTGAGCCGTAATCAGGAGAAACATGCTTAGCTGCTGAGTGAGAAAGGTGCATCTCCAGTCCCACCACCTGTAGAAGTATTGAGAAGGTGCATCTCTGGCTTGCTTAGAGCTAGAAGGGCCAAAAGGTTGCAGAGTGCTTGATGTCTCGAGAGAAAGGCCACCAAGATTCAGAAGTTTCCTAAAGTGAAGGAAACAGCACTTTCTTGACGAGTTGAAAACTATAGTTTCCTGAAGTGTTTATACATTGGCTATGGTTGGTTCAGCTCTCAAAGCAGCAGGAGAAAAGAGTCTTGACACACAGTGCACCCACTACAAGGTTTCATTTGGCAGAGAAGCATAAAAGCTGTCAGAAAGATCAACTTGTTCTGTTAACACCAACGGAGTGAGGGTTTTTGTCCCTCTAATGTTTTCTTGGAAGTGATTAGATAGGTTTTGTGAAAAAAATAAATAATCACTCTTTATTGGATTCCTAGCATAGAAGAACTGAACAGTGTGTGTCTAACAGGATTGTAAACCATTAAAAAAAGACCTTCCGCTGGGAAGAGTCCAGCAATGTAAACATCAAGTAGTACAACTTGCTCTGCCTTAAGTGTAGCAACTTTGTTGCAAGATTCTGCATTTTTAAGTGGAAAAACGTAAAGAGAGTTTACTAATATTACTCTACTGGGAGCTGAAACTTTATGGCAACCAATCTGTTTGGCATCTGACTTTTTTGTTTAAATAAAAAGTAATAATTCAGAAACTGCCAGCACTACACTCATATATATGATAAGAAAAGAAGTACAAGCCACGTAGCGATAGCTGTTCTCTGTTCTTTGAAGAAATGAAAATTTCTAACGTTTACTTGGGTTCTGCTTGATATGCAGTTTCTTAAAGCCGGGGATTTTTGAGCGGGTTGCTATGAGTACACATGTGCATGTGAGGCAAAGGACTCAACTTCGTAATAAAAGCTGTGAAATACATTTAAAATTTAAATAATATACACTGGAGGTTACAAATATTGGATTAAAATTAAGCTTTGTCACTAGGTAGATACATGTTTTGCTTTAAGCCTTCTATATGCCACAGGTTTGGTAGTACTTGTAAAGGAAAGAGTTACTTAAATAGGAAATATTAAATCCTGAGATGATTAATATTGCAAACTATAACACTATTTCCTAACACCATTTTCATTTTCCATTTTGCTTGTATGGTTTGTCCCTCTGCTGTCATTATCAGTACGTTCCTATTTTTGTGTTTTGTTTTTTTTTTCCTGGCAATTTGTTGTCCAATTACAAAACTTATGTAAGTGCTAGACATTATTTGCACCTACACACAGCACAAATCTTCAAAAACAGCATTGTACATTTTAGACACAATAGTGAAAAATTATTTCTCTTTCAAAAGTAAAAAAGAAACCATTAAATCAATAATATAAAAGTACTTAGGCAATGTACATGAAATGCAATAATTCAAACAAAGCTTTTCTTTATTGTCTCTTCAAGCAGTTTACAAGCAATATGTGATCCATAGGAATCCCAGTCAGAGAATTAGTATGGCCCATGCTTTCCTGTGCTGGGAAGGCTTCTGCCACTATCTGATTTTGCTACTCCATAGAGACATGCAGAGCTCTTTTTTTTCTGAGGCAAACTGGAAATGTGATGAGCCAAAACTACCCTTTGCATCACTGATCTGAAAAACAGGCTGTAACACACTACAAGGGTCTTGACTCCCTCAAAGACAGGGAAGACCTGCAGAGTGACGTCAAAAAATTAGAGAACTGGGCAACCAGATTGAGGGGAGATCTCACTGCAGTTACAACTTTCTCATGGTGGGAAGAGGAGGGGCAGGCACTGATCTCTTCTCTGTGGTGACCAGTGACAGGACTCGAGGGAATGTCCTGAAGTTGTGTCAGGGGAGGTTTAGGTTGAATATTAGAAAGAGGTTCTTCCCCCAGAAGGTGGTTGAACACTGGAACAGGCTCCCCAGGGAAATGGTCACAGCACCGAGCCTGACAGAGTTCAGGAAGAGTTTGGATGATACTCTTAGGCACATGGTGTGATTCTTGCAGATGGTCCTGTGCAGGGCTAAGAGTTGGACTGGAAGATCCTTGTTGGTCCTTTCCAACTCAGCATATTCTGTAATTCTGTGACTCTGATTGTGTGATTCTGTGATATTTCCGTCTTGTCCCTCATGGGGGACTCAGTGATTATTTGATATGGGAAAAGCATTATTTCTCCCTCCCAACTCACCCTTGTGTCATACCAATACACTTGCAAAAGCACCGAGATAAAACAGAGACAAAATACTGCCTGGAACAGTTTCCCTTGTAAAATAGTACCTCTGCTAGTGCAAGATTCAGTATCAGGCAACTGTCTTTGTGTTGGTCAGACATTAATTGCATGCTTGACCACAAACTTCAGTCTCTGTTCCTGCAATACTGTTTATCATATTCATACACTGTGCAATAAAAATGCCTACATTGCAAGGTTAACCCCACAAGCCTTTACTATAACACTTTTTGGTTTATAGTCTTTCAAATCTTGCTCTCTAATCCAGATATGTTGAGACGCCAGACCTGGACTGAATTGTTTTTCTGTAGTTGTTTTGCCTTAGTAATGGAGATTTCAGCAAAATGTGTTTTGGACATGTTGTTTTGTCCCTATTAGAAAAGCTTTAACAATCTCAGCGAAAACCACCAGGCCTTGAAAAATTGCACAGATTGGGCATCCACAACTTCTCTGGGAAACTTGTTCCAGTGCTTCACCACTCTCAGTGTAAAAAAAATTTCTTCCTTATATTCAATTTAAATCTACTCTCTTAAATTTTAAAATTGTTGCACCTTTTCATGTCAAAACTGGCCTTGATATAAAGACTTTCTACACCTTTCTGTAAGCCCCTCTTATATAGAAAGGTGGGCCTGGACCCTTCTCTTCTCCAGTCTGAACAACACCAGCTCTCTCAGCCTCTCTTCACTGGAAAGGTGACCCAGCCCTCTGATGATTTTTGTGGCCCTCCTCTGGACCTGTTCTAACAGGTCCACTTCCTTTCTGTGGCGAGACCCCAGAGCTGGATGCAGCACTCCAGGTGTGGTCTCATGAGAGTGGAGTAGAGGGGAAGAACCACTTTTCTTGACCTGCTGGCCACACCTGTTATGCAGCCAGGAGTTAGACTGGCTGTCTCAGCTGTGAGTTCATATCCAATATTTATTCATCAATATCTCCAGTTACTTCTGCACAGGACTGCTTGCAATTCATTCTTTCCCCAATCTGTACTGATACCTTGACCCAGATGCAAATCCTTGCACTTGGCCATGTTGAACTTCTTCAGGTTCACATGAACCTCCTACTCCAGTCTCTGAAGGTGCCTTTGGATTGCATCCCTTCCCTCTAGCCTATCAACTCTGGTACTCCACTTGGCATCATCTGCAGATTTGCTGAGGGTGTGCTCAAAGCCACTGTCCATGTCATTAATGAGATACTCAACAGTGGTGGTCCCAATACACACTCCTGAGGAAAACCAATTGTTATTCATCTCCATTTGGACTATGAGCCATTGACTGCAACTCTTTGGATGCAGCGATCCAGATGGTTCCTGATCCATTCCTCAATCCCATATTTCTCCAATTTAGCAGTAACAATGTTGTGTGTGACCATGTCAAAGTCCTTACAGAAGTCCAGGTAGATGACATCAGTAGCACCTTCCTTGTTCACTTACACAGTCATTGCATCATAGAAGATCTGCAGATTAGTCAGGCATGATTTGCCCCTGGTGAAGCCATGCTGGATGTGTCTAGTCACCTCCTTTCCACCATATATCTTGACCTATCTTCCAGGAGTATCTGTTCCATGGTTTAGGCTGATTTGTATTCCTCAGGGTACTCCTTTTCAGTCTCTTTAAACAGGGGTGTGATGTTTCCCTTTTTCCAGTGAGGGAATGATTGTATGGGAAAAGAGCTTGAAGTGAATTCTATATGTTTTATGCTGTCAATGTTAAGAGAGGACAAAAGCACTTTTTAACTTGCAAACTGCCTGATGTCTAATCTCAGTTTTTAAGCTTTTTGTTCCAATTCACTGTCCAAATTTCTGCAGAATCATTTTTTTTCATCATATTCATGACACGCCCAGTTGAATGTGAGAAGAAAATTAGTTCAGAAAGATCAGTGCATGTGTCTGCTGTAATCTAGTGATGATGGTCTGTTGCTGTCATTAATTGAAGAAGAGATGCACAGTGTATTGCATTTTAAGAGGAAAGACATATCTCTTGAGGTATTTCCATCATCACCACCTTCCTTGCTATTTGAAAGACTAACCTGGATTTTGGAATATTTATTTGTGATGCCAGTTCTATCTCCTCCATTAATTTTTACCATATGTAAATAATAACAACCAAAACAAGAAACAAAAAAAGTATCTCTGAAAAATAAGAGGACTGATACTGTTCTTTATGACAAAAAGGAAGTCAGTTACTTCAATGGAAATCAGGATGGATTTGAAATGAAAAACTGAGGCACACCATAAGAAGTGGTGCTTAGACCCTGTACTAGATAGAGAACATCCTGTCCTGCTAAACAGATTTTGGGAAGCAAGTTTTCCTGTCCCAAAAGCAGGCAGGTCTCTGACCCAGCAGGTTGAGGGAGGTGATTTTTGCCTTCTTATTTCACTCTTGTGAGACCTCACTTGGAATACTGCATCCAGTTCCAGGATTCCCAGCTCAAGAAAAACATGGACCTGTTAGAACAGGTTCCAGGGGCTGTGAAAATGATCAGAGGGTTGGAGCACATCTCCTTTGAAGACAGGATGAGACAAGTTGGTGCTTTTCAGCCTGAAGAAGAGAAGGCTTCAGGGAGATCTTACAGCACCTTCCAGTACGTAATGGGGGGCCTAAAAGGGAGCTGGAGAGTGACTTTTTCAAGGGCCTGTAGTGATAGGACAAGGGGCAATGGATTCAAACTGTCACAGGGTAGGCTGAGATTAGATATTAGAAAGAAATTCATCACTGTGAGGCTAATAAGGCACTTTGAAACAGGTAGCTGAAAAAAGCTGTGGATGCCCCATCCCTGAAAGTGTTCAAAACCAGGTTGGATGGGGCTCTGAGCAACCTGGTCTAGAGGGGTCCCTGCCCAAACCATTCTGTGATTCTATAAAATAGTGCAATAGTTTGACCAAAAATAGAACATTTTAGGGGGAAGGAGGAGTGATTTTTCTTTAGTTTGAAAAATGTTCTTATTTCGTTTAAATTAATAAAGGTATTGACTAATCTATATAGTTTACATAAGTCTTATATCGATTATACAGATTATATTAATCCATTTCCTTTGAAGAAAAAAACAGATTATTGTTTCTTATAGTTCTAATTGTTACTGAGTATGATGATGAGTTAAAAATATTGAAGAGGTTATAGCTGTATAAAATTTGCAATCTGAAAAATAATCTAAGAATGTAGAACTTCACTGATTCATGCTTTCCTTATTCATATTACATTTCACTTAACACAGGAAATGAGATCAATCTCACTTGGTACATCTGACACAAATTTCAATGTAATCACCTAATATCTGTGGTTACAGCTATAATTTGTAATTTACCTCATACCATGCCTTTATTAGTAACTTGTGGCTTTCTTGATATTTCTGTGTTGCTTAGAACCTACAAATCTTTATCATATATGAATCTATGAAATCACTGTGCTTCACTACATTGTTGTTTGTGAATGCTCTTTATGGACAGTAAAAGAGAAAGCTCTGATAATAGAACGGCTGAGAGTTCACAGCTATGTGTAGAAGTCTCTGCTGCTTTCCTGCCATCCAAATGGACCTGTCTAGCAGGGGCAGCTCTTGAGGGTAACGTGTGCCATGGCCTAAATCAGGCTCTTTCTCCTTCTGAAGTCATTTTTACTCCATGTGCTGCACATTTTCCAACTTTTATCACAAGGGAGGGAGAAGTCTAATGAGCTGGAGTGTCCACTATGCAACTCAGGGTCTTCCTCTGCATTGCTCTTCTTCTGCCTCACTGGACTTGGAGTCCTATGAATAGAAAGATTAAAATGGGATATAATTTAAGTAGATATTTTCATGATTACTTCAAATCCAGTGTCCAGTTTTGGGCCCCTTACTACAAGAAAGACATTGTGGTGGTGGTGCATGTCCAGGAAAGGACAATAAAGGTGGTGAAGGGGCTGGAGGACAAATCTTGCGAGGAGTAGCTGAAGGAGCTGAGGTTGTTCAGGCTGGATAAAATAAGGCTCAGAGGAGACTTTATTGCTCTCTACAACTATGTAAAACGAGATTGTAGCCAGGTGGGTTTGGTTTCTTCTCCCATATAAGAAGCGATAAGATGAGAGGAAATGGCCTCAAGTTGTTTCAGGGGAAGTTTAGATTGGATATTAGGGAAAAAAGGGTTGTCAAGCATTGAAACAGGCTGCCCAGGGCAATGACTGAGTTACCATCCCTGCAGGTATCTAAAAAAACAGAAGATGTGTTGCTTAGAGTGGTGGCAGTGCTGGGTTAATGACTGGACTCGATGATCTTCAGGAACTTTTCCAAACTAAATGATTCTATGTTTCTATTCTATGATGTATAAACAGAAGGGAGACAAGCTACAACTGTGTAGGTATTCTGAGCTGTAGCACTTCCCATGCTTGGCAACTTGGCTCTAATAAAAATATAAACATTCTTTTAGTTTGGTAATTGCAATTTCCTAGGCTTTTAAGAAAATGAACTTATTTAAAGAAATCACTTGGTAGATACTGATTTTATAGTAGATTTTCATGGTGGAACTAAACACTCATTGAGTGTCCTGTGTGTGGCTGTACTTTGTATGCAAGTAACTCAAGGAAAACAGCACTGGAGGGAGTCCTTCTGTTCCTGCAAGCTGGGCTGGTGCATAAATGAGGTAAATTTGGGGAGCATCATCACCATTTGGGGAGGAGAAGGAGGTGGTTGTGGGGATACAGAGGAGGGATGCACCAGTGCAGCTATTCAGCTTGGGCCCTAAAGCGAGGAGTCAGTGGATGCACTCTCTGTTCCCTCACCGCAGGACAAACTTGAGATGTTGCATGTCCTGGAAGGGTCCCAAGAGTTGTAATGGGAATTTGTTATGTTAAGGCTTGTCCCATTTGAATTGCACCAATCATTGAATTGGCCAGTCCTGTTTAATGTCTTTATTGATGAACTGGATGTGGGGATTGAGTCAAGCCTCAGTAAATTTGCAGATGACACTAAATTGAGTGGGAGTCCAGATCTGCTCAAGGGTAGGAAGGTCTTGTAAAGAGACCTGGACAGACTTGATCAGTGGGCTAAGGACAACTTGAGGTGACATAAAGCAAAGTGCCAGGTCCTGCATCTGGGTTGTAGCAACCCCATGCAGAGCTACAGACTTGGAGAGAAGTGGCTTGAGAGTTGTTCAACAGAAAGGGGCGAGGGGCCGCTACTTGACAGCCAGCTCAATATGAGCTGGCAGTGTGACCAGGTGGCCAAGAAGGACAATGGTATCTGGGCCTGTATCAAGAACAGTGTACCCAGCAGGACTAGGGAAGTGATCATCTCCTTGTACTCGACATTGCTGAGGCCACACCTCAAGTACTGTGTTCAGTTTTGCGCATCTCATTTTACATATGACATTGAGATGCTGGAGTGTGTCAAGTGAAGAGCAACAAGATCCATGAAAGGTCTGGAAAACATGCGTTATGAAGAATGGCTGAGGGACCTGGGTTTGTTTAGTCCCAAGAAGAGAAGGCTCAGGGGGGACCTTATTGCTTCTCTACAACCACCTGAAAGGAGCTGGTAGGG